>JADLSH010000052.1:1200000-1662081 GCA_016169945.1 Trachythela sp. YZ-2020
TAAGCCAGCATTGCCAGAATATAAGAAATATGGGATGTTGGAAATGTTCTAATTTACAAGATCGTTAACCCTGAACTCGGAACTTTCTCTGAAGCAGCTTACCCATAAATTGGTACTGTTACTAGCTCTCTTAACTGGACAAGGATTTCAGACAAACTATTCACAAACTTAATATACAAGAGGGAAAAAATCTAGAAATTGCCAGGGAAATACATATTCACCGATATTTGTCACGAATACCACTACCAAGCCGCCTGTCCAAACCGAATATTGCGGATAAGTACGTGAACTTTGTCGCGCTTCACGCCGTGCCCAAAGCCATGATACTCGAAGAAGTTACACAATCAACCAAGAAAGACGATGTGTTGCAAGCCGTCACGCAGGAAATGCAAACAAACAAATGGAATGCCAACGATTTAGTAGCTTAAAGGAGTCAAAAGAAAACAATCTTTCAACAAGATTCAGTCCAAACCCATACCACGTCGTGGCCGTAAAAGGACACATGATTACTGCTGCTCGAGATGGCCGCAACGTCACCAGGCATGTTTAATTCTTTCAGAAGTTCGAAGGAAAAGTGGATATGAAAAAACTGGAGGACGATGTATCAGAAGAGGATGATGAAACGACGTGTCAGACAACAGTAGAGGCTGTGACACATCAGAGAAGATATCCAACAAGAAGTAGACGTCAAACATCACTCTATGAAGCTGTTCAGGGACTTAATGTAACATTACTTTATTTTATTGTGTTTAGACGTTCACATTTATCTTGTTAGCGATAGAGATTGACTCTAAAAACTATAGGGGAGATGTAGCGTTGTAATTTATGCACGTTATAATTAATGCATGAAACGGGCGGGGAAAGATCATAACACGAGGAGTACGACGATATAAGGATATGAAATAAACAACATACTTTGTAGCGATATATAGAATAGTAAGAATACAATACGAAACTTTCCTTAATATAGTAGAAGGCGTTAGTAGATGGAATACTCGAACGGAAAGTTATATACATTTTTTAGACCTAGCCAGTAGCAGTTGCGAAAATGCAACTTTAATAGCCCTCTGGTAGGAATTGAATCTGCAGCCCTGCGATTCCGGGGTGCAGTGCTCTAACCAACTGAGCTACAGAGTCCAGTTGCTGAGCATTAACCGCAAGTTCGGTATATAAGATGGGAGAGATGCCAGTATATGGTGTGTGGGTAAATATCAATATTTTTCTCCGCATAATGCCCAGAAACTGGTACTGGACTCTGTAGCTCAGTTGGTTAGAGCGCTGCACCGGAATCGCAGGGCCGCATGTTCAATTCCTGCCAACTAGGTCTAAAAAATGTATATAAATTTCGGTTTGAGCATTCCATCTATACTAACACCTTCTACTATTAATCCGATTCGAACGAGATGCAGAGAAAAATCTTGATATTTACCGAAACGTACCTTAAGTTGAAGTTTGATTGTAATTATACTCGTCATCAGCTGGAAAGAAGGAGTAACATGCCCACCATTACTTTGGCATGCCCACCGCACTCCTTCATTCCTTTCCTCTTCGGCAATCATTCGCGTTAACTGGTTGACAACAGAGGAGGAATGGTGAGTATACCACAATGCATTGCGTTCATTATTATTCAATGCTGAATGGTGGAATAGCGCCGAGAGCTCTAATTTGCAAAATATCAGTGTTGTTTGTAATTCTAAACAATGGCTACGTCGACAATGGCTTATCGATCAAGCTAAAACGTCCCGCATCGACATTAGCAAAACTCAAAGATCACAAGATATATCAAAGAATAACTCTCTCTATTACTCTTGTTAGCAAAGGTTTACTAACGCCTTGGGCAGATATCAATTATGTGACAAAAGCAAAGAGTGGTGTGCTTTGTATGCAAACCAATGTAACTTTTTCGCTTACATTGTCAGTATTTAATAATATTACTTAATTTTGCTGCTTCTAACGGAACAAATAGAATATTTGTACTTTATGAAATAGAATATTGACAACTCTAGTATGTGAATAATTCTCAACATTCAAATATGAGGCCTCAATAGGCAGTGTATCAATACATTTAATATACTGTTGTGTCCTCGGACAAACATCTAAGACTTTAAGATGCCTATAGGAAACTGTGAATATTTTGTTAGGGTAGAGACGGCAAAGGCAAAGTCATGTAAATATATATACTAATATAGCCAAGTCATATTATTATATATAGTTACTATTGCAATATAGAGTATGTATAAAAAAAAGGTAATCCAAATTTGGCAGGTTGTTGTGCATAAAATTCTGAGTTAAACGGTTTAAATTTTATATAGTAAGAACGAATAGCTTTCTAGCTTTCCGATTATACCTTTCTCATATCATTACGAACAGAAATAACCGAGTAATCGTCTGTTAAAAATTGAGACGTAAAACAAAAAGTAATGCATATTTGATAATGGTTAATTAAGCCATCTTGTTTGTCAGGTTGAGTGATTAATCAAGCTTGCGTTGAATTTGCATTTTAGTTATCATTGCTGATCAGTTTTGAAAGCCTTGTGGGATTTAGTCGTCTAATACAAAAGGTTGACCTGTACAGAAAATTAAAAGTAAAATGCAAACTTACACATATACAGGGTATCCCCCAAAAAAGGCTACCTTTTCAAATTCAAATTAGCATGTTAATTCAAGCAACCTATTGTAGTTCTTTGAAATTCATTATCGCTTTTGAACTACGAATGCGTAAAAACACACAGTTTTATACACATGGGATATTGAATACAATAGGTTGCTTGAATTAACATGCTAATTTGAATTTGAAAAGGTAGCCTTTTTATTTGGGACACCCTGTATTTCGCATTGTATAAAATGAAAAATAGGAATAATAATGAAAAGTACGTTTGTGTTGCATTTGGAGTGCGGTGAGAATAAAACTTTTTTGGGGTGAGAGCACTAAGGTTCTTTTAAAAATATTTTGGGGAACAAGTAAATTAATATTCTTGTGCTTGACTTATGTCGACAATGATTGTCATATTTTAACCTTTGATAATCAGTATTCTCCAAGTAAAATCATTTGGTAATATCATAAAGTAGAGCACATGTGGCCTCAGCGCCTTTTATCCATTAACATCTGATCACTTAACACACTTGACAGGCAATCAACAGAGACACAGAGTGGCAAAAAGTAGGTTGCATTTGGCACATATTCCGGTTTAAGGCAGCTCCCTGGTTAGGTCCAGAGTAATTTGTCTAAATAAGGCCAGTTAACCATTATTTAATTTCATAAAATGCTTTCTTTTGGAATGGTCAATTATGTTATAAAAAATATTGACAAATAAAAAATGCTCAGGAATCGTATTTTATTAATTAGAAGAGATTGGGACAAGTCCCCCCCCCCCCATGTTATACGGACCAACTTTGTATGTCTCGATCAGTTGCAAAATGTGCATGGGTGATGAATCTCATGGCAAGATTAATTGTAGGTTACATGTATTTTTATATTTAACTATGTATTACAGGCCCACCAGCCTTTTTAGATAATTTCTGTAAAATTTTATGCATACTTTTGAAATCAGGGATAAAATTTGTTTGACCTGGCAGCAGAAGAAGGAAGAGGCTGAGCAGGCACTTGTAATTGAGGTGGGTGCACCACTATAGAGCAAGATCGGCCAGAACGAGTCTTGGGCCTGGGGAAATACAGGGCCCACTTCAACCTTGTACATTTGGGTTGTGCACTTGAGGACAGCATTTGGCAGCGTTATTAGGAACCAAAGATAGAGGTGAGGATAGGGTAGGGTATATTGCAATAGATTCTATGGTTAGAAAGGGTCCAAAGGCCTAAAAATAACAATATACTTGGTATGACCAGAAAATATTTTCCATCATGTTCTCCACCCCTCTGCACCTATAGGCATGCAACCCGGCTCCCACTGGATGAATTAATGCATCAGTCAATTCTAGTATTGCTCATCCCCCCCCCCCCCCAGGGCATTTGTTCATCGATGGTGAGCCGGGCATTTGTTCATCGATGGGGCATTTGTCTCTTTATCCGGAAATGATTATGGTTTCTACAGCAGCTGCAAACTTGTGAAGCAAAACTTGCTCATCTTTACAAGGCTTAAAACGTCATTTAACTAAGAATGTAAAACTTATTCTCATGATATTCTGACGAAATCTATCTATGTGTTGGTGTGCGCCGGGGCCGGGCATTTGTCATCATTTCGTTGCTCCGGGTTGGGGCATTTGTTGGCCTTTCTCTGCCCAGCTGCAGGGAATTGTACATTTAGAGAACAAATAAGTGCAAATGCCCGGAGGTTGCCCGGAGGTTGCCCGGGGGTTGCCCGGGGGTTGCCCGGGGGTTGCCCGGGGGTTGCCCGGGGGTTGCCCGGGGGTTGCCCGGGGGTTGCCCGGGGGTTGCCCGGGGGTTGCCCGGGGGTTGCCCGGGGGTTGCCCGGGGGTTGCCCGGGGGTTGCCCGGGGGTTGCCCGGGGGTTGCCCGGGGGTTGCCCGGGGGTTGCCCGGGGGTGGCTCGTGGGGGGATACGTAATGCTAGAATTGACTGATGCATAAATCCGTCCTAGAATATAATAAAAAAATTAATTTAAATATATTTCAAATGGCGACTTAATTTATATACGTACAGTATAGTGCAGGTGTTGGAAATTTCATTAAATGCACGACATTCAATTCATCAGAATATGAATGAAAATAATGAACAATATAATAATATATATAATATTTAATATATAATATATAATATATCTTACCAGACCTTTCCTGTACACAACGAGTCCGGTTGTGTTCATTGCATTTGCAGTAGGCCATTTCCGTATCGGTTAACAGATAACAAAGCTTGAAGAATACTGTTAGCAAAGCAAGTGTTTCCCAAGTTTTGTCTTCCTTTTGTAAGTAGTGTCATCACTTTTTTATTAAGATTGAGCGAAAACGAAACGTTTAAAAGAGAATCTCGTACAGCAGGAGTGAAATTTAAATATTTCGCGGGGAAATGCAAATTTACCGCGGTTTCATATTTACATGCTTGTAAACAGGAAGTCAAAAAGCGGAAATGAGAGTATATTCTAATGTTATACAAAAGAACAGTAACTCCGAATAACATTTTGTTAATTTATTGAATCGATATTTCGACTAGATTATAGTCATCATCAGATGATGATCATCATCAGATGATGACTACTTTCTAGTCGAAACGTCGATTCAATAAAATAACAAAATTTTATTCGGAGTTAGTGTTCTTTTGTATTTCATTAAAATACTGAGTGGTTCCCGTAATCATTCTAATGTTAGTCCAGTAAAATATCGCTTAGTGCTTCGTAACCAAACCTTAAAGTGATCCCAATAAATTTTTCTGCGTCCCGTTGCTTAATATAATAAAGAGACTCTGCTGAATTGTATTCTATTTATTTCTTTGTGCGTTGAAATCTTAAATATTATCACTCAGGCCTATTCCCTGTAGTAGGGGAGGATGGACGAATGTATACTATATCTATTACTTTTATTTATTTATTTATTTACAAATATTTTACAACGGTAGCCCTTCAGAACACCTATGATCTGTTTTTCAAGAGGCCGTTTGAAACTGCTATTACATAATATTATTAGAAAACAAGAATGAAACCTAGTCAAATGCACACATAAGTATAAAATTATCACACTATTAAAAATATTTAAAAAGGAAAATTATTACATGCAGATGGAACATATGTAGCTAGATCTATTTAATGTTACTGTTTTCTCTGAGAGACGTCTTGAATTGACCTGTCGACATTTCATTTGTCTTAACCTTATTTGGCAAGTCATTCCAGCATTTTGCTCCTGTGTAACTAAAGCTTTTTTTCAGGAAATTTGTTCTAGGTTTATTTAGCTGAAAATTAAGCCCGTTACTCCTAAGTTGATACTTTTCATTATTAGATAAACTGAACATATTAGCCATATTTTCCGGCACTTCCTTATTTTTAACATTAAACATAAGTGTAGCTTTCTGAATATCTCTCCTTTCCTTAAGTGTTTGCCAACCAAGTTCTCTCAACAGGTCTCTTGATCGGATCTCGTATGACTTACCCGTAATTATTCTTGCCGCTCTGTTTTGCATTTTCTGCATATTATCAAGCAAATAGCTACTACAATTATCCCAGACCATGCTACAATAATCAAAGTAAGGAAGAACCAATGACTTATATACTGTGATCAAAATTTCTTTTAGCACAACCTGCTTAAGTCGCCTTAGCATACCTAATCCTTTAGAAACTTTTTTTATTACATTACCAACATGCTCATTCCATAAAAGCTTGTCATCAACAACGATCCCCAAGGTTTTGCATTGTTTTACACGTTTGATGTTTGTATCTGCTAGTTTTATTAAGGGATCCCGATCGATCCTATTTAGTTTACTTCTTGAGCCTATTATCATGTATTCTGTTTTATCTTTGTTTAGGGTCAATTTGTTGCTAATTAGCCATTGATGTACACATTCCAAATTTTTATTCAGATTTTCCTCTAATTCGTCAATCGATCTGGCTGTGGCAGTTAAATTAGTATCATCAGCAAACATGCTTGCCGAAGCACCATCCATGCATTTTGGCAAATCATTAATATAAACTAAGAATAATAGGGGCCCCAAATTCGACCCCTGTGGTACTCCACATGTTATAGCACATTGGCTCGACATTGCCTGATTACTTTTACATATTTGTTTTCTGTTACTCAAATACGATCTAAACCAATCCAATGTTAATCCGTGAATTCCATAAATTGATAATTTTTTAATCAAAATATCATGATCTACACAATCAAATGCTTTCTTCAAATCCAAAAATATAACTCCATTCAATAGCCCTTTATCCATGTTTATATACCAACTATTTGTAACTCCTAATAGGGATGTTTGTGTTGACTGTTTTTTCCTAAAACCTGCTTGCTGTTTTGTTAGAATGTTGTTGTTTTCTAGATATGCAGAAAGTTGTTGAAATATTAATTTTTCGAAAACTTTTGTGATTACTGACAAAATGGATATTGGCCGGTAATTATTGCAGTCATTTCTATTTCCTGTTTTATAAATTGGTGAGACTATTGCAATTTTCAAATCATCTGGAAAAATACCAGTACTGATTGATTTGTTAAAGATTTGAGTCAGAGAAGCAACGATTTCTTCCGCTGCATATTTTAATAACTTAGGAGGAATCCTATCGTGTCCAGTGGATTTCGATGCTTTAATACTCTTAAGTATTTTCATCATATCATGTTCATTTACTGTCTTTAATTGATATTCAGTGTCTTGAACAGATACGTAGCTATCAGCTGGTTTTGATAAATTAGAAATACTTTTAGCTAAATTAGGCCCAATTTTCGATCATTGAGGGTGTTTGCTATATCTCGTGCATCGGTGATAGTCGTATCATTTATGATCAATTCCTTGATGTCTGTCGTCTTAGATTTTTTATTGACTACCTTGTTAATCGTTTTCCACATTTCGTTCGGGTTTTTGGAAGTATCTTTGAAACATTTCAAGTAATATTTTGTCTTAGTTGATTTAATCTTTCTGGAGAGTGCATTTCTAGCCTGTTTATATGCTTGGTGAATGCTGGGGGAGCCTGTCTGAACAGCTTTCTTTTTAAGATAATCTCGATGTCGCATATGTTTCATTATGTCATCAGTAAGCCATGGCGTATATTCACTCCTTACCCTCCTGGTTATTGGTGGTGCATGACTATCAGCCACCATTAAAAATTTTGTTTTCCAATCATGCCAAAGTTCATTCGGATTTTCATTATTAAAAACACTGGTTGAAAATATATCTTTTAAATCAGACTTGAATAATGGAATGTTATAATACTTATATTGTCTAGTATTGACCATTTTTGTTGGTCTACGTGGTACAGAAATTTTCCTATGCACATAGACCATACGGTGATCGCTGATTCCTACATGTTCTACCCCAGATTTTATAATCAAGTAAGGTTTATGGCTGAATACTAAATCAATTAAGCTTTTTGTGTTACTGGTATATAACCCGTGTTGGGCTTTCTATAAGTTGTTCAAGTTGATACATTTCTGACAGCTCAACCAGTCTATTAGTGTGTGGTTGTTTTCGTTCCCTATGTGTTAGCCAGTCACAGTTGAAATCACCAATATAAATTGATTCTTTATTTTCCGCATCCATTCTTTGGATGCATAATTCATAATCATCAAATGCTTGGATTGGGGTATTTGGTGGTCTATACCAAGTATTTATCAAGAACGATTTTGCTTTTGGTTTCAAAATTTCAACTGTTATTGTTTCAAGATTGTCAATTGTTAAATCGTTTAATCGAGAAATTAGCTCTGATTTCTTCACATTATGTATTTTCAAATACGTTACAGATTAAGAAAAGAACATGGTTTTAAATTCAAATACTTTATTGCAAAGACGAAGTTTATGGGGAAAAAACAGTGAAAATTTATGAACATTTCTAAAAGTTTAGCGAAACGTCTAAGGTTGAATTTTGCATTAAATCTAAGCTTAATACGTGTATAATAACATTCCAACATTATATAGTTGAGCAAAAGATCTTTTACTTATTTTACAATTTAGTACCAAAAACTGAAGAAAACAATATGACAGTGTTGCGTGTTACCACAGATTATAGAGTTGAACCACATGTCTCACTAGGGATCTTTCCCTAACATTTTCGTGTCCACGATTTTCGCCTCGCGGATCACGAATTGCACGTGCTAGATGACGTGTTCGGCACTTACTGGCAAAATGGCTGCGATCGCTGACTACATGCCACGCCACTATTGCTAGGGTACACGCACTTTCTTTGTTTTTTGTTCGCTGACTGATAACAATGTGGCCATGAATGGCCATAATTTATGAATTGAAAACGGTAAGTTTGGCCTAAAAAAGGTGCAAAAATGTACATAAAGTTTTCGAAATGAAAAATTACTGTTCAAGTATTCTTTTTGCTCAACATTTTGGACCGCTAATTTGCTTTTTAATGGTTGGTATATATTGTTTCTTTAGGTAGGTGGAACATAAACAGCAAATAATGTTACCGAAATATTGAAAATAGGCATTACCGAACATGGTTCATGGAAATTTTTTGGCTCCCTGCCTTTCGTAGGCTCCATGAAGGTGATATTTAACTTGAAAGTATATCTGGATAAGACTATATACCAACCTGAATGTTAAAAAGATAAATATTACGTAGGATTGTTGTTTTTTGGCCTTTAAAAGTTCGAACTTTTATCTCGCACCAAACACACACACTCTGTGGCCTTGTCTTTTCGCTAATATATTTATAAAACGGTTTGTAAGAATACAAGTTAACTGTTCAATAAAGGTTAACAAAACAAAATAGCGCAAATATTCTTCATTTCGATAACTTTTCATGCGCTATAGGCATTCTTTACTGCCCTTTTTGGCTCAAAATCATCAAAATATTGTTTCTTGTCTTCACATACATCCAGTCACTTTTCTCAGTCAGCGTCATTGCTCACGCCATGCTTAATTTTATGGCGAGGAAATGGCGTGGATTACACTAACTAGCAAAATGGCGGCTTGCGCATGCGTATAAAAAATCTCGGACAGGATTTTGGCTGAATGAGACATCTGGTTAGATCCTTAATCTGTGGTGTTACCATGGTTACAGTGATTGCAAAAATACTTCATGTTACAATAACGTTTGGAAAATACAATTGTTCGGTATGGACAAGTGACGGGGTTCTGCATGCATCTGTTTCTCGTTATATAATTTTATTTGGTGCCTATTTAAGTATAGCACTGTACGCTTCAAATTTCACGCTGCCTAACTTGGCACGGATTTGTTCTTCCTTAATTTAGTCGTCTGGCAAGATACTCCCATATTATTCTCTGAAGGAGCATACCTGGAACAAAAAACGTTGTATTTGATGGATTAGTACAACTAAGCCAAGCTATCTAAGCCAAGCTAGCTGCACGTTAGCTTAGAAATATAAGAGAAACATACACTTCTCAACGTTTCGAGGACAGGGTCTTCGTCGGGAGTGTTAGTACATAAGTATCAAACTCCCAAGTGTTGTAATTGTAATTGAAAAGATCCCCAGTTAGCTAAGAGTACGCTAGTGTACACGAGGTATTAACTTAAATATCTTATACTACAATATTTCTATATATCTAGAAAGTACTAATTACTAAAAACTATAAATGAAATACCCAATTAAAATATGCGTATAGCATGATTTACATTAAATGCATCCTGGAGAAGAGCAGACTTGAAGAAGGACTTAGAAGATAACTTACTGATCTCACTGTCAAGTTTTTCCAAGATATAATCGCTCTTGTTCTAAGTGTTAGGAATTTGGATTTGAGATTAGTAAGAAAAGCTTACATGATTATTAATGGATTAAACGTCGCAGCGTTTATTAATCTTTTTCACTGAAGGTGCGGGCGCTTACTCGAGAGCGGCTTTAATTTGAAAACAATGCTTATTAGGAGTTATTACTCACAGATTTACCTAAATTCTACAAGAACAAAAATTCCGTCCAATCACTACTGTATATATATAATACACATATAAGGTAATCCCACAACCCTCCCTCCGCGTTTCCTATATTTTCAATCCTAATCCAATCCTCGTACGAATACTCGAAATCCTAATTTCCAATTCTCGTACGAATCAACCCACAGCTCCATGCCAAAGCTTGAATGCCACGTAACAGAACCACAAATGAGAATTTCATAACGTAAGCATTTTTACATAAGATGTAAGCGTCAGGCACGTTTGGATCAAGCACGTTTCTTCGTGAGAGAACTCAAAATCCGGCTATCGAGACAAAGTTAGACGCTACGCTCAGGGAGCACATGAAATATCACGATTTCATTTTAAAGAATTTTAGTAATGTTTCATAAAAGAAAACCGAAATTATTTCGGGTGAATTAAGGTTTAGGGTACACTTTCATGGAAATCTGACTAAATTTCTGTAATTGCGTCATTGTGAAGTACAGTGAACTACAGTACTATAATATGAACGAGATAATGTGAACGAGATAATGTGGAAAACTTATTATATAAACCCACTCGCTCACTTGATACATTTCCCCCCATGCTCCCCTATTCAACGTTGTTTCTCGCATTTCGTTTTGTTTAGGTATGGATTTATCAACATTGAAATGGGGGTGGGAGGGAAAAAATATTTTTTCATTAATATAACTACAACATGACAACTTAAAAGATTAATGCACGCGCTGTCCACGATAATTTTTAGCCAGGATTGCAGCTCTTGGTAAAGGCTTGAAAATTAGGATTTCAGTTTACCTCCGTTCAACGTCGAAATACTTCAATCTCTGTTGGTTGGAAGTACTCGCTGCCTGCCAACAGAGCTTTCGTGTGTGGAGTGTCATATTGATTGATATCCAGTAGGTGTTTGGTATGTGTTACCAAAGTTGCTGCATGAAGTTTGGTTTGTATTGGCATTGTTACTGATGCTAAGATCACGATAACTACCAAAGATTGCTCCCCAGCCAGGATTACAGTAGATTGCTCTGTCATTTCGACGATCATAAATTTCACATTTAAACGATGGCAAGTTATCCTTATTTCGTAGTGAAAACAGGAATGAAACGTTGGAACGTTTAAACGTCCAAACACTACCTGAAAGAAAAGTAAGAAATATATATGTAGATTCCCATACTCCCAAGAAATATCATGATCAAATCTATTTAATTAATAAGTATGACGGCAGAAATCATAACATTTAGTAGAGTTTAAAAATAGAGATAAAAATGTAAATACGATTAATCAATCAAAGCAATTTGTGGGAAAACTCATCGAAAACTTTCACGGAAAAATAGATTTATTACCAAAAATATCCACAGATCTGCACAAAAATTATATTTTGAACGTTTTTTCCGTCTATGTCTTTTCATTATTTTTCCACTACATTGGATTTCTAAGAAAACAAATATCGCTTTCTACAGTGTACCACAGTTTCCTAGCCAATTTATAGGTGAAACAGTAGAACAGCTAGCATTAATAAATGAGCAGATTGGAAATGAGCAGATTTTCTTACTCAGTAGTTTAAACCTCTTTAGGGGCGTAATATACGAAAGCACACTGGGTGTCCGTCTTCTCTTGATACCAAACGCATCTTCAGAAATAGCCTGCATCACTCACAAGCCGGGTTTACAAGCCTCAGCGGAGGTGACAGTTGGGGAAATGTCATGAACATAAACTAACATAAAAGAGATAAGCTCACTCCTTTTCATTTTTGCTAAGCCTGTCAACAAAAATGCCCCAACATCCTTGCAGAATATAACAGGTCTCTCTCTCTTTCGCTCCTTCCCATCTCAGTGTACGTATATCATGTTAGGTGCAATTATACATGGGACACCACGGAAATACTTCGTGCAAACAATAGGTACGTAAGGTTTCTATTTAAACGATTGGCAACTTCAGAACTGTGCACGCCAATAGATGGGAACAAGCCACAAACTACATTCTTTCTAATATATTTTCCCCTCCAAATACAAAATGACTACACATATAGTAAAAAGATTAAGCATTATTTTGTCACTCTGATAGCTACCAATTGACCACCATCTGCTGCCCTGTAACGCTTATTGCAGCGACGAAGCTAGTCACGGTAGCTAAGGTCAAGATATGCAAATACATTCGTACTTAGATAGTTTAAAGACAGTACATTTCTAAAGGTTTTAGTAATCAAAAATATAATAATTTGCAGCATATCTAATTAATGTAAAATTTGTCTAGCTTCGCCACTGGCTTACTGAAACCCAGCAATACCTGGCTCTTCTGGAGGTTCAGGTTCAGCAGTGCCTGGAGCAGGTCCATTAACTAAATTAACAAAATTGGATGGAAAAACTCCAATCTTTCCATTCAATTCTCCCTTCCACCATCCATCCTCCACCAGATCTCGTACTTTTACCAAGTCTTCTTCTTGCAGGGAGAGTTCGTCATCATCCTCGGCATCATAGTCAAACATAGCCTTGGCTATGCTGCTATGCTCATTCAGAACTAAATCAGCAGAATTGTAGAAAGCAAGAGTTAATATTATGTAGATTAATCTTATCTAAAGAGACTAACACTAATCAAGGCCGGATGTTGTTGTAGATGCTGGGGGAGGTGGGAACATTTTAAGTCAGACGCACCAGTCTGAAACCCAGCCTCCGAAGATGTTAGGGTTTAGGTCTTACCCCTAAAATCAACAACGTGACTACATGCAATACTACAAAGTTACTACAAAATTTATCTCAGAACTTCGGTATTAAAGAAGAAAATTGATACAGAGATGAATGAATAATTTGATATAAGAACTTCATCACAAAATGTAGGCCTGAAATAACATATAGAAATGAAATAGCAAATATTAAAAAAAGTTAACTGTTAAGTTTGGGTTCAACCTCAAATAGTCAACATATTTCACTCGGTAATCAATTGGAAATAATATGAAAATACAATTTTGAATATTTGATTACAAATTATTGCAATATTATTACAATTTGACCGCTTTAGACTATCTTTCTGCAAGCACCCAATCCCCCTTGTGTGGCTAAGCAAGCTCCATCAGTGATAATGGACCGATGGCAAGCCTACTGAATCTTGTTAACAGTTGTCACCTGCATAGCTAAACGCTTCCCTTTTCGTGTTTTTAATATATGAATACATAAAATACGTTAGGGATATTCTGATATTACTATTGAGTACCAAAGACAGAGACACAACAAATATTTAAGGTATTCTTGGAACTCAACTATATTGTTTGTATACAGTACGCCATTATAAGTTTGAGGTTTTTATATTAAATAGAACAACTAACATCATTTTATCATGTCAATAGTCAATAAATTGAGATTTGACTGATCAAAATAACCAACCGTTTGCCTTCTAGATTCACTTAAGGTGACAACAACAATTTTGCAACTTGTTCAAATATCAATGGATTGACCAGATATGTTAGTTATCCCATCCAAAACAAACATATTATTATTCGATAAAAGCTTACAAAGTAACGCCACAAAATATATTAAAACTAGTAACTTTTGATTTAGCGTGAACTCGTGAAGGAGTCTTGCAATTATTTGTGACTCATTAAAAAACTGCGAGTTTTACTTTGAAAATAGTTCAGATTACATCAAAAAATGTTTTAACATGAATTTCGTTTCCTAAGGGGTATATGAGGCACCCCCAAGGTAATGATATATTAGTGATTAATGATTCACTTATTTCAACTGAAATACATCAACACACAATAGGTACCCATTATATTTTGGTTAAATGTTATGGTAATAATGAGTTAATCAATGAAACTTAAGAATCTGCAACAATTTACATGTCTTACAAATATAATATTTTGGTGGTCTTTAAAAAACCATGCTATTACCTCTACAAACAGTAAAAGCATTTGTGTCAATAAAACCGGAATCTTTTGTTGGAATTGAGTAATTTTTCCTATACGAGGTAGCTTAGACCTCTTTAGAGGCGTTTAAGCTCAGCAATAACTGAAGGCGAACTGGGAATCTGTCTTCCCTTGATGCCCCAAGCGTCTTCACAGATAACCCGCACGCCCTACAATTTCCGGGTTTATAAGTCTCGGTCGAAGAGAGAATTGTGCACATGTCTTGAACATGAACTAACATAAAAAAGATAGGCTCGCACGTTTTCATTATAGCTAAGTCTGTCGTGTCCAGTTGAAGATTTCTACAAAGTCTTCTTATTGTCGTAAAACTAATTGTAGGCCTTTGCTTTTACTTTAATTGTAGTTTCGTAAATGTGTGGATCACCAATTTTACTACCTGGGGCCGGTTGTATACAACTCTTATCTACGTTTTAACTACCCATTTTCTGTTAAATGGTAGTTAACTTTAACCACGTAGTTAAGTCGGTTGTATAAAAACCTAGTTAAATTGCAGTTAAAAAGTAGTTAAAGTTAACTATGCTCAAGCGCATTTCGTAGACTTTATTGGTCATTATGTCTTGTTTTCTTGCATATTTTTCATTATTTTGAATCAAAATACCGCCATTTTTGGTAAATATAAGTCCGCAGTCGTATTCAAAATGCTTGTCAGCGGTTGCTAATCCAGTGCGTACTTTGTGTTATTTCATGTTTAATCACCCCACGCGAACCCCACGCGCAGTTAACTGTGTGATTAGTTAACTACCCGACTAACTACGTTTTATGCAACTCAGTTAAGTCCTGTAGTTAAGGCTTTAACTACGGTAGTTAACGCTAACTATAGTTAACTTTAACTACATTTTTATGCAACCGGCCCCTGGTGTTCTGGAAGATGACAATTTTAATTAACATTCTCGTGCTAAGTTTTTCATTGTAAAAATAGGAAATACAACGAATACCTTGTGGTTTCCAGGTCTGATCAGTATAACCACCAAAGACATTGGTTCCGCATTTGATCAAGGTCAATGTGGGCCCTGCATCGTCACACTTTCTATGAAAATCTTTGCTTTTCCAACCATCGTTTGAAGCTCGATAGCAGAGTTCCCAACTGAACTTCTTATCTTCCACCCACTCTCCAAGTTGGTGCGCATGGTAAATGTTACCGTCCAAGATTGTTGAGCTTTCAAGTAACAACTCTACAGGTGGTTCAACTGAAATAATAGAAAAAGTTTGAAATAGATATATAATAGTCCAATATATAAATCTCACTCATAATCAGAAATTGCAGAAAAAAATAGCCATAACACTCAGTGAAGATTTTTTCTGGCATTTTTGGCACGTATTCAAAACAAATAAAGGCTCGAATTATGAGTTTAAAGTGTTTTAAAATTATGCTTGAGTTTTGTAATGTTGTTTTTTAGGCATGTAGTCTTTTATTTTTTGCATTAAAGTTTCACCAATAAATGAAAAAAGTTTCGCCTCATCAATATTCAATACACGTCGGCATGTATAATGTATACTCGCATACTCGGTGTAAATGCATGTTTGGCCACAATTTCCGATCGTGATTAGTTTAACTTTTAATGCAATATATGACGCTATAAAGTGATTATTAAGCAGCAACACAAATGTTGGTTAAGAAACTCGCCGGCATTCGACTCCTCATTTTACATCTTAATTTAAATAGAACTGTTGTATGGAAATTATGCTGGTTTACATGCGTTTCTGTTTGTCGTTCCAAGAAATCTGATCAATTAAAATCATGTGCAACAAATGACAATTTTTATGAAGCAAAAAACTGTCTTTAAAGGTTGTCAAACAAGTCGGTTAGGCTACGCTTTCGATCCTTTATAATGGTATTCCACATCGCTTCATATATCCTAATCAGATAAATGTTAATGATTTACCGGTACCGCGTTTGTAAAAGACGAGTTTCAATCAGTGGGATTAAATTACAATATGAACGCAGAACCCATCATTTGGATGCGCAGTCGAAGCTATGAATTCGGCTATACAGAGTGTTCCAAAAAGAATGCTCCCCCCATCATATTTTGTGGTATTACTTCGTTTCCTTTAATCAAATATTCAAATTTTTTGCACTGGGCTAAATTACAAATATATCATGTTAATCAATTGGTATTTTACTAACTATTTGCCTTCTAGAATCATTTAAGGTGGCGACACCAATATTGCGACTTGTCCCAATTTTGGAAATTAGGTTAAACATATTTGGAAAATTAAGAAAGGATTTTTGAAAGAAACTCATGATTTGTTGTAGCCAATATCGAAAATCATTTACATGCATTTTCCTTTCCCTATTCGGGCTTCTGCCGCATTCTTTAGAGTACCCACCATGTTTGCTGTTTTGGGACAAATTGAATGGAAAACAGCAAGTTCTGCAGGGAATTTTTCCCACCTTGCCAGGGCTTTTGCCTCCTTTTTAGTAATTTTTACATGAAACAAATGCATCGTTGTATAATGTAGGTAGTATCGTTAAAAATCCTTCTAAAAATTTTGCAATACTTTTAACTTAATTTCCATAATTTGGACGGGATGCAAAATAATTATCTTGATCAGTCAAATATAAATGTAGTGGCATGATATGATAGTTATTCCATGCAATATAAAAATCGTACCTAGCGTAGTAATTCTACAAAATATAGTGGAGGACATTTTTTTGGGGACACCCTGTAAATGGTGTATAAAAATATTTAAAGCTCGTTCTTTGCTCTTTTTAGTAAGTGTATAGTCGTTTGTCTCTTTAACTACAAAGGGAGTTCATTATTTTTCAGATGTGGTCTAATTCTATATGCATTTACTAATTGTATTTCATAGTCTTGTTTTAATTCTTGTCAATTGTCTTGTGTAAACGTTGATAATGTAGTTGTCATACGAAAAAGACCAAAAGACCAAAAAGTATCTAAAAAGTATTTTAGAAGGTATTGGGCTGTGTTTCCTATATACTTCTCAATCGATCCCAAAAATATTGCATCTCGAATTTTCATGAACCAATAGTTCAAATTTAAAAAGTAACTTCCCTTACAAAATGTGTATTGCTAAGCTTTCAACTGAATGTGAACACGTAGGCTTTACAGCTCTATGTTTTTCAAAATTGACATTTTAATCCAGGATTCCGTTCAACCATACATCCGATCCTGTCAAATTAGCATTTTATGATAAACTCTCCGTATCTAATATAAGCCCCTCCCCACCATACAGGGGGCGTTTATTAGATTAGATTAAACGTTTCTGAAAGGTTTTTGAGATAGATTACTAGCTTTCGCGATCATCGGTTTAAGAGGTAGCATCATTCCCATCACATATACACAAATTTTTGGTTAATGCTCAGCAACGTATTGCTTACTAGACTCGGTTGCTCAGTTTACCAGAGCGCTGCACCGGAAATGGCAGGTCCGCAGGTTCGAGGGCCTAAAGTTGCAGTTTTTCTGCAACGAAAAGGTCTAAAAGGTCTAATGCTCTAAAAAGTCTAAAAATGTATATAAATTTTAGTTCGAGTATTCCATCTAAAAACACCTTTTACTATTAATCCTATCGAACGAGATGCCGATAAATATCTTGATATTAACAATTATGTAACATATATTTTTTGGGGGAATTCAATGCCTATCAAGGAGAAGAATAGAAAGCATTTTTCAATAATTATGTGCATTAGATCATGTGAGCATGTATTTTGCGCCATAGAAAGAGCAAAGAATTGTCTAATAATAAATCTTGGCTTTCTTGTCTGTTTTTTTGAATGTATACTAAAACAATTATTGGATGAGACTGAGCATGATATCAAAAATTATTTTGACCGAAGTCAATGTTATCTGCCGAAGCGAAGCTCGGGCAAATTTAAAAGAAGACATTTTGTTTCGGCTTTCAATATTTCGCTGGCTTTTTATACAAGATGCCGACCGCGCAAGAGCTTCGGCTCTACAGCGTGCACCAATTGATCGGTACTAAAAAGCAATTATTGAACGCTGCTCACGTCAGCAGCTGAAATAACGTGCGTGCTACCGGATATTGAGAGTTACTCCTTCCTAACAGAAGCGTTTATCTAATAAACGCCCTACATAAAAACACGAAAATTTTATATAGGCCTCAATGTCCATTGTACACTTACGGCATTTAAACAGTGGTGTTTAAATTTATTAAATATAAATTTTGGTGGGGTAAGGGGGCAGGGGTAACTGCCACCCACCTTTACAAAAAGCCCGTTTGTAGGAAATTTCAACACTGTGTACTTGTATAATTTACATATATTTAGGCTTTTTTTAGTTCTAGAAGGTTTCCTTTAAACATCACGTCATTTGACTTTTAATTAGTTTATTGTATTGATAGGTGCCTTTAACGCTTGGCGTCATTATCATGTGATCATATCATCATTAGATATGCTTCTATTTCCGGTGCACTACACTATATAAGTCCACGATTTTTTATGTTTGAATTACTTGTATTGTGATAAACGACTCTTTATATTTGAATTTAGTGTTTTATGCTTACGCCTATGTCTCACTGAACGCTTTGTTCTATAATTGACATATATTTAGGCTTTTTTTAGTTACATCTGGTTATTTAAACAGTATTGTTGTGCACTTATAATAAAATATATTTTCTTGTTTCAGTGTATTCCTTCCTCCTTTTAAGCCGCCATCCAGTGTCCCAAGGGCTGGAGTCTCTTTTTGAGATAGCTGGCGAGGGGAAGGATTTGCTGTTGATGAGATGATTTATCCATGGTATGATATTTATTGATTGTTATTTCATTTATTGTTTAGCGTACATAGATTGGAGTACAAAACCTTGTAGTTTTGTTCTGGTTAAAGTCATATCTTAATTGATATATATTTGTATTCGTTGAGGTTTTTCGACACGCGAATATTCACAAATATTGTTCTAGAAGGTTTCCTTTAAACATCACGTCATTTGACTTTTAATTAGTTTATTGTATTGATAGGTGCCTTTAACGCTTGGCGTCATTATCATGTGATCATGTCATCATTAGATATGCTTCTATTTCAGTGCACTACACTATATAAGTCCACGATTTTTTATGTTTGAATTACTTGTATTGTGATAAACGACTCTTTATATTTGAATTTAGTGTTTTATGCTTACGCCTATGTCTCACTGAACGCTTTGTTCTATAATTGACATATATTTAGGCTTTTTTTAGTTACATCTGGTTATTTAAACAGTATTGTTGTGCACTTATAATAAAATATATTTTCTTGTTTCAGTGTATTCCTTCCTCCTTTTAAGCCGCCATCCAGTGTCCCAAGGGCTGGAGTCTCTTTTTGAGATAGCTGGCGAGGGGAAGGATTTGCTGTTGATGAGATGATTTATCCATGGTATGATATTTATTGATTGTTATTTCATTTATTGTTTAGCGTACATAGATTGGAGTACAAAACCTTGTAGTTTTGTTCTGGTTAAAGTCATATCTTAATTGATATATATTTGTATTCGTTGAGGTTTTTCGACACGCGAATATTCACAAATATTGTTCTAGAAGGTTTCCTTTAAACATCACGTCATTTGACTTTTAATTAGTTTATTAAAATCTAAACAGCCATATTTAAGTCAAAATCGCTGCTTTGTCGGAAATTTAGGAGACTTTGCACGGTAAAGGTCAATTTTCGCTACTTCGTCCATATAGAACTATAATTGGCCAATCTATTCTATCTATTCTATCTTTAATTTATCTATTAGACATTTTATTATTACATAAAGAAATACTTACCAATTTTCCCCAAATTATTCAGGTCTTCATTGTCAACGATGATTTTGGTTGATTTTGCATGCAGGCATTTAAAGCTACCATTGTGAACTGGTTGCATCGACTTTGGACATTTTCTCTCGATGTCGTTGGCATTCAAATCGATTTCTTTTTCAAGCGAAAGCATTTCTTCATTGCTTCCTTTTTCGATTATATTCTTTGCGAATACAAGTGAGCCATTCACCTTGTCCACATAGGCTTTCATTTCATTGTGTTGTTTTACAAGGGTTCGGTTGACTGCGCCGTGCTTTCTGTCAACTTGGCCAAGCAAGATAGACGTGTTCTGTTCTAATTTATTCGAAAATTCTTCCAAGATTTCTTTTTCTTGTTCCAGGATGACATTTTTAGCCCTTTTAGTGTTGGTTTGCAAATTTTCCGTAGCGTGTTCTATTTCCTGCAAGGAGTTTTTCCCTTCCTCAGATTTCTTCTGCAAAACCGCGAAAATTTATTTGAAGGCTTCCTTGTGCTGTTCGGCCACGACGTCGATAGGTTGATAGTCATGGTCAGGTTTCCGATGATCTAATACCACGCAATTAATACAAGCCAGATCCTGGCATGTGTTGCAATAGAATTCAAGGGGCTTACTTCCGTGTCCATGCTTCTGGCAACGTGGCTTTCCTTTTGCTTTGGTTTGGTTTTCGGGTTTTGTCAATTCCTCCAAAGTCAACACAGTATGTTCTTTGAAATCAAGCCAGTTGTTGTGTGTTGTCAAGCATTTCTCGCACAGATAACGTTCACATTCAGTACATCTACATCTGGAAGGTACTTGACCTCTACAAGATTCACAAGATAGCTGTTGTGCTTGTTGTTGTATTTTCAATATGTCGAGCATATTGTTGATAAAATAGTTGGATGGAAGTTGCTCCACGCTTTCGCCTTTTCCCAGTTCAAATTGGGTCCGGCACATGGGACAGTTGAACAGATGTTCATTTCTACCTTCGTCTTGGGTTTCCTCCTGTTGAATTTCAACATACGTTGCAAGACATATCTTACAGAACGAATGAAAGCAAGGGAGTGTTCTTGGTTCTTTTAAAGCCTCTTTACAAAGAGTGCATCTCAGAAGTTCTTCCATTCGTTCTGTCGAAGAAGAATTGGGCGCTATTGCCATAGCTGGCTATATTGCTTGCCAGATTGATAGTGAATTGAGATGTGTTAACTCGTCAGCACATACGGAGTTGTATTGTTAAATACCAAGAAATGCATTTTTTTCTGCGTATCGAATTCCTTCAAAATTAACATTTCAATAACCTCACGCCAGTAAAGACAAAGACAAGTGTTTCAATCTTGTTAGTTTGGTATGCAGTTCATGTCTCGTGTTTGAAATCTTCAAAGTAGCTACATGACTTTAGTGACATTTCCAATTTTATTCAGATTCGAGCTACAATAAATTATTCTGTCGTTGATGTGGTTAAAAACAAAGGGTTTTTATGAAAGGCAAAAGTTGTAGTTATCGAATGTTGAACAACATAATTTCAGCAGATATTGGGGGGTTAATTAAGCTTGACGAAAATATACCAGAAAGCATATTATACATATAATTTAGGAAACATTCAAGTCAAATCTACATAAAGTATACCGCAAATTAGGAGTAATATTACTATAGGTGTCTTTAACGTTACAAGCCTAATTGCTGCATACAGGTATGCTGTAGGCAGTGAGGTGTGCTTAAACTGTGATCTACAAAGGAAGCGTATTAAGCTAGCGCGGTTCCCACTGATTCGGCAGAATATAATACAACAAAGCCAAAGTAACCAAGGCATGCATAATATATAATTCTGTTCGAGTATTCCATCTACCAACACCATTTACTATTAAAGGTGATGTAAAGTCCTTATGTAAAAAACTGGCAACGTCCGTCTGTTTACATTATTTTAAAACACGCGATATTTAAAAAAAATAAGATGTGTTCTGGTTCGCTATGCTTTAAATAAATACAGATTCGAGTTTCTGATTTAGAAGATGTCGAATTTTAGTCGAAGCAAGGCGAAATTTGGGCATTGTTTAAGTCGCAGGACCCCCCATAGCACATGCGCAGAACGGACTTTACATGGTATTTAATCTTATCGAACGAGATGCCGAGAAAAATCTTGAATTTACCCATTCACCATATACTAGCATCACTCCCATCCTATATATGCCGAACTTACGGTTGACGCTCAGCAACTGGATTCTGTAGCTCAGTTGGTTAGAGCGATGCACCGGAATCGCAGGGCCGCAGTTCAATTCCCGCCAGAGGGCTTAAGTTGCATTTTTCGCAACTGCTCCTTGCTAGGTCTACAAAAATGTATATATAATTCCGTTGGAGTATTCCATCCACCAACATAATTTACTATTAATCTATCGAACGAGATGCCGAGAAAAATCTTGATCATGAATTTACCCATACACCATATACTGGCATCACTCCCATCATATATACCGAACTTGCGGTTGACGCTCAGCAACTGGACTCTATAGCTCAGTTGGTTAGAGCGCTGCACCGGAATCGCAAGGTCGCAGATTCAATTCCTGCCAGAGGGCCTAAGTTGCATTTTTCGCAACTGCTCCTGGCTAGGTCTACAAAAATGTATATATATAATTCGAGTATTCCATCTACCAACACCATTTACTATTAATCTTATCGAAAGAGATGCCGAGAAAAATATTGATTATAATTAATGTTATTAGTGGATAACTCGTAATACATAGAGGATATTTAACGATAGCGCGTAAATATGACTTTTATATTCGAGTGGTGAAAACAATATTTTACGAACCAGGGCAGCGAGTGAGTAAAATATTGTTTTTAACACGAGAAAATAAAAATCATGTTTTCAAAGACACCGTTAAATGTTCTTTTTATTATATGGATAAACATTGACAAACTGTCGAGAAGTTGCCATATTGTGATACAACTGTGGAGGCAGTTCCGATACAGAACTGCGGATCATCCAATGTATCGACACCCAGATCATCCAATGTATCTACGCGTAAATCGATGTTTATCAAAATAATTATAATATTCCATGATTTAACTCTATTATTCTCTTGGACATTTTGCTAAATATCCCTCTAATTTGTACCTATAACATAATTTAGACAATTGGCTGTTATATAGGCTAGCTAATTTGTATAATAACAAACACGTATATTAAACAATTTGGCTATCGACGCCATGCCCATAGTATCCGCATCAAATGCATTCTGGACATCTTTCAAAAAATTTCAAACACAACCAATCATAAAGCAAAATCAAAAGTTTTGGCTGTTCAGGTTTTAATTCTTTTGACTTGAAGGGACCAAGAAATTCTTCACTGATCGCTGCTCCTTAGTGCTACTGAAGCTGTTCAGTTCCAGCCAATTAGATTTGAAATTCTATAAATTTTCCTATTTTGTTATATGTCTTCTGGATAGTCTATGGTTATATTAATCAGATGTGAAGTTTCACCAGATGTGAAGTTGCTCACATTTTCATTTTTCAAAAATAGACACGAACTCCATGCGAAAAGGTATTCAGTTGTGCAATCAGTGTAGCTCTATATAACACTTTTCCAGTTGCTATGTTACACAAAGCACACTTCAAAACAACTAGGTGTGCGTATAAAAACATTTTCAACCGTAAAATGTAATTACACAGCGTAAAAACGCGAAAATAAACAAACGCAAACTTTCCGCCAAAATCCGCATTTTGCGAAACGAATTTAGCACAAGGCTTTCCTAGTTATTCGCCAAAAATTTCACTTCAACATGTCTATGTGTGGTACAAAAACAATTTCAGCAGTAAAATTTAATTGTAAATTGGCAAAAATATGGCAGTATAATAGTAAAAACTCCCGCCAATAGAAATTCCGCCGTGTTGTAAGAACACACCATTTTGTCCGCGTATACGACACGGTAAAAGGTTTTTGGTGTGTTCTGTTCAAGGCGTGTTGTAGATTTGGTGTGTTGTAGGAACACGCCTGCCGCGTTGTAGGAACACGCCTGCCGCGTTGTAGGAACACGCCTGCCGTGTTGTAGGAACACGCCTGCCGTGTTGTAGGAACACGCCTGCCGTGTTTTATAGAACACACTTTTGGTGTGTAATCGTAAATCCAAAGAACACACCATTTTGTCCGCGTATACGACACGGTAAAAGCGTGTTGTGTGTTCCAAGAACACACTGGTGTGTTCTTAGAACACATGGTGTGTTCTTTCAGCACATCAAGCATAAAACACATCAAGCATACAACACGGCTGTCATACAACAAACCAATTATAGAACACACCAAGCATACAACACGGCTGTCAGACAATACATCAAGCATAGAACAGATAAAGCATACAACACGTTAAGCGGATATCTGCAAAGACTTGCAGGTTAAGATTATATTTATTTTCCTCCAACGAACTCTAGAAAGCCCCCCCTAACAATTTACTTCCGACGGCAGCGAGCGAAGCGCAAAACCTATCCTTACTCGTCGCTGTAAAAGTGCTTCTGGCAAATTACTGTTATAATATCATTATTAACAATTTTCCTCGTTTCTGATTGGCTAAGAACATCAAAATTTTCTCTTAATTCTTTTTACTATGGGTATTTGGGAGAAAATACCACATGTGGTATTTTCTCCCAAATACCCCTAGTAAAAATTGAGCAACGTCAATTGAGTAAAATTGAGTAAAAATTGTTAATAATAATATTAATACGAAATAGCACTTGTTCTCGAAGTATTAATGAAAAATTGCACTTGTGTTTGGCGAAATATTCGTAATACCGCTCGTGCTTCGCACTCGCGGTATTACGAATATTTCGCCAAACACGCGTGCAATTTTTCATTAATACTTCTCGAACCGTGCTATTTCCTATACAAATAACTAATTAAGTCCCGTACATTGGCGTTCGTGTACAACAATCAAATTTTTTCGATCAATTATTCCTTGTCAGGTATAATTAGCTTTTAAACAAGGCTCTTTGTCAAAGAAAACTGGTCATACACACGAGCAAATAAAACATGTCAAGGAAAACTTGTCGAGAAAAACTTGCTTGTCTGTATGGAGCTTAAATTCCTTCGTCACGATATTACTGGTTATTTCTCGGTTACCATAATTGGCTATTTCTCGGTTTATGACTGAGCAAACGAAATAGGCATACAATAATATTTGGCAAACCTTACTGTATCCTACTGTGCCTTAGAGTACGATAGACTACCTTACACTACCTTAGGGTACCTTAGCCTACCTTAGAGCACCTTAGACTACATTAGCCTACATTTGACAACCTTAGACTATCTTAGCATACCTTAGCCTATTTAGATTACCTTAGCCTACTTTAGATTACCTTAGCCAACTTTATACACTACCTTAGCCTACCTTAGCCTACCTTAGCCTACCTTGGACTACCTTACACTACTTTAGACTACCTTAACTAGGCAATCTAAGGTACTAGTAATAGTCTAATGTACCCTAATGTAGGCTATTGTATAAGGCACACTAAGGTAGTCTAAAGCAGGGTAAGGTAGTGTTAGGTATACTAAGGTAGTGTTAGGTATACTAAGGCACTCTAAGGTAGACTAAGGTAACCTAAGGTAGTCAAAGGTAGTCTAAGGTACTGTCTAAGGTAGGCTAAGGTATTAGCCTGCCTTAGCCTGCCTTAGCCTGCCTTAGCCTGCCTTAGCCTGCCTTAGCCTGCCTTAGCCTGCCTTAGCCTGCCTTAGCCTGCCTTAGCCTACCTTAGCCTGCCTTAGACTACCTTAGACTACCTTACGGTACTTTAGACTACCTTAGCATAACCTAGCCTACTTTAGACTACCTTAGCCTACATGTACCTTGAACTACCTTAAACTACCTTAAACTACCTTAGTAGCCTGTCTTAGACTACCTTACGGTACCTTATACTACCTTAGCATAACTTAGCCTATATTTGACTACCGTGGCCTACCTTAGCATACCTAATAGCCTACTTTAGACTACCTTAGCCTATCTTACACTACCTTACCCTACTTTAGACTACCTTAGGAAATTTAAGGTACTTAATAGTCTAAGGTACCCTAAGGTAATTGAAGGGTTTTGTAGATGGAAAATTATTGAGTGTAAATTATATACATTTATTAGACCTAACCAGGAACAGCTGCGAAAAATGCAACTATAGGTCCCTGACAGGAATCGAATCTGCGACCCTGCGTTTCCGGTGCAGCGCTCTAACCAACTGAGCTACAGAGTCCAGTTGTCGAGCTCTAACCACAAGTTCATGTATATATACTGGGGTACTGCCATGTTAAGTTGTGGGTAAATATCTAGATTTTGTTGGCATCTCACTCGATTGAATAATAATTGAGGGTTAAGTAGATGGAAAATTATTGAGTGTAAATTATATACAGTTATTAGACCTAACCAGGAACAGCTGCGAAAAATGCAACAGACTATAGGTCCCTGGCAGGAATCAAACCTGCGACCCTGCCATTCCGGTGCAGCGCTCTAACCAGCTGAGCTACAGAGTCCAGTTGTCGAGCTCTACCACAAGTTCATGTATATATACTAGGCACTGCCATGTAAGTTGTGGGTAAATATCTAGATTTTGTTGGCATCTCACTCGATTGAATAATAATTGAAGGGTTTTGTAGATGGAAAATTATTGAGTGTAAATTATATACATTTATTAGACCTAACCAGGAACAGCTGCGAAAAATGCAATTATAGGTCCCTTGCAGGAATTGAATCTGCGGCCCTGCGATTCCGGTGCAGCGCTCTAACCAACATGTCACTCGATTGAATAATAATTGAATCGCAGCTGTTCCTGGTTAGGTCTATTAAATGTATTTATTATATAAAGTATAGTGCTTTATAGAGGTTTCGACTTTTCGAGCACTGATAAAACTGATAATCTCACATGTGAGATTATTTATTATAATCTCACATGTGAGAATTATCGCTTTTGAAGTTTATGAAAATGGATATTTTATTTTATTTTATTTTTTGTGTGAAAAGACTATTCTTTATATAATAAACAGAAAAATACATGGATGCTTCGAAATACCAGATTTATTTCTCGTGTTGAACATGATATCTCACTCGTTCGCTGCGCTCACTCGTGAGATATCATGTTCAACACTCGAAATAGATCTGGTATTTCCGCGCGCCCATGTATTATTCTCTCTATAATTTGAACTCAATAATTTTCCATCTACAAAACCCTTCAATTATTATTCAATCGAGTGACATGCCAACAAAATCTAGATATTTACCCACAACAAAACATGGCAGTACCCTACTGGTATATATATATACATGAACTTGTGGTTAGAGCTCGACAACTGGACTCTGTAGCTCAGTGATAGCGCCGCACCGGAATCGCAGATTACGATTCCTGCCAGGGACCTATAGTTGCATTTTTCACAGCTGTTCTTGGTTAGGTCTAATAAATGTATATAATTTGCACTCAATAATTTTCCATCTGCACAACCCTTCAATTATTATTCAATCCATTGAGATGCCAACAAAATCTAGATGCGTACCCTAAGGTAGGCTATTGTAAGGTATTATAAGGTAGGCTATTAGGTGGTGTAAGGTATGTTAAGACACTCTTAGGTAGTCTAAGGTACCCTAAGGTAGTGTAAGGTATTATAAGGTCTACAGGCTAAGGTAGTCTAAGGTATGTTAAGACACTCTAAGGTATACTAAAGACTACCCTAAGGTAGTCTATGGTAATATAAGTCGACACTCTAGGACACTCTTAGGTAGTCTAAGGTACCCTAAGGTATAGTGTAAGGTTGTTATAAGGTCTACAGGCTAAGGTAGTCTAAGGTATGTTAAGACACGCTAAAGTAGTCTAAGGTGTGCTAAGGCACTAAAATGTAGTCTAAGGTATTGTAAAGTATTATAAGGTACGCTAAGGTGGTATAAATCTCGCTAAAGTAGTCTAAAGGCGGATTTCCACAGCTCGCTGCGAGTACTCGCACGAATGTCATTCCGTAATTGCCACCACACGTCGTTTTATGATTGCTTTATTATTGCGAGCTCTCGCAGCGAGTAAAAATAGTTCAAAATTTTGAACTATTTCCCGCGAGCTGCAAAACACTCGCAGAACGTCTGCGAGTACTCGAGGAGCTTCGTGTAAGGTATTATAAGGTCGGCTAAGGTAGTCTAAGTTAGTCTAAGGTACCCTAAGGTAGGCTAAGGTAGTATAAGTCGCGCTAAAGTAGTCTAAGGTATGCTAAGGCACTCTAAGACAGTCTAATTAGGTAGTCTAAGGTAGGCTACAATTAAGGTACCCTAAGGTAGGCTATGGTAGTATAAGTCGCGCTAAAGTAGTCTAAGGTATGCTAAGGCACTCTGAGGTAGTCTAAGGTAGGCTATAAGGTACCCTAAGGTAGGCTATGGTAGTATAATTATGCTAAAGTAGTCTTAGTCTAAGGTAAGCTAAGGTAGTCTAATGTAGGTTAAAGTATTCTAAAAAAGGTAGTCTTAGCCTGCCTTAGATTTCATTAGGATACGTTAGACTACCTTAGCCTAACTTTAAACTACTTTAGAATACCTTAGATTACCTTAGGGTACCTTATTTAGACTACCTTAAGGGTGCTTAGTATATATACCTTAGATAGGCTAAGATACCCTAAGGTAGGCTAACGTAATCTAAGGTAATCTAAGGTAGTCTAAGGTATGCCAAGATAGTTTAAGGTAGGCTAAGGTACTCTAATGTAGACTTAGCCTGCCTTAGACTACCTTGGAATACCTTAGCCTACCTTAGAGTGCCCTAGCATACCTTAGACTACCTTAGCCTGCCTTACATAGTAAGGTACTTAATAGTCTAAGGTACCCTAAGGTAGGCTAAGGTGGTCTAAGGTACCCTAGGGTAGTCTAAGGCAGGCTAAGGTATGGTACGGTATGCTATTAAGGCACTCTAAGGCAGTATATTAAAGGTAGGCTAAGGTACCGTAAGTTAGTCTAAAGTATGCCAAGATAGTCTTAGGTAGGCTAAGATAGTCTAAGGTACCCTAAAGCAGTCTAAGGCTGGATAAGGTAGTCTAATTTAGGCTTAAAAACCGACTGCTGAGCAACGAATTTTACAAGCGATAACTTAAAAATACGATTATCAGTTTAAAGGAAAAAATATGCATTTTTAATATGACATAGAAATATAATATATCAGCACTAACCTTTATTGTCAATTTCTGAGTTATCCCTGAAACACGCCGCTCTGGCTTCCCAAATTAAGTTTTCCCTTTGGCTTCGTAAATACTGGTTTGTCCTTTCTGTTTTTCATACCGAGATTATTTCGACTATTTCAAGTCCAAATTTCGAGCTAAATGGTCAAAAACTTTCTAACATCGTCGAACTATTGTTTCAAATTCTCTGACAAATTTTTTTCATTACTTTTGACACCAAAAGATAAAAAAAACTTCCTGCAAAAGAGTATTTAGCTTCAAATTTTAGAGTAATGGCGGTTGTGTTTCTTGTCCAACTCGTCAGCAAAACTCACGACGTGATTGGTCAACTTTCCCGCCACGTTTACAACACGTTGACGTGTTCTTTCAGCACGCTAATTTCCTATGAAACAACAGAACACTGTTGTGTTCTTTAAGCACGCTGCGTGTTTTACGGCCTTAAAAACACACTTTTGCTGTGTTGTAGTGAATTTTTGACGTGTTCTTGCTTTCTGATGGTGTGCTGTTAAATCTGGCGTGCTGTTCAGACACACCTGCCTGGCTACTGGTGTGCTGTTCTGTAATGAAAAACACACCACCGTGTTCATTTTCAAATTTTCCAGCACGTCAGTGTGTTATATAAGCACGCTACCATGTTCTTAAAACACACCGACAGCACGGCAGAATTTCTAGTGAAAATTTAATGAACCGATATTGCCATACAGCGGATCTATATAATACTATCATAACAAGTTTTTGTAATATTTACATTTCTATTTTTAGCAATTCATTACTTTGGTTGCGGTCAACCAGAAACTTTCGAGGCCTTTAATCGCAGATAAAACAAACATTGTCAAGCCAAACTGCAATGTTTGTAACGAGCTTTTTATAGACTAGATTTGATCAGCTATTAAACACGCGTGAGGCTAGTGGAAGGTGATATCGTGACAAGAATTTCACATTTGGTTTCACATGTGATAAGGTGTTTTGGTGTTCCAATAAATAGAAAATATGAAACAATAATTTCACATGTAAAATTCATTTTCACGTATGAACTTCTGAAAGAATATCTGAAAGAATATCTGAAACTCAAATCGCATATCTGAAAATATATGCATGTTCTAATTTGACACATAATTTCTTGTGAAAAAATATTTGCTGCCAAATCCTCTTAAAGAATGCAAGTTAAATTTTAGGTCTATTTTTCAAGTGAGCAAGGAAAATATTTTATCTGGTCTAATCGTCAGTTTAATCCAAACTGACAACGAATTAAACGTTTAAGTTATCGTGAGTATTTACAATAAAATATCGTTAGTATTTACAATAAATATATGTTACATTGATACATGTACCTCTTTAAGGATTTTCGATTCAAATTTTAGTCGAGCTATGTACACAGTTCATTTCTCAGTAAGACGGTTTTAAAGAAGATAATATAGGTATTCACGATACTGTAGACTGTGTGCCACTGGAAATTCTTCCGCATAAAGATGAATGAGTAACCTACAACAAAAAGATTTTATTTATGGAAAACTTGGGTAATGTTGCTCTGCACGTCAGCATATATAGAGCGATTAGAACACTTTCACGAGTCGTACCATTTTTCACGAGTCGCGCCAATTTGGTGCATAAGTTTAAAATTGGAGTTTAGGTTCAAGTTTAGATTAAAGATTAAAGTTGAGATTTAGTTCTGTTTTAAGATAAATGTTCAGTTTTAGGTTGAGATTTAGGGTTTAGGTTAATCGCTCAGGTTAAAAATTTAGGCATTAGGGTTTAGCTTTTACAGAAATATGCATTAAGTCTGAAACGTGAAGCGTGGAAGATTATGAATGATCCTTCCCATCCTTTTCATACAAGACTTTTTAAATCAAATAATCCATACGATTTACGAACAATTAATAGTAAAAACACATTATCGCGAACTGAAAGACATAAACGCTCCTTCTTAGCTCGTGCAAGTGCACTCACATAGTTTTTAGTTTGTCTATACATACTTAAGATTCTTATCTGTATAATTATAATGTTCTAAGATATTTTTAATGTAATTTGAATCAACCTGTAAATCCATTGTACTTTTATACTTAAGATGGATAAATAAAGATTATTATTAAAAAATATAATGGGTAACTACTACCACAAATACATGCATGCACCAACCCTCGCGCTAGCCAAGCAACTATAGTTCCCATGCAGTGTTTCAACAGAAAGTAATCCCAAGTATCGTATAAAAATCCACGGCTTTTAATAAGATGATTAATTATGCGCATTTTGACATGAAGTTGGACATTGGTATTTACATGGCAGACCGCTGGACGCAATATATCGCTGTCGCGAAATCACTGTGAGCAAAATTAGTTGTGGTCGCCATCTGTGGTCGTCATGGTTAAACGGAACATATGTTTTTATATATTTTCCTACAAAATGACTTGAAAAATTAATACTTTTAACTACAGAATTTTCAATCCCCCAAACATATAATGTAGATATGTTATATGAATTTTATATGCGTCATTTTTTCAAATATTGGATCTTAGACGTTTGCTAAAACCTTTTGAAATGTTTATGAAACTTCATTGCTTTTAAATTGAAGCCTGATACGCTTTGCCACGTCTTTGACTTTAGAATGAACAGTAATTCTGGTCTCTTGGTGGTAATCGAGTAATCTGAAAGGCTTACACCTACATTGACATTAAAATGGAAAGCAGTGTATAAATGTACAACTAACATTTTTTTAACCGACAAAGACATAAACAATAAAACAAATTGCCTTGTTGTTGGCCTAGTTATTGCCCTGACTTGACTTCTCACATAATATTTAACTATTTATTCTTAACATTTTGAAGTTATTGCATTTATTGCCATTTTTTTAAAACTGACAATCCACCTCTTTTTAGGTCAGTGGGAGGTCGACCCATGAAACATAGCCACGCGGCCGCAAACTTTATGAACTTTAGATGCCCTCGTGAACGGAATTAGTACCCTCGCACACGCGCTTCGCGCGTGGCTCGGGCATATTTTAAAAAACTTACACGCACACTGAAATTAACTGGAAAATTGTGCGTAAGGGAACAACGTTCAAAGTTTCTCAGTCTGCTTCATAAAAACTTTCGCTCATTTCACTCCTGACAATCCGTCATATATTTGAGATCAGTGGGAGGTCCATCCATGCCACGGTCAGTCATAACGACGCGCCCGCGATAATTGATAGACTTTTAACTCCGCTAGCAGCCGAGCGGAATTAGTACCTCGCCCAGGGCTGTCGCCCGGAACAGCGCTGACGCGCCGTTGGCTCGGGGTAATAGGGAGCTTTAGCAATGACTACGATTACGAGTATGATTACGAGTACGAGACTCGTCATTTTCGCGCAAAACGCCGTGTTGTTTGTATGCGCCATTTCGCAAAAGTCGTAGTCGTTGGGTTTTTGACTACGAGGATTTTGATAAATATCGTACTCAAAAGCCCGAAGACTACGACTTTTGCGAGATGGCGTATACAAACAACACGCGAAAATGACGAATCTCGTACTCGTAGCCGTACTTGTAGTCTAGGGAGCTTTAGCAGTGACTACGAGTACGACTACGAGTACGAGATTCGTCATTTTCGCGTGTTGTTTGCGTACGCCATCTAGCAAAAGTCGTAGTCGTCGGGCTTTTGAGTACGAGATTTATCAAAAATCTCGTAGTCAAAAGCCCAACGACTACGACTTTTGCGAGATGGCGTATACAAACAACACGGCTTTTTGCCGAAAATGACGAATCTCGTACTCGTAGTCGTACTCGTAGTCATTGCTAAAGCTCCCTAATGCTAAAGCTCCCTAATGCTAAAGCTCCCTAATGCTAAAGCTCCCTAACATAGGAGATAACATCGAAAATTGAGCCACTAGCATGTTTACTTGATGGTGTGCAGTAGTTACTTTAAATACGTTTGCGTCAATTAAGGGCAAGATGCATTGAAATATCAACCTCGTTCCCATGCTCTCTTCTCTGCATGCTTCCCCATCAAGTGCCTGAAAATGAGGTTGTTTAATCTTACCTCCGTTCAACGTCGAAAAACTTCAATTTCTGTTGGTTGGAAGTACTCGCTGCCGGCAAACAGAGCTTTGGTTTGTGGAGTGTCATATCGGTATCCTGGAGGAGGTCGGTATGTCTTACCAAGATTGCTGTATGAACCTCTGTTTCTGTTTGCGTTGTTACTGAGGAACAGATCATGGCCACCACCAAAGATAGCTCCACAGCAACGAACACGGCAGACTGCTGAGTCTTTTCGATGACCATAGATTGGACATGTTAAAGGTGGCAAGTTGCCCTTGTTTCGAATTGAAAATAAAAATGAAATATTGGAGGGTTTATACGATAATTCAATACCTGAAAGAAAAGTAAGAAATATTTATGTAAATACTCGAGTGCCCAAGACGAATCGTGAAATATATTTGTTATATATTGTCGGCGGGAAAAAGGAATATAAATGAAGTACGATTTCAAAATCATAAAATTTTAGAAGCTTAAAAATAAAAATATAAAGTATAAGTAAACATGAATAATTCATCATAAGCAATTTGTCGGAAAACTCGTGCAAAATGTAATTGGAAAAATATATTATCGCCAAAATATACAGTTTTGCAGCCTTGCCCCTAGATTTCATCGAGAACAGCCCTTGAACTATCTAGCTGCAGGTGTCTTGTACCTATAGGTGTCTTGGTTCATCAGTTGCTACATTGTTGTGTGGCGGGAGCATAAGATTGCTGTATTCAGAATTTTGAGGTGGCATAGCAAACCAAAGTGCCTAATTGCGAGGCAGATGTATTATATAATTTTATAATGGGTAGACTACTCCATCTATTATGCCTCCTATTAACTTGTTAAGCAGCAATAGAAAAGCAAACCTTTATTTTGGCAAGACCTTCAATCAGTTAGCCACATATACATCAGTGCAATTACTGCAAAACAATATAATCTATATTATTTTCACAGATATAGATCAGGGTTCGGTTGGGCTATTCTGCCCTGTTGACATGCCTCCAACTGATATTTCACTGGTTGTAGGCTATAAAACCTTATCAAATGCCGTGGCAGATGGATAATAAATATCGAGTCTTCAGATTATTCATAGTGTTCTTGTGCTTTGCCAAAACACAATTGCATCGTTTACTGAAGCAGTAATATTTATTTTTAAATTAGAAGATATATAAGCCAAGCTTTTTTAATAGTCAATTCGTCGTGTGTTCCCATGTGGCAAGTGTTTTGATTTCGTGTGTTTTGTCAGACCTTGTTGACCTTGTTATAGGCCATCTTTCGCAGACTTTTGTCGCACAAACTACAAGGAAATTCTCTCCGTCAATTTTCTCAGCGCATCAGAAAATTGGGAAATAGCAGTAGATACCTGAAATTTAAACTGATTTTCGTATTCGAAGTAGGGCGAACGCTAATGTCAGGAAGTATCCTCGTGTTGACCTTCGTTTCCCCATCGAAAACTACATTATCCATTGTCAATATGCCTTACAAAGCCCTCGATACGAAGCTACTGTTTCTATATTACGCTTCATCGCTGTCAAAAGCACATGGCTATTTTTATCGGGAACCTGATATGAATGAAATACGTAACATTTTGTTTGCAAATGTTTTGTACATCACTATTTTGTATATCTTAATGACCCAAGATATGCCCGAGTTGTAGGCGGTATATGCAGGCTCTTACGAAAACTTCAAAACAGTGAATTTTTTAAGATTTCAATCCGGAAATACAGCGTATTTTAATCTATAAGAATATGTAAATTTATTTTAGCTTGGCGAGATGTCCAATGAAACTAAACGTTTTGGTGCACTAGCTGACGGCCTATTTATACAAAGAAAAAATATGCCAATACATATGGCCAGAACTCAGACGAGTTTCAGTATGCAAGTCAAAAAATATCGATACATCAAAGCGCAAAACCAACATAAATAAGAAAAACTCAATTGGTCCAAAAGCTTCAAACTGTTTCTACAGCTTCGAATTCCAAAACCCACTTAATTCTGTAATTACGCTTTCGTTATTTTACTGTCCATGCATATGCGTAATTAATAAACTCGGCTCAGCTTCCCGTAGCGGAAATGACAATATTGTAATTAATGGCAGGGAATTTACAGGTCATTCAGGTCGACAAGTGAGACATAATTACCTGAACTAGAGACTCGATGGGTCAGCCATACATAGTTGAGTACCCTGCACCAGTACCTAGAACTCACTTTCAACGAGCTGACTGACCTGAACGGGGGTCCGCCTGTTCCCTGTTATCTAGAGTTCCACCTATTTTGCATGCCCTGTCAGGTCTTGCATGAGAGCCCTTATTGTCCCATAAATGAGATATAAGAACTGTTTTGATTGGTCGACGAACTGCTGGAATGAATTGATGCTTACCTGCTAGATTTTATGTTTACTTTTGATGTTCACCTGCGATAAGCAATTTCCTTGGCTAAGTACATTACTATTGGCTTTTTTATTCATTTTCTCTCAAAATATTTGACAAAATTAACTATTTTCAAGTGTATAAACAATGCCGAAGTTGAAAGCAATTTTTACGAAGCACAAGCACATGATTATTCTTAATAGTTCGGTGAGTAACAAGATTAACAAATATCAGTCTATTTGATTTATGGGACAAAACCGTTATGCAAACCCATTGGACATCGATTTTCCATTGGAGATCAATTGCGGTTTACCTCAAAATCATGGCGCAACTGATACTGTCTCATTATAATCAATGGTGGTCTCTAGGCCATCAAGCCTCAACTCACTGAACAACATGTACAGAGCTGGCTCACCCCCTCTGCAACTTCTGCAACTTTTGCAACCTCCTTCTGTTCCTCTAGGTAAAACTTAGGTTAGCTAGAGCCTCTAGACTGTTCGAGCACTTCCTTGCCCAAAATATATGCCACAAAATGCGTCTGTTGTGTTTATCTTGCTTAAGAGGCTGTCTCCGTAAAAACCTCCGGGTCAATATGTGGATCAAAAATAGATTTCTCTCATACTCTGGTGTTTTGAAGGTCTATCCTTGGGAACAACTAAAATCGATTTCATTTTGACTCAAATTTCTGTTAAATTATTTTTGGGGGCGATTGATGTTCGATCGGCTGGTGACCAACTTGAACTCCGAATGAGGCAAAATATCGACACATTTTCACAGCTATTTTTTTAAATCAAATTGATACCTAAATTTTAATATTTTTGCACAGAAATATGGATTTATCCTTCTATTTTCGTTGGTGATATGACTTGGATAATTATTCTTATGTATAAAATAGAATACAGCCCAGTTATTGACCCTCCTGCACGGATAACGGATATCGTCTCAAAATATACCAACTTTTAAAGCTTATTTCAAAATCGTGGCACTTGATTGGCACATGACCTTAGCTTTTCTATAAACTACTACCATTAGTCAACAGAAATCGCTAATAAAATCTTTCTGCTTTAGCATTTAAAAAAAATGACAAGCGCTCGAACTTTGTAAAATTTGAAAATGTGTCGAAATCGAGCATATTTAACGGTAAACCTATTATTGATATTAACAGATAAAATCACCTTACACTACACGGAATGAAGCTTGATTATGTAAATATATGTCGGTCATCGTTATTCTTCGGCTTTGCGCTTGAGTACAGTTTGACTTCAAGGATAGAGTCATTCAATGCCAGTATCTTCTGCGCGCATCACTGCCATTAGAGGCCTGATTGTCACATACGAACTTCGCTTTGTTCGCCTTGTTTACCTCCTGTAAATAAAATGTCTATGTGTCTTGGGGGTTTATTGACAATGTTCAATCAAAACATGTCAATCAACAAGATGAAATGTTTCGTTGCTCTTTGGCTTCTCTTTCTTCGTAGGTTTTTGTGACTGAAACTGAAAACGGAAAAGGCCAACAGTCATGGTGAACTAGCAGGGGAAAAAATGACGAATCAAGTTGTGAATGCGTAAATTTTATTTTCCTTAATAGCGCCTGGGTACGAGGCTGATAAAATCTACTGTCCGCCGAAATCGTTTAGGTTTACCTAACGTTGCGTGACCACCAATTGCGGCTGTAGTGATAGTAGTGAACACCATATGAATGAGTACAGAAAAAAACAATATTGTAGACACAAAAACCTTGTGCAATACTAAGACTACTATTTAATGCAATACGAAGAAAGAGAAGCTAGAGAGCAACGAAACATTTCATCGTGTTGATTGACATGTTTACGCATAGCAAGTACATTTCTTTCGGCCAGGGGTTTCCCCCAGGATTTAATTAGTACATTCTAACGAAACTTTAACAGTTTAACGTAAACGAACAAATGAAAACTCTCAATTATGACTAATTCTGAGTTTTGTAATTAGATTGGACATTGTTAGGCTAATAAACCCCCAAGACACATAGACAAAATATTTACAGGAGGTAAACAAAGCGAACAAAGCGAAGTTCGTATGTGACAATCAGGCCTCTAATGGCAGTGATGCGCGCAGAAGACACTGGCTTGCATGACTCTATCCTTGAAGTCAAACCAGGGCCGTCGCGAGCGGGGGGGTGTGGGGGGGTGCTTCACCCCCCCAATAATTTTGTTACTAGTCGGCCCAGTCGGCAAATTGCTCCGACATTGTTCGGCAAGTCGCGAAATCGGCATTCAGCGAATTGTTAAAGTGAAGAAACTTACGAACATGTAGGCGTTAAAGCAATAACTTTTGCCTTAGGATTTAAAATAATGGTTTGTACAAATTGTGGCCTTATGCCAAAACCACATTAGTTCATCTCAATGTGTCGTCATTTAATCGTCGAAAATCGACGGGAGGCCGAAATGTGAAACTCATCTTAAATTATCCTCGGGCATGATTTTTGCTCGACTGCCCTTCAAGTTGTTTAACAATTATGCGCGGTTCAAAACCCAAAAGAAAAAGGATAAAACTTCAGTGTCTTGAATGTAATTCGATTTTTGACGACGATTATCGTAAGAGACACGAGCTGAGCAAACTTGCCATCAGGGCAAACGATTGCGAGTAGCACACAAAGACGCGCCAGCTAATCCGTTTGAGGCTGCAAAACGCAGTCAAAGCCAAAGGGAATATTGTGATAAGTCGCAAGACACTCAAGAAGACGACACAGCAACAGACACAAGAGAGGAAGACATAGAGAAGGACGAACCGTCATGCGGTAAGAACGGACCTTGTGTTCTTTAACAAAATTGTTGTTAACTCAGCTTACAGTTTTGACAGCATAGTGCCGCATACGCGGCATACAGCGGTGGATCCGTTTACTCGCTTTCCAACGCATAAAATTTAAACGCTTGGAAAATCGCGTCATACGAAAGCCTGTTCAGCGCCATCCACCACTAAGATTGTCTTACGACTGCTCAAAATATAAAAATATTCATCTTAGTTGTTTATTTGTCTATTTGGTGCCCGGGGATACAATCCCAGTTACTCGGATAATGATAATAATCGGATGGCATTGCAGGAATGTGCGTCTGCACCGCAGGCTGAGAAACTCGTTACACAATCTCAATTTAGGACTTAATATTTAAAATACGTTATATATAATAAATTATTCCTCTATTAAAAATCCATATATTAGCTCTATATTTTAAAATAACATTTAATATTCTTGTTAGAAAACAGACATAAAAATATAAATATACTGTATACTGTATAGAAGCCGATTAGCCAAAAAATATCACGACCACCTGCCAAGTCCTAGTACAACAGGTTTATATTGAGTTTTAGCTCCAGTTATTGTGTGGTTCGATTTCTTTGACCTTCTTAGTATGGACATATAGTAGGACTTGTTATAATTTCATATTTTCATAAGCAGAATTTCCCCCGCACCACTGTTCAACATTGGAGATGAAAAAAACTCACTTGTTGCAAAAGAGATGTCTTCTGCCCAGTTCTGGCACATACACAACTAAGCTAGGGATAACTAACTAGGTGAAAAGTTGGTGATGCGTGTATATATCTGGGTTAAAACCATATTTTCCCACAGTACTTTGCAAAGATTGTATATATATATGTATTATAAGTCCTTGATGTTCTTATATCCCGAACGACAGAACATTTGGTGCAATCCAAGAAGAGCCTTTTGCCTTTATTAAAGTGTTTGAAGCTACCAATTGATGGATCGTGCATTCATCCTGCTGTTTTACTATTTCCACCTTCACAATCACCTCACCCAATAGCCGTAGAAGCCGAACTACAGGTATTGGCAGAGTTATTACCTTCTGACATATGCAAAGACTATAACGAGGTTGTTGAAGTCAGCGAAGCAAACAAATTGTCACTTCCATTGGCAAATTCAATAGTCAGATTGATGCTTACGGCTCCCGTGACAGAACGAACGTTCACTCAGTCAATTGAAGTTTGTGAAGAACAACTGACTACGCACGTCAATGAACGACGCAAGACTGACTGGTCTTATGCTTTTAATTAACCTGCGAGAGAGACCTTACAGACACTCTTAACTTGGAGAAAGTTGCGAAAGAGTGGAGCCTGTTGAAGAAGAGACGAGTTGTAAATATACTAAACATTGGCAAATGGCGAACGTTAGAAATCGAGATATAGACTAATACACTTTGAGTTAAACAGTAATTCATATATTATTTTGTATTTTTTTATCTATATATCCTGCATCTTCAAGAGAACAGTATATTAACCAATTCGATAGTATAACTGATATACACCTGTATACGGATAGTATAACTGTACATTAAATAATGACTCATTAATGATCATCGCACACAATGTGGCACAATTAAAGTCAAATGAAAATTTGTAGTCTCCAGATTTTAGAAAAAGTCGGCAAATTCATCTTGCATCACTCGGCAATTTGACCCTCGACACCCCCCCAATCTATATCCCTTCGCGACGGCCCTGAGTCAAACTGTACTCAAACAATTGTTTTCAAGCGCAAATCCAGAGAATAATGATGAACGACATATATTTACATAATCAAGCTTCATTCCGTGTAGTGTAAGGTGATTTTATCTGTTAATATCAATAATTAGGTTTACCGTTAAATATCGACACATTTTCAAATTTTACAAAGTTCGAGCACTTGTCATTTTTGTCAAATGCTAAAGCAGAAAGATTTTATTAGCGATTTGTGTTGACTAATGTTAGTAGTTTATAGAAAAGCTAAGGCCATGTGCCAATCAAATGCCACGATTTTGAAATAAGCTTTCAAAGTTGGTATATTTTGAGACGATATCCGTTATCCGTGCAGGAGGGTCAATAACTGCGCTGTTTTCTATTTTATACAAAAGAATAATTATCTAAGTCATATCACCAACGAAAATAGAAGGATAAGTCCATATTTCTGTGCAAAAAGATTAAAATTTATGTATGAATTTGATTTAAAAAATAGCGGTGAACATGTGTCGATATTTTGCCTCATTCGGAGTTCAAGTTGGTCACCAGCCGATCGAACATCAATCGCCCCCAAAAATAACAGAAATTTAAGTCAAAATTTTACAAAATTTGTTATGTTGTAAGTATTATTCTGCTGTTGACATGAAAAATGTTTGCCGACAATCTTTCCTGACATTTTAAACAACTATCAGTTGAGTATGTTTTGTGAAGTTTTCAACGGCTATTTGCAATTTTTTTCTAACCATGAACGGCTTTAATTGACGATTGAAAACACATTTGCAGACCGCTACTTTTTTAAAAATCACATTTAGTGTGAACTGACTAACTTTCTAGCTGTGGCGATTTCACAGAAACTTCTCGCCTCAAAAACACAAAATTGACAATTTCTGAGTCTGAATATTATCAATATATAAAACACGAGCCGTTTATTATCGCATTTGCATGTCAGCAAATTTCCGCATGGGAACAAGGACTTATATGACGTCAGAATTTTCGCCGACTCCGAGCTCCAGTCAAGATAGATTGAGCGGTTAGTCTATGTAATTAGTAGACTGGTCCACGCATTGGACTCTAATGCTTAGAAATAACAATTCAGTTAATTTGTTTCTTACATTCACCTACTAAATTTTCATTGCAAAAATAGGAAATGCATAAAATACCTCTTGTGGGTGTCCACGTCTGATCAGTATATCCACCAAAGATATTGGTTCCACATTTGATGAAGGTCAATGTGGGTCCTGCATCGTCACACTTTCTATGAAAATCATCGCTTTTCCAGCCGTCTTTTGAGGCTCGATAGCAAAGCTGCCATCCAAAGTTCTTATCTTTCACCCACTCTGCTAATTGCTGCCCATGGTCATTGTTACCATCCAAGATCGTTGAACTTTCAAGTAATAGCTCTATTGGATCCACTGAAATAATAAAATTTTTAACAGTAAAATATAGATTTAATTTTAGCTTAATCATCAATCCGAGCTCTCACCATCAAATTCGCGAATTTCTTGGAAAAAGCTCTGAAATTCCTCAGTTTTCCCAGAATTTTTAAAATTACTTCATCTATTCAGTTCACTCTGTTTTCTGTTTCTTCCAGGGATCGCTAAGCCGGGTTAAAAGTGGATGGGTGAGAGGGAAGTGGGCAGGATTCCATATTTCGTATTTCAATTTCAATGAGCGATCTATCCCTGCCCCCTCTCCACCCGTCCTTGCGTCGTCACTTGCTTGAAACCTCGTAACTGACTACAATTACGAACTACAAGCTGTAAAGTGATCAGTTAAGCAGTCTTTTTAAGAACTCGTCTGTCTAATTTGTCGCTTTAAAGCAGAACAGTTATTTTGTTCTACTAAAATTATACCGAGTGAAGGTTTTGTAGATGGAAAATTATTGACTCTTTTATTATTCGGTCTTTTAAATTGGGTCTTTTAAATTATTGAGTATTTTATTATTGAGTATTTTATTATTGAGCCTTTTATTATTGGGTCTTTTATATTATTGAGACTTTTATTATTGAGTCTTTTATTATTGGGTCTTTTAAATGTATATAATTTACACTCAATAATTTTCCATCTACAAAACCCTTTAATTATTAACAATCGAGTGAGATGCCAACAAAATCTAAAATGATACTGGTTTACAATCATCAAAATTATCAAAGTAAGCTATAAATTAAATTAGGCCAAAGCCACATCTAGACTTGCAGTATAAATAGGGCATAAACTTACCAATTTCTACAAAATGGTTCAGGTCAACATTGTCAACGATACTTTTGGTTGATTTGGCTTGCAGGTATGTAAAACTACCATTATGAACTGGCTGCATTGACTTTAAGAATGTCTTCTTAATATTGCCCGCGTTCACCTCAATTTCTCTTTCAAGCAAAAGAATATCCTCATTTCTTCCTTTTTCGAATATATTCTCAGCTAACTCCAGTGAACCATTCACCTTCTCCACGTAGGCTTTCACGTCGTTTTGCTGATGCACAAGTTTTTGGTCCACCTCGTCGTGCTTTTTGTCCACTTCGCCAAGCAAGACAGCAGTGTTGTATTTTATCTTCTTGGTAAATTCTTCCAAGATTTCATTTTTTTGTTGTAGTATGACATCCTTGGCATTTTTGGTGTTGGCTTGTAGATTTTGAGTAGCGTGTTCTATTTTCTGCAAGGAGTCCTTCGCCTCGTTATATTTCAGCTGCAAAACGGCGGAAGTTGTACTCAATGCTTCTTTGTGCTTCTCTGCCACTCTATGGATAGATTGATAGTCATGGTGAGATCTTGGATGATCTACGACAACGCAATTAATACAAGCCAGTTCCTCGCATGTATTGCAATAGAATTCAAGGGGCGTACTTCCGTGTTCACGCTTCTGGCAACGTGGCTTTCCTTTTGCTTTAGCTTGGTTGTCGGGTTTTGTCAATTCCTCCAAAGTCAACACAGTATGTTCTTTGAAATCAAGCCAGTTGTTGTGTGTTGTCAAGCAGTTCTCGCACAGGAAACGTTCACATTCAATACATCTGCATGTGGAAGGTATTTGACTTCTACAAGATTCACAAGGCAACTGCTGTGTTTGTTGTTGTATTTTCAATATGTCGAGCATATTGTTTATAAAATAGTTGGATGGACGTTTTCCCACCCCTTCGGCTTTTCTCAGTTCAAATTGGGTCCGGCACATGGGACAGTTGAGCAGATGCTCATTTCTATGATCGTCTTGGGCTTCCTCCTGTTGAATTTCAACATACGTCGTCAGGCATTCTTTGCAGAACGAATGAAAGCAATGCAGCGTTGTTGGCTCTTTTAAAGTGTTTTTACAAATGGAGCATATCAGAAGTTCTTCCATTCCTTCTGTTGAAGCAGAATCGGGCGCTAAGGCCATAGCTGCAGTATACTGATTACCAAATTGATAGTGAGTTGTGACTTGTATTGAAAATGAACGGAATGGTATTATTAAACACCAACAAATGCGTGCTTTTCTCCGTATTGACTCAGAATTACTTCAAAATTAACATTTCAAATACCTCACGCCAGTAAAGACAAAGACAAGTGTTTAAATCTTATCATGTCTCGTATTTAAAATTTTCAAAGTACATGCATGGTTTTAGTAACATTTCCAATTTTATTCAGATTATATTCTCCTGTGCATTGATGTGGTTAGAAACAACAGGCTTTAATGAAACAGCGAAGTTGTATTTATCGAATGTTGAATAACATACTTTCCACATATAGACCCCGTGTACACTATACCGGTTACGCATGGTCACGACATCAAATTTAGCAATATCAAAGCGAGTTTAGCCCCCAAAATTATAATAGTATGATTGATTCAACAAAATCAGCTAACTGGAAAAGCCTAGGGTCGGGGATGCCGTAAAACGGCTTAAATTGATGTTTGATGTGTGATGATGGTATAGTGTAAATATAAACAACCCATAGTCGTGAGTCAGAAATTAATTAAGCTTGACGAAAAAATTCCAGAAGGCATAAACATATAATTTACCAAATAATAAGTCAAACCGGTCAAGCATATCATAACTTTGGAGTCATATCTATTTAACAGCTTGTAAATAGATGGGTGTTTTAAGATTTCAAGCTAGCTTAGTTGCTGCGTATATGCTTTTCGACGAGTAATTCGGGTAATATTTAAACTATGATTGATAAAAGAAGCATGTTAAACATGGTTTCCATTCTGTCGCAACTGTCGACATCACGCTGGACGATGTGAAATAATCTGGACATTTTTTTCTGTTTTGTGTGCTGTTTGTCAATCATTTTTTTCTGTCCTAACTGAACATCGTCCTACTTAAGTTGGTCTTGTTTCTAAAAGTTTCTAAATATGTTAGTAGCTAAAGGGATCTTTCCTAGTAAATGGTAAATGGCACGAGTAACACCTCTCAACAGATCTGACCACGTGATCTCAGAAATAATTACAGGTCCATATTTGTGTTGTCTGCCTTATCTAAGATATATGAAAAAATGTCGCTAGATCATTTATGGGTTAATTTTTAGGTAATTGGTTGTTTATTTACTGTATGAACGACAATGAGCTTTTTCCAAAGGATACTCTACCGAGACAGCTTTGATCAAATTTGCAGACTAATCCTCGAGCCGGCGCGAAGAGCCGTGCGAGGGTACCAATTCCGCTCGGATATTTACAACGGTGTATGTGAAAACATTGGGAATGTAAAGTCGTTCGCCTTTTTTTTGTCGTGGCCTGGACTGGGCGTTTTCTTAAGTTATGCGCATGCGCGAGTTCAAGCAAAGAGAAAACTGGTAACTAGCAACATCACGATTGGCTAAGACAACGATTTTGTTTTTATATATGTACACTTACTAAAGTCAATAGGAACACAAATCATTCGAAAGGTCGAGAAAGGATAAGATTTTCGAGATTTAAAGCGTCTTAAACGACCAAGTGTTTATTTTGCATACTTACTTTTATAATTAAAAGTGAAAATCTTCTCACTGTTTATTTCACCAGTTTGTACAGTGAAAAGAAAATAAATATACAGTATTACAGTGTTCGCTTGCGTGTTACCATGGTTAGAGTAATCGACTTAGTACTTCATGTTAAAGAAGTAAAAAAGCTTGGATGTGGTTCTAGCCAAACAGAATGATGTGAACAGTTATTGGGCGTGTGTGCTGATACAATAAATGAACTGGCGGAGAAAATTAACAACTTTTTTGTTAGCATATCAGCTGAATTCCAACCTCTTGAGGCTGATTTGAATAACCAAACTGAATGTACGCCTGACATGCTTGTTGACTCGTATAAAGCGTATCATGCCTTAAAGGAAGTTAAACCCCACAAATCGGTTGGTCCCGATGAAATCCCCAATAGGATACTTCGTGACTTTGCTTTTGAATTATCTCCAGTGATATCTGACATCTATAACAGTACCATGAAGGAGGGTCGGATACCAGAATTATTAAAGTCATCAATTGTTTCCCCAATACCCAAATGTATGCCACCGAAGACGATTGAAGATGACCTTCGCCCAATATCACTGACGTCACAGATAGCCAAAATAATGGAAAGCTTCACCTTGGAATCCTTATTAAGGGACATTGGTGGCCAAATTGACCCATACCAGTTCGCGATGAAAGGCCGGTCCACAACACAAGCATTAGTCTTTTTGCTATACACAACGTTTTGATGACTCTTGACAGAGGCGGTTGCTCAATTCGGGCATTCTTTGCGGACTTTAGTAAGGGGTTTGACTTAGTTGACCATAACGTTTTAATCGCTGTGCTAGAAAGGTTGGATGTACGTCCTCCTTTAGTAAGATGGATTCGAGCCTTCCTGACGGAAAGGAAACGATGCGTCCGCATTCGCGACAAGGTATCGTCATTTAAGTACCTGAATGGAGGTATACCCCAAAGTACTAAGTTAGGCCCCATCCTATTTGCTGTACTGGTGAATAGTTTACTCCGTGAGTGGAATCTTAGGATGATCTGACAACTATTGAAGTTATCCCAAGATGTTCGCCGAGCATTACCCCTATGTTGGTCAATGATATCGGTGAATATGCTAGTACAAGAGGTATGCGATTGAATCCAAAAAAATGTAAGGAAATGGTTATTGACTTTCTCCAATATAGACTGCCAATTCGAGATTCATTACAAATTGGTGGAAATACAATAGAAAGGGTAACGACATACAAGTTACTTGGCGTATATTTAAGTAACGATCTCACATGGAACTTACACTGTGACTATATTATTAAGAAAGCTAACAAGAGACTTTACATTCTGCGTATATTACGGAAAGTAAGGATTGGGCGCCAATAATTAATAACAGTATACTGCAGCTTAATCAGACCAATTCTTGAATATGCTGCCTATGTTTGGTCTGCAATCCCGGACTATTTAAAAACTAAAGTGGAAAAAGTCCAAAAGCGAGCCCTAAAAATAATTGACCCTGGTTCACCATATGAAGAGTCGCTGTGCAGAGTTGGTCTACAAACATTGACAAAAAGACGAGAAGATATTTGTAGGAAATTTGCTAGAGACAACAAATTATCTGGTCTCCTTAAAGAACTTTTTAACAATAACAGTGCTGGTATTAATCATGAATATAACTTACGGCATACACGCGAACCGAATTGTGTAAACTTTGTAAATACTGATAGATTTTTAAATTTCATAACCTGTAAATGTTGATATAACATCTTAATGTAATGTTAACATTATAACACTATTACTTAGCTATACTCTATGTAATAACTTGTAATTCAGCGTTTGATGCAATAAGTTTTTAAATAAACCTTCATTATTATTATTATTATTATTATTATTATTATTATTATTATTATTATAATAACTTCGAAAGAATAATTGTTGGTTCTCATGGCGAGGGGTTCTGCACGAAGATATTTCTAGTTACTATTTAATATGGACAATGGAAAAGCCACAGCAACTGTCTTCTTCGATTTTAAAATGCGTTTGGTGAAATTCACCATAACTTTTTCCACTAAATTATATAGTCATAGTGATTGAACAATAGCGTGGTTCAAATCTCATCATTCTTTATCTCGATAAAATGTCTCAACTTGTAACCATTAATGGACAACAGCCAAGTCGTCAGCCTATCAAGAAGGTGTGATGTAGACTTGCTCCAAGTCTGTCTCTTATAGGAGTTTTTATTGGGGAGTGCGAAAATGTGGGCGGAAGGAAATTGAGGCGGACGGCGGGCGGGCGGGACCCTAATATACTCCTCCTGTAAGAGACAGACTTGGAGCAAGTCTAGGTGTGATGCAGTGCTCAGTACTGGGAACTGTACTTTTCATTCGACTTGTGAATGATATACCGTTGCACTTGTCACGCTCTCGTCGATCAATTGACACCTTTGGTGATGATACAATATTATCAACTAGTATAATTGAAATACTATTCCCTACACGTTTAATGATATGAACTGTGATACCTGAACCTCGCGGCGAGGATCTCGCGGCGATAAATGAGTGGTCAGTTCAAAATAAGATGACCATCATGAAATTTTAGAAAACGAAAGCCTAGAGTTAGCAGTTGAAGTCGGTGATACTCAGAGTGATCAAGTGGCATGTCAGGAACTCCTAGGAGTAACGATTGATAGCAAATTGAATAAGTAATGAAGAACATATTGATCAATTATCTCGGAAGCTGTCGAAATAACTTGGCTATCTTTAACACGGGGAACGGGGAATGGGAACGGGCAATGGGAACGGAAAATAGGAACGGAATCGGTATAAGTAATACAGTGTTTATTATACGTACACAAAGTGACTGCGTGTTGGCTTAATAAGTTTAACAATCATTAAAACGGGGAACGAGAAATTTTATTCCCTATTCATAGAACGTGAGTTCAAAAGTTTAATAAGTTCGTCGCATGTGAATAGGCCCGTGTGTTTGCCATCTTTATTAACAGTTTTTAACAAAATGAAAGAAATTTAGATATACAGATTGCCTTTTGCGATCAACGGGGAGTGGGCTATTAATCAGCCGCATAAAATACGTATGAACACGATTTTTAGTTTCAGTTGAATAAAACTGTCCTGTAATGGCAAGGAGATTTAAGAAACACAGCAGACAGAATATTTTTACATATTTGCATGTCCCAGTCTGTAATTTTGAGCAACACACGTGAAATCGACCTGCACTTTTAGGGACTTATTTACCAATTCTGTTACGTTAAGTTATTCCACAAAAAAAATATTACATATAAATGTAATAAATAATCAGAAAAGTGAATACTAGTTTCCATCCTCTTTTGTATCTTATAACAGAAGTAGATAAAACCTTCCAGCTGGAATCGGAAGTAATTAGTATTTAGGGTGTGTGTAGAGTGATGACGTCATAATTTGTACTGGGGTGTACGTACTAAGAGGTGTACGTACAGGGTGTACGTACAAGGGGTGTACATACAGGGGTGTACGTACAGATTGGTGTACGGAAGGGTGTACGTACAAGGGGCCATCCCCTTTTGAGTTTTACAAAGATGTTATATGTGCAAAGACACTTTAACAAAACACATGAACGAGGAACTTGAACTTTTCAAAAACATTTATTAAAAGAGTACCTAACGATATAGAAGATTTACAAACTGTAAATTTGTATGAAATATTTTTAAGTTTGAAATATTTTAAAAGTTTATCCCCGAGTCGGCGCAAAGCGCCGAGCGAGGGTACTAATTCCGCTCGGAGATTTACACCCGGGTATGTGAAAATATTGTGGAATGCAAAGTCGTCCGCCATTTTGTTTTGTCATGGACGGGACGGGACCAGTGAACTCAATATGTTAACCTGGAACGATAACTGCAGTCATTTCGTACGGAAAAAAGTGAAGCCTTGACCTCTGGCGTCAGGCCTCAACGCCATCGTCGTCGCCATCAACGGTTATCGTAGGTCAGTTTCAGTCCCCTATTTTTGTTGCGCGGTTCTGGACGTCAGTTTCAGTCTCCTATACGCCATCATTTTTCAGCCCGGTTGCGCCAGTGAATTCTATATGGGTTGCGCAGGTCAATTTTAGGCGAACTCAATGGCCCTCAATGCATCAAATTTCACGAAAAAACTAAAAAATTGTTTTAGAGTTTTCTGCTAGCAATACATACTTCTCCATCCTGACAAAACAATGGTGTCACTCCTATACTGGCTATAGCTGCTTTTTAGGTAAATACGTCTTAAAAATGCCGATATATTGCGTCGCACCTGCAATCCTGGACATAACTTGTTAATAAAATTCCAAGGTACGTCTGTCGAAGTATAAATTGTACTATAATTTCTGTATTTGACCTTGGATATCCCCCCTTCCCCCTAGACAATGTTGTTATGTTGCGTTTTAAGTCTGGGGATAATAATAGCAACATTGGTTGGGGGAAAGGGGGGCGAAAGCCTAATGAAATTAGTCGAATGTGTGTTCCGGAAAATTTAAGCAATTTTATCAACTGTTATGTCCACGATTGTCTGTGATACATTGCAGTTTTCGAAGTGACACGCAATCAGTTACCGATAATCGTAAGGTCCATTTTAGACATTTGTTTAAGGACAGACCACTAAGCTTTCAAATTATGCTAACCTTTCAGTTTTTGAACCATTTTTAATGGTTAAGCGAAGGCAATGCTGATAAAGACTATATATGTGAATTTGACAAAATATTGCTCAAGAGCGTCTTAGTGCAAGTACATGCGTATGCAGTACGTAAACCTAAAGGTTAAAAATACTTTGTAAGAAGTGTATCAGGAGAATTTAATATCTGTGTTTTGCCGTTAATTGGGATGCTTTGTAAATATAAAGTGGACATAAATCGCATTTTGGGGCGAATAAGACCTACTGGTATCCAGTGGCGCCGAACGGTTAACCACAGTTAACTCACGGTTAACCATGAACAATAATGAGAAATTGTGACTTTGTGGCGATAAATATGCCTGCATTTTAGCATATTGTGCTGTTTCTAAACATGGTGTTAGCCATCGAAAAGAATCAAGTGTTCACAACTATGAATTGTTCAAAACAACGACGGTTAACCACGGTTAACCACTGTAATTTAGATATACTAAAGACTCAATTATATATACAAAATAGTGGTTAACCGTGGTTAACCGTTGGAATACGCCAATGGTAACAGTAATTGCTCCTAAAACGTTTCTTAAGGGTTCCTTTATATCTAATAAAAGAATCAAGTCCTAAAAGGGATAAATTTATAACATTGCTTTAAATATAATTAAGATTTAGCTGTGGTTAACCGTGCGGTTAACCGTCGAGTGATTATCCATTGAGTCTCAATCAAGTGCGCATCATATTACATTCGACTTTTGCTACGGATATATGTTCGCACACACTCATATATCCTAAGTTATTCGAATTGATAATGCACTAGTACATAGCAAGTTCTGTTTTATATCCTATAAATGCTCTTAAACTCTAGTTATATGCTTATTATAAACGCTGTATATAACGGTGTAAACTAAGACATGGTGATTTCGACCAAGATTTAACAGGCCTGTAATGCAAATTACTTCAGTTTCCCGTCAGTAATGTCGGTAAAAATGCTTAAAATTGACTTTAAATTAGAGTGGCTTACACTGCAAGATGATAATTGTCAAATAAGGACAGATCATACATTCTATGTACGATATTGGCAATAGTTATCCTGCACGCTCATTACCTTGACAGTAGAATTGTTACGCGCGCTATTAATTGCAACAGTCAATTTCGCGTATTATATGTTTATGCAACACTTAAGGGATAAATAATCGCACAATTCCTTTTAAATCTTTAAAACACGGTCTGTTTTACAACAATCTAATGCTTAGCAGAGTAATTCAGACGTTAAATCGTCAATATAACCCAACATATTCTCGCTATTTCAAGGTCCGTTCTCAGACAATCCTGGACATAACTTGTTAATAAAATTCCAAGGTACGTCTGTCGAAGTATAAATTGTACTATAATTTCTGTATTTGACCTTGGATATCCCCCCTTCCCCCTAGACAATGTTGTTATGTTGCGTTTTAAGTCTGGGGATAATAATAGCAACATTGGTTGGGGGAAAGGGGGGCGAAAGCCTAATGAAATTAGTCGAATGTGTGTTCCGGAAAATTTAAGCAATTTTATCAACTGTTATGTCCACGATTGTCTGTGATACATTGCAGTTTTCGAAGTGACACGCAATCAGTTACCGATAATCGTAAGGTCCATTTTAGACATTTGTTTAAGGACAGACCACTAAGCTTTCAAATTATGCTAACCTTTCAGTTTTTGAACCATTTTTAATGGTTAAGCGAAGGCAATGCTGATAAAGACTATATATGTGAATTTGACAAAATATTGCTCAAGAGCGTCTTAGTGCAAGTACATGCGTATGCAGTACGTAAACCTAAAGGTTAAAAATACTTTGTAAGAAGTGTATCAGGAGAATTTAATATCTGTGTTTTGCCGTTAATTGGGATGCTTTGTAAATATAAAGTGGACATAAATCGCATTTTGGGGCGAATAAGACCTACTGGTATCCAGTGGCGCCGAACGGTTAACCACAGTTAACTCACGGTTAACCATGAACAATAATGAGAAATTGTGACTTTGTGGCGATAAATATGCCTGCATTTTAGCATATTGTGCTGTTTCTAAACATGGTGTTAGCCATCGAAAAGAATCAAGTGTTCACAACTATGAATTGTTCAAAACAACGACGGTTAACCACGGTTAACCACTGTAATTTAGATATACTAAAGACTCAATTATATATACAAAATAGTGGTTAACCGTGGTTAACCGTTGGAATACGCCAATGGTAACAGTAATTGCTCCTAAAACGTTTCTTAAGGGTTCCTTTATATCTAATAAAAGAATCAAGTCCTAAAAGGGATAAATTTATAACATTGCTTTAAATATAATTAAGATTTAGCTGTGGTTAACCGTGCGGTTAACCGTCGAGTGATTATCCATTGAGTCTCAATCAAGTGCGCATCATATTACATTCGACTTTTGCTACGGATATATGTTCGCACACACTCATATATCCTAAGTTATTCGAATTGATAATGCACTAGTACATAGCAAGTTCTGTTTTATATCCTATAAATGCTCTTAAACTCTAGTTATATGCTTATTATAAACGCTGTATATAACGGTGTAAACTAAGACATGGTGATTTCGACCAAGATTTAACAGGCCTGTAATGCAAATTACTTCAGTTTCCCGTCAGTAATGTCGGTAAAAATGCTTAAAATTGACTTTAAATTAGAGTGGCTTACACTGCAAGATGATAATTGTCAAATAAGGACAGATCATACATTCTATGTACGATATTGGCAATAGTTATCCTGCACGCTCATTACCTTGACAGTAGAATTGTTACGCGCGCTATTAATTGCAACAGTCAATTTCGCGTATTATATGTTTATGCAACACTTAAGGGATAAATAATCGCACAATTCCTTTTAAATCTTTAAAACACGGTCTGTTTTACAACAATCTAATGCTTAGCAGAGTAATTCAGACGTTAAATCGTCAATATAACCCAACATATTCTCGCTATTTCAAGGTCCGTTCTCAGACAATCCTGGACATAACTTGTTAATAAAATTCCAAGGTACGTCTGTCGAAGTATAAATTGTACTATAATTTCTGTATTTGACTTGATATCCCCCTTCCCTAGACAATGTTGTTATGTTGCGTTTTAAGTCTGGGGATAATAATAGCAACATTGGTTGGGGGAAAGGGGGGCGAAAGCCTAATGAAATTAGTCGAATGTGTGTTCCGGAAAATTTAAGCAATTTTATCAACTGTTATGTCCACGATTGTCTGTGATACATTGCAGTTTTCGAAGTGACACGCAATCAGTTACCGATAATCGTAAGGTCCATTTTAGACATTTGTTTAAGGACAGACCACTAAGCTTTCAAATTATGCTAACCTTTCAGTTTTTGAACCATTTTTAATGGTTAGCGAAGCGAAGGCAATGCTGATAAAGACTATATATGTGAATTTGACAAAATATTGCTCAAGAGCGTCTTAGTGCAAGTACATGCGTATGCAGTACGTAAACCTAAAGGTTAAAAATACTTTGTAAGAAGTGTATCAGGAGAATTTAATATCTGTGTTTTGCCGTTAATTGGGATGCTTTGTAAATATAAAGTGGACATAAATCGCATTTTGGGGCGAATAAGACCTACTGGTATCCAGTGGCGCCGAACGGTTAACCACAGTTAACTCACGGTTAACCATGAACAATAATGAGAAATTGTGACTTTGTGGCGATAAATATGCCTGCATTTTAGCATATTGTGCTGTTTCTAAACATGGTGTTAGCCATCGAAAAGAATCAAGTGTTCACAACTATGAATTGTTCAAAACAACGACGGTTAACCACGGTTAACCACTGTAATTTAGATATACTAAAGACTCAATTATATATACAAAATAGTGGTTAACCGTGGTTAACCGTTGAATACGCCAATGGTAACAGTAATTGCTCCTAAAACGTTTCTTAAGGGTTCCTTTATATCTAATAAAAGAATCAAGTCCTAAAAGGGATAAATTTATAACATTGCTTTAAATATAATTAAGATTTAGCTGTGGTTAACCGTGCGGTTAACCGTCGAGTGATTATCCATTGAGTCTCAATCAAGTGCGCATCATATTACATTCGACTTTTGCTACGGATATATGTTCGCACACACTCATATATCCTAAGTTATTCGAATTGATAATGCACTAGTACATAGCAAGTTCTGTTTTATATCCTATAAATGCTCTTAAACTCTAGTTATATGCTTATTATAAACGCTGTATATAACGGTGTAAACTAAGACATGGTGATTTCGACCAAGATTTAACAGGCCTGTAATGCAAATTACTTCAGTTTCCCGTCAGTAATGTCGGTAAAAATGCTTAAAATTGACTTTAAATTAGAGTGGCTTACACTGCAAGATGATAATTGTCAAATAAGGACAGATCATACATTCTATGTACGATATTGGCAATAGTTATCCTGCACGCTCATTACCTTGACAGTAGAATTGTTACGCGCGCTATTAATTGCAACAGTCAATTTCGCGTATTATATGTTTATGCAACACTTAAGGGATAAATAATCGCACAATTCCTTTTAAATCTTTAAAACACGGTCTGTTTTACAACAATCTAATGCTTAGCAGAGTAATTCAGACGTTAAATCGTCAATATAACCCAACATATTCTCGCTATTTCAAGGTCCGTTCTCAGACAATCCTGGACATAACTTGTTAATAAAATTCCAAGGTACGTCTGTCGAAGTATAAATTGTACTATAATTTCTGTATTTGACCTTGGATATCCCCCCTTCCCCCTAGACAATGTTGTTATGTTGCGTTTTAAGTCTGGGGATAATAATAGCAACATTGGTTGGGGGAAAGGGGGGCGAAAGCCTAATGAAATTAGTCGAATGTGTGTTCCGGAAAATTTAAGCAATTTTATCAACTGTTATGTCCACGATTGTGGGTGCAAAAGCAAACAATACGGAAAGAAAAATTGTCGCGAAAAAATATCATTTCACAGGTAAGTAAATTTAGCTTTCTTTTCATCAATTTTTCGCAGAATCCTAAAGTTATTTGCGTGTTTGCCGATGGTAGATTGAGATTAAAACTTAGATCGATGATATCAATTTAGTCTTAATTTGGTTTTATAATTAAATCTGTTTGTTTTGAACAAATTAAAAAGCCCGCTCAAATCCGCGCCTTTAATCCGGAGCATAAATTAAACATGGCGATTGGGAAACAGGAAATATGCAGATCGGACAGCTCCATATTTTTCGTTATTCGTCTGTCTCAGGCTAGACAGCTCCTTGCATTTATAAACTTTATGCCCGAGCTCGTACAGGCCACTTTATGCATTAAATTTCTTATTGATTTGTGTTATTGTGTGACAAGATATAACAAAACTGGCAGCGAAAGATGTTAAATTTTCTGTATTATTTTGAAAGCTCTCGAGGAAGAACATTTCAATTCTCAATAATTGATTATCTTTATATGGGATTACGAACATTTTATAGTATAAAAAGACTTTGTATTAAACTACAGTACTATACCGCAGAAAGGATACACTGTACGCTTATTATTAAAGCTTTATATTACAGTATTTTATATATTTAATGAAATAATATTTGTAATTTGTTGAAATGATAAATACTGTATTTTAAAAGTTTACTTATTAAATCAGTCTTGATGGGTATGTTATTATACAATGATAAATTAAATTGTAAGATTGTATTCGAGCTACAGTACTGTAGTTTACGAACAGCATTGTAATAGTTTTCGATAAATTTATGTTTAAAATAATCAAGTTTTTTTTATATAAATAATCAAGTTTAAAATATTACGAATATTTCGCCAAACACGCGTGCAATTTTTCATTAATACTTCTCGAACCGTGCTATTTCGTATTAATATTATTATTAACAATTTTTACTCAATTTTTACTCATTTTTACTCAATTGACGTTGCTCAATTTTTACTAGGGGTATTTGGGAGAAAATACCACATGTGGTATTTTCTCCCAAATACCCATAGTAAAAAGAATTAAAAGAAAATGTTGATGTTCTTAGCCAATCAGAAACAAGGAAAATTGTTAATAATGATATTATGCAGCAAATACTTCCATAGACATAGCTTCTTCAAATCCATTCTTGGGTATGATTGCTGTATACAAATAAAATTTGGCCAAACTAGTGAATCAGGCATTTGCTCACCAAAAAAGACGTTTGTATTTAATAGCCCAGCAATATTGTACACAGGCACTGTTTTGGGGGAGTATAAGACCCAAATAGCTTATTTTTTAGGGGGGGGGGGGGCAAACAGCAAAACACGCACATGTTCTGCCTCTGTACTAAGAGTATGCCTGTGTTCATGTGTTGGATGGTTACCATGAATCCGAGAAAATGAGAATTTATTTTAACATTGAAAATGTCAAATTTGTGTTAACTATAGTAATATACATCCTATGATATCCCAAAGTCATGCCAAGTCAAAACCCCAAACAGGCATAAATTCTGAATATTAAAGTACTACATATTAAATATTATACACCATTATAAAAATATAACCCATTGAGCCGCAGCACTCTACCTTGATGAGTAAAATTGCCTGGCATTAAAAAGAGTAAAAAATTAAATTTTGTAACATTTGGGTATAAAATATTATTTTAAAAACTATTAGTGACTTCTCCAGAGTGTTGTATAGCAACATGGTGCATGGTTAATTGTTAAAGCTGTTTACCAAATTGTCAATTTACTTCATACAGTATATGGATTAGAACAAATGTTTATGCAAAAATACTAAAATTTGGGAATTTGTATTACATCTATTATTTTTTTGTTTTCAATGTGGTCTGAAGCATCCTCTTTAATAATGCTCAATTTTAACATAATTCATAAACATTCACTAGGTTTCCATTGAAGAATTCTCAAGCACTGGCAAAATGGGAAACAGTGATAAAAAAATATGATGTCAAGGAAATATATGGAGAGCCAGTCAGTTTAGCCGCATTTGCAGCAAACATTTTTTGCAAACAGATTTTGTTATCCAAGAGCAAACTATAAGTTGCCAGTTAAAATGTAGTGCAATTCCTTCAGTTTTCCATGAATCTACATCTGTAAATTCCTCACCACCAATGATAATGTCTGATGAATACCATTCCACAGCCACTGGTGAAGTAAATATAACCACTGTTGATTCCTCACCACCAATGATAATGTCTGATGAATACAATTTCACAGCTCCTGGTGAAGTAAATATAACCACTTATGATTCCTCACCACCAATGCCATCTACGAATCATAATATCGAAAATGTTCTGGCTAAGAAAGAAAAAGAAATTTTAAAGAAAGATAAAAAATCAAGTCATTACATCAGAAGCTGAGAAGAAAAAACTCTTCAATAAAATCAATGAAAAAAATTATCAGTGCATTGAAAAAAAAATCACTCATCAAAGAATCTGAGGAAGAGCAACTCCACAGACATTTTGATGGTTTAAAGTTGTCAATAGCAAAGAATATGACAAGAAATTCGAAAGGGCCTTCGACAAGCAGAAGATACAACAATTCTGTTAAAGAGTTTGCACTTACATTAAACTTTTACTCTCCGAAAGCCTATGAATATGTGAGATCAGTCATGTCACTCCCTCATCCATCTCTAATTCGAAAGTGGGCAAGCAATATAAGGTGTGAACCAGGATTTCTCGGTGAGTCATTTAACATCCTAAAAGAAGAAGTTAAATCAAATGCTGACAAAAAAGATTGCTGCTTGGTCCTCGATGCAATGGCCATACGCAAACAAGTGCTTTGGGAATGTGCCAACAAGAAGTACAGTAGATTTGTGGATTATGGTCCATTAGAAGCTAAAGAACCTCAGATTATTGCCTCTGAAGCTCTGGTCTTCTTATTGGTTAGATTAAGAAGCCACTGGAAGCAACCTATTGGGTATTTCCTAACAGATAAAACGTCTGCAGCTATCCAAGCATCCCTCATTAAAATCGCCCTAACAAAGGCAGCTGTTGCTGGTCTGAAAGTGTGGTGTGTTACATCAGACGGGACATCAACCAACATCAGCACCTTCCGCATGCTTGGCTGTGTATTTGGCAATACCTACGAAACCATTTCTCCAAAGTTCAATCATCCTGTAACAGGTGAAGATGTGTTTGCTGTTCTGGATGCCTGCCATATGTTAAAGCTGCCCTGGCATTTCTTGGCACAATTTGCACAGCAGATGGTGAGAAGATACAATGGAAATTTATCGACAGTCTCCATCTAGTTCAGGAGCAAGAAGGATTGAAGCTCGGGAATAAATTGACCAACAACCATGTCGAGTTCCAAAAGCACAAGATGAATGTGAGACTGGCAGCCCAAACGCTCAGTGGTTCAGTTGCAGATGCCATTGATTTCTTGAACATTGTTCAGAAGCAGCCAGAGTTCCGAGACAGCGAAGCCACAATAATGTTCATACGAACTATCGACAGGCTATTTGATTTGCTTAACACAAGAAATCCACATGGGAAAGATTTCAAGAAACCACTGAGTCTACCCAATATGCATGGATGGCAAGCTACCCTAGAGAAAACTGCCAAGTACCTGCTGAGTCTAAAATCTCTTGAGGGAGTATGCCTACTGAAGCATCCTAGACGAACAGTTGTTCTCGGGTTTGTTGTCACTATCAAGTCCACACTTGAAATGGTCAAGAGAATGCTGACCACAGAGGAAACCCCCTTTAGGTATGTGTTAACATACAAATTTTCACAAGATCACATTGAGCTGCTGTTCTCGTGCATAAGAGCAAAAGGTGGATGGAATAACAATCCTAATTCTCTTCAACTCAAGTATTCCTTGCGAAGAATGCTCCTTGGTAATGCTGTGAAAGCATCAACTAATGGCAATTGTCAAGTGTTTGATGATCATGTGGTGATACCCATATTTCGCACAAGAAAACATGCATCACCATTAGTCGAAGAGAGTGCACAAGAGGTAGAGAAACAACAACAAACAGACCATCATTTGAGAGAAATGGTAAATAAGTTGTCAACATCAAACCCACACTCAGAATTTGTAGTAAACATATTGCAATACATCAGTGGATTTGTAACCTCAAAACTGGTGAAGCAAGTGAAATGTCGCTCCTGCATTGCTGATCTAACAGGTCCACCTACCATTGTACCAACACACTCAGAACATGATTACAAAAAACCTGCTGCTGCTGAGAAACTCCCTTTCATCCATTTCATTAACAATGGTCATTTGACGGTACCATCGAAGTTTGTGGTGGATGTTGTCAAGTATGCTGAGTACACATTTAAACTATATACTACCAACTTGACACTCAACAACATCAGCAAGACAAAGATGATCATGGAAACGTGTCAACACTTTGGGCAAGTTGCAACCAGTTCACTTCCTCCACCACATGAAACGTCCTGGAATGAACCATTGCTCGAAGAAGACCATCGACTTTGGTTGTTGAAGTGTGTTGCCGACTCATACCTCACCATTAGATTATCCACCTACGGAAAACATTACTGTGAGACAGTGGTAAACTTTGGAAAACCTAGTCAAAGGCATCACTTAACAAAGATGATATTATTCAACAACCAGTAGCATCGGTACTGTACAATACATGCATATTAAGCTGTGTGCTAGCTGCAACAAGCAAAGTATGAATCACTTTGAATTTTATACTGATAGCACATATTAAGGTTAATATTTATCTGCAATAGAAATTATATGAAATGATTCTAATTTATAATTCACTTTTTTATGCAGTACATCCTGTATATGTATATTACAGTACTGTAAATGCAAATTTTCCAGTTTATGAAAAACAATAACCATGCAATTAATTAAGAGCTTTGGTTTGAAGTTTAACATTAACATGTGCATCAATGTTCAATAGTAGATTGAAACAAATAAATTATTACAATAGAAATGGAAATTACTAAATAGAAATGTACAGTGAATGTATCATATGACTGAAAAAATACCTGAACACTTAAAACTTTCTCGGTTTTTCCGACTGTTGGACAGCATTTATTTGATAGTATGACATAATATTGTACTAATTCGAGTGACATGGAACAATTAAGTCATAGTTGATCTTTGATATAAATTGCAATTTTGTAATAACTATTTAATGTTATAAACTTATTTAACTTTAATAGGGGTGGACCACTGATCTAATAGTAGACTGGATAGAGCTTCCATAGGTATCAAAAGTGAAGCCGGATGTTACCCCTTTGGTCCCTGGAAGAAGGAAGTAAAATTTCAAAAACGAATATGGTAAACAATTTTGATGATCAAAATTGGAATAATAAATGAGAATTAAATAATTGTGAGATTAAAATGTGAATAATAAATGAAATTACTCATTTAGTATTCCAATTTTGATCATCAAAATTGTTTACCATATTGGTTTTTGAAATTTTACTTCCTTCTTCCAGGGACCAAAGGGGTAACATCCGGCTTCACTTTTGATACCTATAGAAGCTCTATCCAGTCTACTATTAGATCAGTGGGGTGGACCATCAGAAATCAAGGCAGTGTGACCAGATTTGGTAATTTTAATTACTTTTGGTAATTTTTGGGACTTTTTTAGTAATTAAATATTTTTAGTAATTTTTTGGGAAATTTAGTAATCTGTTGGTAATTAGATAATTTAGATGATTTTCTCAAATTTACGAATTGTTTTGTATGAACACTGTCACATTTTGAGAGAAAATAGTGTCCTCGTCAGACGTCAATGCTATTTAGGCACAGGCGGGAGGCAGTTTGGGCAGCTAAGGCGGCTCAGCCCGCTGGTGCCTGTCGCAATTCATGAGGCCTGCGCCTGGACAGGGCAAACGACGTTTTTGTAACAAGCATCACACATGCGAAATGTGAAACTTGGCAAACAGAAATTCTCAACTGTTTCCGCAACAATGCTTTCTAGTTTGCCCAAAGCAGGAGCGGTTTGGGTATCGAGGGGGAGGGGCAAAGGTCTCTCGCAAAATTATGGCCATCTGAAGGCGACAGCCCTTTGCCTTCCCCAGCTCCACAGCCTCCGCCACCCCAAAGCCTGAAATCTTGGGTTAATAAATTATAGGAGCAATATGAATGATATTTATACTCATTATACTCGCTAAGCATTATGGTAGTTTATTAATGCAAAACTAATTTATGAGCTGTTTTCGGAAGTGTGCAACTTTTAGTAATTTTTTTCTGGACTTAGTAATTTTTGGCAGGCATTTTTAGTAATTGGTCCTGAAAAAATCTGGTCACACTGATTTGATTATCAAGGGAGGGGGGATTAAAGATATGATCAAGAAAAAATAATTTGTGCAAGCAAAACAAAGAAATAAAATTCATGCCCGCAAATGTTTCACACACCTCTCCCTAGATTTCTAATGATACACAATCCACCCTTAATAATTTATAGTACTGTATAATAAAATATACAAAGACTACTTCCGCATATTGACATATTCTAATTTCTAAACCTTGTGTAGTTTGTGTTGTTGACTTAATATTGTTTTGGGCCCGTTTCCTGGAGCGATCTAACTTAAATATTTGCTTAACTCTCCAAAATATTTATTTCCTTTCGTGTGACTCTATTCAGTATTCACGTGCGTCGGCCGTCGTGTGAGGCTGTTGCGTTCAATGTCACAGCTTACAATCGATTTGAATAATATTGATAATTGATTGGAGTAAATGTACAGCTGCTTTTTTATATGTCAAAACAATCAAAATCTTACCTTGATTATTCAAGACTTCAGCGCTAAAAACAACACGTGTAGTACTTCGTATCCTTGAAAATTTTCATCAATATAATTAATTACTTATAAATACAAAGTTTTTTATAAAAATAACTTTCCATACAAATAAACCGCGCGAGAAACTGGGCTTCTCTGACGTAGATGATGACGTTTGACGATGGCGTTTGATGATGGCGTGGCATTCGTGGACATTTTAATTCGTTTTTGTTTTGGCTTCACTTTTTTATCCCCAGTTATCGTTCCAGTTTAACAAATTGAGTTCACTGGACGGGACTCGACCTTTTCGTAAGTTATGCGCATGCGCAAGTTCAAGCCGAGAGAAGACTTGTTTTGCACTCATTTTATAAGTAAGTCTCTATGTAAGTAAGCTTATATGTTAACTCTACAAAACAAAAGGAACAATTAACAAGAGGAGAAACAGTCGAAAGACCGAAAAAGGAGCGTTTTAAACAGGCAAGTGTCTATTTTGCTGTTTTTTTGCATGTTTGCTTTCATGCTTTGCCGATTTTTAGTGCAAAGTTAAAAACTTTGCAGTATTGTGATGAGGGGCGAAAATTCACACGAGCGATACAGTCATACAGTCATACAGTCATACCAGAGGGGGAATGGTGACTATACCGTGATGCTTTGCGATTAATTATATATTATTCATTTTTCGGACGAGCCAGCTCATTATTCGCTTGGCTGTCGCTATCAACACAACAGAAGTGAGAGATATGGCGGATTTTATAAGCCCAATTCGCGGCCATAAAGCTTCAGTTTTGGAAGGACATGAGCTTCTTTTTGTTCATTGTGTATCGTCGGAGCCTATGCTGCTGGTTCCCAATGGATTATCGTGTGTTCAGTTTGAATGTCGTGAGATTCACATCAGTTTTTTGGATAGTTTGGACATCAGAAGATCGCTATTTGTCCAGCATGCAACTGTTAATGGCATAAAAGTTGACGAAATGTTCGCTGATTGCAGTAGTCCCGTACAGATAGAGATACATTCCAGTTGTATTTTTAAGGTAGGTATTTGTTTTAATCGTGAAACGTATTACAAATTACAAAATAATGTCATGTATTAAAATAAAAGCAAATACTTAGCGAAGCAATTATAGGTTACTTTCAGGCTTCGCCTTCATCAAAGCCCGTTTTTGCTTTTTAATTTCAGATTTCTGGGCTTGTATATGATTCATACTCAGATAACCAACGTCTTGAACCAACGTTGGCAATAATATATTTGTGCTATCTATTTATATGCACTTTTATGGCTGGGAATCCAGTTACTAAAGTTTATAGAGAAGCTTTATTTTGTTGCTATTTACTACAATTTAGTCTTTACTACACTACCAACATTGTTCTCGTATCTTGTAGTTCTCGGACCTCGATGATCCTCGGCGAGATGAAAAAGGACAAAATCTTGTCTTTTATAATGTTATTTTATGGGATTTTGATATTCTGCCAATGTTCACCACCTTCTCAAGCAGTTCAACCTTGAGATCCGGATACTGTTAATGAAGAGTTAGACAACGTGTTGTCACCAGTAAACTTACAAGGGGAAAGTGGATGTAACTGTACCCTACAACCAATAAATCCTGTGTGCTTGGTGGGTATTCCAGTTCATCGGATGTTGAATGATGATGATGTGGTGAGAGAAAGAGAGATGGAGGAAATCAGAGAATTAACTCAAACTTTGGATGTGGAAGATTCTGTAACAGAGGAGACTTATGATTCCAGGGAAGACGACGATGGTCTTGATGAAGTCAGAAGAGGATGGTGATCTTGGTGGTGATCTTGATGGTGTTGGTGATCTTGATGGTGTTGGTGATCTTGATGGTGTTGGTGATCTTGATGGTGCTGGTGATCTTGGTGGTGCTGGTACAGGTGATGGTAATGATGGTGATCTTGATGGTGGTGATGATAACAGGGAGATTTTATATGCTGAAAAATTTGTTGTTGTTGGGTCTTGGCATGAAGGAGATCGGCAAAGCTTGATTTACAATTTAATGTGGAATCTGAACCAGACAATGTTAAAGACAAAAATGCTTTGAAATTTTCAGTGGCATGTTATTGGTTATTGTGCGGTGAACAAAATACCTAAACTTAAGCGAGCTATGCATAGAAACGAAGTACGATCAGTTTCTCTCGAAAGTTTAAATTAAAGAGAAGATATGTTCCCAGGGAAAATACATTACTGTACATAATGTGCAGCATTGCTGATTGTGAAAAGTGGACCATGGGACAGAGATGATCCAAGAAACAATTATAACAGTGATATAGATTACTAGAATATTGTAAATTATTGTGTTTTTATCTTTTTGTTCTCTTAATCAACCTAATTCTTCCCATCTGTTTTGGTTGAATGAAAATGGTGCAACATTTCTTAAACATTTTATGCATTTCTTATTTCAGGTCTACTGTAATTATGATATGATTTGTAACTTGAATTTTATGAAAGAAAGAAATTGTTTTCATAAACAATTCACTGTGTGTATTTATTATATTGTCTACCTAATTAGTAACAACCTGGGTGCCAGAGCCTCTGGGGGTTTTATTGGGGATGTGAGAAGTGACGACCTCCATAAGTCATAACTGATTTGAAAACAATTCCTGTCTATATTTTGCTCATAGATGGATTTTCCAATTTTGCTCTGGGGGTGTGCAAAAAGGTGTAACATAATTAAACTTTATTTCAATCATATTACATCACTCCTGTAAATTTCTGGGGGGGGTATTTCTGTGGGTACACGCTCATGGCCAGAAAATCCGTCTATGATGTATATCTACTGTTTCATTGGTTGAGATGTGATATACAGTATCAGAGCCCAGTAACTGTGTCACGATTATAAAAGCTGATAAAAATTGGTCATATGATTTAAGCTGGCCAATAGTATTTACTTATTTGTGAAAATTATGTGGGCATGCCATGATATTTGTAAAATTTCAAGTTCTCAATTTCGCAAATGAAAGTGAACTATTTACCTGTCTAATTCGTTTTTTTCCCTTTTTATTATATCAAACAAATATAATTTGTTATATAAAACGAATACATCTAGAGCTTGTAAGTGAATACATGCGTATGTGTTTTTATGACGTCACAAGTACAACAACCAATCACAAAAGCTGTATCTATGTACTCGCCACAACGGCTCGTTAATTAGCCCTTTAAACAATCATAAGTAATGGTTGGGCATCACTTGTTGTTGGTGGTGGTGCAGAGGGTGGTGTTGGTAGGGGTGCCAAGGGTGGTGGTGGTGCCGAGGGTGGTGGTGGTGCCGAGGGTGGTGGTGGTGCCGAGGGTGGTGGTGGTGCCGAGGGTGGTGGTGGTGCCGATGGTGGTGGTGGTGCTGAGGGTGGTAATGGTGCCAAGGGTGGTAGCGATGGGGGTGCTGAGGGTGGTGGTGGCCTCTTATCAATCACTAGTTCTGCTAAACTGTCAGATAATGTCAAACCATAATGGTTTCAGCATCTTCCAATGTTGCAAACTTTTTCCTGTACACAACAGTTACTCGTGATCGCAGACGGCAATCTATATAAAAGGCATGAACACAAGAATGAAGTAACATCACATCTATGATTGAATAATATTTAAAAACATCCTTGATCTTACTCTTTTTATACTAAGGGCTTTCAAAATAAGCCAGCAGCCGCTGGGTTACTTTGAGCTTTACCGCTGGGTTACTATGAGCTTTACCGCTGGCAACTGTGACCTGTCGGTCAAATTTTAGAACAATTTCAATAACAGACAACTTAAAATCCACATTACCGCCTGCTAATTTATTATCACAACAGTCTATATTGAACTAATTCTGAAATCCCTGTATATATATATTAATGAATTAGACATCTAACAGTAGCATTAACTTACTTGATAAGAGAATGTTGGAAGAAGTACCACATTTAATATGTTTGGCACCATTGTCCCAGAAACTGTTCTTTTTACCAAATGCTGGCCACTCTCCAACAGACATTTTTCCATATTTTGGATCTGTTTTGGCAAATTATCACTATGAACTCAACAAATGCCTTGTCTTCCTCAAAGTCTATTGATGAAATTTTACTCGGGGCTTCTTTGTAGGAGTAAGTTTCCTCCTTCTGGATATCTTTCTATAACAACAGTTGATACACTGTATTTATATTTATCTGTATATATACAGCAAGTGCTATAAAAAAATTAGACCTTTGTTTAATTTTTACCTTTGGTGACATTCCAGGACTCTGACACAAAGCTCGACTGGATGATGAATTCTCCGTACGTGCAACTCTTCGTGACTTGTTCACAGGTTTTCCCGGCGTATCTCCTTTAGAAATATATGTCCTCTTGGCAATATCATTTTCCTCATCAACAATGTCAATAATATTATAAACATCGCTGTCGTCAGATTCCATTTTTTCCCGAATTCTATAATAAAATAGAAAAATACAGTCAGTACAGTTAAATATATATTGCAGGTATCAAAATATATAGCAACATATATGCGTATGCTTCTAAATACAATATAAAATAGTGCATCATACACAAGATTCCCTCGCGCCATAATGATCACAACGCGGTCTATTCCCGCCATCTGCGTTAGAATACAGCAAAAATACCCCATTTTCAAACCGCGATTACTCCTCGATTTATTGGAGCTATTTAAGGTTTTAAAGTACCAATATAAAGAACAAAACTTGCTGAATATGATGGCGTGATTTTTCCCCGTTTCTCGGTTTAAAAAAGCTAATTAGCTCCAGCATTGTTTGAAGGTCACTTTTGTGGCGTGCCCTCTGACCCGGAAAAAGCATAAATACAATGCGTAATTAACATAACTAAAAAGAAATATCTATACCAAACAAGTAAAAAATAACTAAATTAGATACCTAAACAAAACAATTATTAAAACATACCTTCCAAAAAATCAGATCTTTAGGGATAAAAATCGCAATATATTTCAACAATTTTTCACCTAACTTTGTTGAAAATCGCAAATGTGAATATTAATGAGATGCAATGCATTGTGGTATACTCACCATTCCTCCTCTGCAGTCATACAGTCATACATACATCATAGTGTAAACTTTCCGGGGGGTGTTTCCGAAGATTCTCTATTAATACTCTATCTGTTAAACTTTGGGGTTGAAACTTTTTTAAGCACTTTCAAGTTATCTTATTGCTCAATTCGGTTGTATTCGTGCAGTGTTTAATTAGATTTACGAACAACATTTGGGTTGTGGTATTAAACGTCTACATCATAACAATCGTTTAAAATATAATATTGGGTTGCTAACTCCCCCGGTAGCTACGAACACGTGCGTTCAAGTCCACTGATCTAATAATATCACAGAACGAAAATACGAAATTTCGAAATATTTACCGCACAATGGTGGCAGCTGGGAGTACGTGGGAATGTGATGGAAATACGATCAAATTTATAAATAAACGTTTTCATTTTGGCCTTTTGGATTAGTAGTGCGTTTTGTCGTTTATATATTCAATAGACAATACTGAATGGGTCGAATATTCATTATTGCAATATTTTATAAATTCCGAAGCGTAAGTTTCGCCTCGAACATGTCACATATACAAGATTCAAGGCCCGATGAGATGATTGAGATCCCTTTGGCCTTTAATACCGTAAATATCGAATATGTTAGTTATAGTATACAGCATTGGATTTTACCAGCGATCTAAAGTAAGTCGACTTGCGTACAATTTATACACATTAATACGGCTACTGTATTGTTTATGGCGAATTTTATAAATAGTAGAAGTTTCTATACTCTGTCCGTAGACTCGTAGAGTGTAATTTGTAGAGTCACCAGAGTGTAGTATGAACTGCACAATTTTGAAATTTGACATTTGTTATGCAATATTAATAGAACACATCTCTGTTGACGGGGCAGTTGTTTACAAATGCGAATGGCATTTTGGTGAGGTGCGTCTGTATATATAACTATGATGTATGATGCATTCTATATACCTTCTAGTTTTGCTTAGCCTTTCTTTTAGTAGTCTGTGTACAACCGTACTCTCGAAATTTTATATACACGATGAAATAATAAATAAATAAATAAAATTTGAAATAGTTGAGTTGACATATTTTTAATTAGTTGAATAAAACTAATCAAATATTGCAACCGTAAACAAATGACAATTTTATCTGCTTACTATAATATATTGGCAAAAACATAAATCACTCATCGCGAATTTAGAATTACGAATGATGAAATATTACAAGCTTTTCATTGACAAGTGTACTTGTTGAACAACTGGCATGCTAGCTTTTCAAAAGCTTGTCACATTTCATCAATTTTCAAATAATTGCCAAATAAAAATTGCTCGTGTAAATACGTAATATGCAAATATCAACACAACCAACATGGATGCACAACAATTACGTACGCACTATAAACCATGTAACATAGCATTTGTCTTTTAAAACTTTGCACTATCCTTGGATCACTAGTTTAACATAGCATGCAGTATAGTTTGTGAATTTGAAAATGTGTAGATCATTCTGTATGGTCAATACAACATTGATTGATCTTTAAGAGTTGATTTTAGTATTGATTCAAATATGTTATAGAAAAATAAAAGAAACATTAAATCTCAAGTGCGAAGTATAAAAATACTCCTCGAAAAGCAGTTGAAGTTTTTTGAAAATTTCGAAACGTTTTGTGCAAGTCTAAGGTTGAATGTTACAGTAAATCAAAGCTAAAAGAGTACATAATAGCATATACCCACTTTATATAGTTGGGCAATTGATAATTTCATAGTTAAAAACAAAATAATATTTTGTACAAACTAAAATATAAAAAATATACAATGTTGCGTGTTACCATGGTTACATATTCGTCGACACAGTACTTCATGTTACAATAACTTTTGGGGAGTAAATTGTTTGGTTCAAATGGCGAGGGGATTCTGCATGCATGTATTTCTAGTTTAACTTATTTTGTCCAGTGCAAGAGATAGTTCAAAACCGTTTCAAATTCAGGATCTTCTAGGTTTAGATAGAGTTCCATCAATGAGTTTACAAATTATGTGTCGGTTTTTTTTTGCAGCTGCTGTAGGTGAACGTAGGCGTCTGGATGATTTTCTAACTTCAGCACTCTTATAGCTTCATTGAATTCAGCCCATACGATGCGATTTCTAACTATGACCCGTTATATCGCTTCCAGACCGCTTCCTATCACCCGTTATATCGCTTTTCTTCGTGTGTTAACATGAGACAACAAAAAGGGCGAAAAGAGGGTTTAACGAATACGAAATCGTACTGAATTTCAGACAGGGACGTAGCGAAGGCTTGAAAGTTGGGGGGGGGGTGTATGCGCTAATTTACCTGATTTGAAAAATATTTTTGAAATTTACCTGAATATTTAGCTATAGGTACTCCTAGTCTTCCACGCATCCCCAACACATTATTTCCCATTCCCACCAAGTGCTTTTAACACTGTTACAAAAGCAATGTGGACACGGAACTCCCCACGGCTCACAGTTCTGAACCTGTATCATGTATGTATTTATGTATCCAAAAACATGTATACCAACAAAAATCTACATTATGCATACATTGAGCTGATCAAGACGTTCTAGTATGTACAACTACAAATTCACAATTCTCAAGTTCTAAAGGCTAAAAGTTCAAAGCCTCAAAGGGTTGATAAAACTAACGAATATACAGTAGAAATTTTAATTGGTGAATATATAGTAATTTTAATTATGTGAGTCATATTTCAAACATGCGTGAGCCGTGAGCGCACATGGTAACTATCATTGTGTTTCCTGTGATAATATGATATACATGTCATTTGACTCGCGGCCGCTGCATATATACGCAAGATAATTAGTACAGATCGAAGAAAATGTATCTAACCTTTCACATTTTAGCGCAAATCTACCTGATTTTTTTACCTGATCGTCACAATTTTACCTGATTTTTTCGAAACGTCTCCATTGGGGGGGGTGTAGCACCCCCCCCCCCCACACCCCCCCGGTCGCTACGTCCCTGATTTCAGAGCAAAACATGAGAGCGAAGCATAACGTATTAATTAGGGGATCGCGCCGCTTGACTTGACGCATCATGGACATACAGTATTGACAAACACAGGGATTAAGGTTTCAACTTTCAATGTAATTTTTTGTAAAGGTATAAAAGTTTACAAGTGTATAATGACAGCTAAAATATATGTTAATAGCGTAGCCATTGATTACAGTCGCTATTTGTTTCGCCAATGTCCAAGTATTCGTCTTCCTTCGTATTAGGTTTACAAGCTTTTTGTTTCGAAACAGGCTTTGATTTTCCAGCTTTTAAGCTGTGATTTTCCTCAGCTCCTGTCGCGTTAGTAATTTCTCGAGAGTCTTGTCTATGAACCATTATATCGCAAAGTTTTTAAATGTTTAATAAATTTATCTATAAATACATGACTGGGTATAATATCGTTTCTCAAAATATATATACACCAATGGCTCTTTATGATAACCTCTCCACTCTCTTTGCTTTGTTATCGTTTGTTGCATGTTAGCATACACCAAAACTTGGAAGTATGGCCACCCAGTCTTCGGGCCATCGGGCCTAAGCGGGCATAAATGCGAAGACGCATGTGCACAATGCAAAGACGCATGAGAAAAATGCGAAGTTCAAAAACATGCCAAACACTGTAGGAAAGGTCTAGCGGGGCATCATTAACATGTTTACCCCTCCCAATGGGTCGCACGAGAAGGAACTGCCCTGTGTTCGGCTGTGGGAGTACAAATCCTGCTAGACTGGCAAAATTATCTCGACCAAATACATGCATGGATATGGAAGAATGTGCTAAATGGCTAAAATGGAGTAAAATTGGAATATGTGTACCTCGGCGGAGTGAAGAGACTACTGTAAAGGATAAGCAATTAAACATAGAGAAGACTTCGAGATCGAAATTACTAACGCGACTGGAGGACATGCTAACGAAGTTTAACATATATTTAAAAGCTGGAAAATCACAGCATGGAGAGACCACTGCTCCTAATAAAATCGCGCATTTGATTGTCTCATGTTAAAAAATGTACGATCTGGAAGCGATATAACGGGTCATAGTTAGAAAACGCATCATATGGGCTCCGGTATGCATAGTTAGAAAAATGCATCGTATGGGCTGATGTAAACGCATCGCATGGGCAACGCATCTATCAAGACCACTGCCTATCGTTTTTTTGCGGATTGCTCATCAAGACCACTAGGCAGTGGCCTATCATCAATCAGTCTCTCTCGTCAGGTGAGTTTCCTACGCCTTGGAAAGATGCTGATCTCATTCTTATTCACAAGACGCAGACGGTAACCGGTGAATATGAATTACGCCCGACCGCCTTTACCGCAAATCTATCAAAGATTTTGGAGCATTTTGTTGTTGACTGGATGATGCATGATATACGACATAGCATCGAGCCTAAACAGTTCGGAAGTCTGAAGGGATCGCCGACAACCTTTTGCCTCATTGACATGATAAATAACTCATTGGAGGCACTAGACACTCCCTCACGTTATCTTGGAGTCTGTTTCTTAGATTTGTCTAAGACCTTTGACAGAATTAACCACAACATATTGGTTACGAAAGCTCATTAGGAGTGAGAAGAAGTCTGATACCATGGATTTGCGACTTTTTAATGAACAGACGGCAGGCAGTAAAAATTCGAGAAACCAAATCTGATTGGGCTTATGTAAATTGTGGTGTTCCACAAGGAACTAAGCTAGAACCGGTCCTCTTTCTTGTTTTGATAAATGACCTAGAGATGAAGTCTTGTAACTTGTCCCATTGGAAATTTGTTGATGACGTTGCACTCTCGGAAGTTGTAACATTACCAAAAGAATCAAAATTGCAAATTGACCTAGATGACCTACAGGTATGGACAAGCCAGAATGATGTGAAACTAAATGGTCTTAAATGTAAAGAAATTACTATTAGTTTTCTCCGACAAAGACTTAGCCTTCCCCAATATCTAGCTAATAAGATTGAATTGGTCCAGAAACGTGCCTTGCGTATTCTCTATCCTAATGAGCATTACGAAGAAGCCTTAACTATCAGTGGATGCTCTCGTCTTGATACGAGAGGACAGGATATTTGCAACAAAACTTTCCAGACGATTGCTCAGCCCAGTTCTATGCTGCACAACTTACTGCCTCCTACACGTGAGAATGGCCGTAGTTAAAAATTACGAAACAATGAACAGCGATCACTTCCTAAATGTAGAACAGATTTGTGCTATGTTTTAAATCATTTCTAGACGGTTTTACTAACATTTTGTTGACATTTCACTAACATTTTATTCTACAAATTTAGTAATTACTTCAATTTAGATTAGTGTATATATAACCAATTTTATCTATATTACATTGTAAGCATATCGTAATTCATTTTTATAACGCGATGATATGCAAATAAACCATGATAATTGTAATAATAATAATAATTCAATGAAGCTATAAGAGTGCTAAAATTAAAAAATCATCCAGACGCCTACGTTCAACTACAGCAGCTGGAAAAAAACCCGACACAGAATTTGTAAACTCATTGATGGAACTCTATCTAAACTTAGAAGATCCTGAATTTCAAACGGTTTTGAACTATCTCTTGCACTGGACAAAATAAGTTAAATATACTTTTAAAATTTCAAACTTAAAAATATTTCATACAAATTTACAGTTTGTAAATCTTTTATATCTTTAGGTACTCTTTTAATAAATGTATTTAAAAAGTTAAAGTTTCTCGTTCGTGTGTTTTATTAAAGTGTCTTTGCACATATAACATCTTTGTAAAACTCAAAAGGGGAATGCGCCTTGTACGGACACCCTCCCGTACACCACTCTGTGCGTACATCACCCTTGTACGTACACCCCTTGTACGTACACCCCTGTACACTTTATGACGTCATCACTCTACACACACCCTGAATACTAATTACTTCCGATCCCAGATGGGGGGTTTTATCTACTAATAGATTAATCAATGGCCTATATTGGTCCCTATACCCCTTTTCTATTCCCCGTTTAGAAATGTTGTACACCTTTCAGAGGTCAGCGAACTGATAAATGTAAATAAAATTTATGTCCTTACAATATCTGAAACATGGTTAAATTCTACAGTAACTAACAGTGAAATTGCTATTGGCGATTATAAGATCACAGACTTGACCGGTTGCATAAAAAGGGGGAGGCTTACATCAAGAAGATATCAAGTCAACTGTTATAAAAGAACCAAGTCTATCATAATTTGTGTGACATATCGACCACCTGACTGTTCTCTGAACTGTTTCGAATATTTTTTTAAACCAAACTATGTTCAAGCTTTAACTATGAATAAACCGATATTCCTGCTTGGTGACTTAAATTGCGACATGCTGAAAGATGGTCCAGCTAACAGAGGACTGGTTGATGTCTCCTCGGAATTAAACCTTTCACAGATAATTAAAACTCCAACTAGAATTACAGAAACCTCACAAACACTTATCGATGTTATCCTAGTCTCATCTACGGCACTTGTACTCGAGAGTGGTGTTCTTAATACATCAAGCAGTGATCACCTGACTCCAAAGATGCCAGTCCGTTATATTACCACCAGGAGTTATAAGAATTATAATCCTTCATTATTTCCTACATGTACTGACCTCGCCACTAAATCAGATCGTCTGTTATCTATATTGTCAAATACGGAACTAGAAACCTTCAATGATGTTCTTCACTCAACCCTCAACGCTCATGCACCAGTTTGGCACGAAATAAAATAACTCATGAAGTCTAGGGATCTACTTCTCCGTCGGTTCCGGCAGCCGCGTGATACAAGAGATTGGAAAATTTACAAAGGGTCTCGTAATAATGTTAAAGCTAAAATAAAGAGTGCTGAAAAAGATCACATCCTCAACGAGGTAAAGGAACATAAAAATAATTCAGGTTCGTTGTGGAAGATAATCAATAACATTATTCCTTCAAAAGTAAAGGAAACTCAAGTTTACAGAAAAGATTCGAAGGTAATTGTGGAAGAGTTCAATCAGTTCTTTACTCTGTTGGAAGGAACGCTGCTGTGACGGTGAAAACTTAGCCAAAGACAATGGTATTGCTCTCTCAAATCCTTTGTCAAATGTGATTACTTACCCGGCAGATGTGGAGTTAAATTTCACACCCGTTTCTTGTACCGATATTCAACATATTATCCTTGCTATCAGGGGTTTCATTAATTTTCAAAGTAGCAGGCTCGTTTCCGAAAGTAGGCGGCTCAGAGTCCCGTAGGCACGTGGTTGCTAGGGGGTACGGAGGCATGCCTCCCGGAAATTTTTTAAAATTTGGGCCTCTGAAATGGCATTTCCAGCATTCTGAGAACACATTTTGTGAAAAATTTTAGGTTTTCAAAACAAGATTTTAATGGTTCATTTTACGATACATCATACGCCAAGGATATTTTATTTTGGCTGTTTTGATTCTCATATAATTATAACGTACTTTATGACGACAATTATCCGATTCTCCCCCGAATCTGGTCGAATGTGTGCCTGTGACTGACCTGTGATCGCGGGCCATTTTGTTTTGAACTTCCTCGTCCCAGCCTCTTCCGCGATAGAGTTACGCAATAAATATTTACAAGATGGCGGCTAACTTCAGTGAGTTGTTTAATAAACAATACATAATTTAAGTAATACAGAAAAGTATGCAGTAAGCAAGAAAATAGAAATCTCCCCATAAACCAGCTTTCTTCACATTCAAGGTCAGTTATGCTTTCAAGGAAAAATGGAAAGACTCAAGTGAATACGAATTTAATACGAGTTTTTCTATTTTGAAATTATGAAAAGTAGCCGGCGATGATTTTGATAGTAACCGGCGACTTTCGCCGATCGCCGGCTTCTAATGAAATCCCTGGGCTATGCCAAGTAATATGTCACCGGGTGCGAACAAGATAAACATGCGTATTATTAAAGATTGTCTCCTCGTCATATTGGGTCCCCTTACGCATATAATAAACTGCTCTCTTATGACCGGCACGTTCCCAGATCTATGGAAGATAGCTGAAGTAATACCACTGCTGAAAGTAGGAGACCACGAGATTGCCTCAAACAACCGACCCCTTTCACTCCTTGTTGTAGTGTCAAAAGTCTGCGAAAAAGTTATACCTTATACCTTATAGAAAATCGTCGTATATCGTCACATCAAAGCGGGAACAGCGTTTTCACTCTACGGAAACCCTAAACATCTTGGTTAATGACACTATGTTGGATGCCAATATAAAAAGATGGTTACAGCACTCATCTTATTAGATTTATCCAAAGCCTTTGATAGCGTCAGTCACTCAATTTTATTGTATAAATTGAGTTGTGTTGGCGCCTCCTCCGAAGTCGTTAAATGGTTTAAGAGTTATTTGTCAGGCAGATCCCAATACGTGCGTATTGGGTCAACCGCGTCATCATCACTCCCAATTACTCATGGCGTACTACAAAGTTCAATATTATCACCACTTCTGTTCTGCATTTATTTAAACTATCTTTCATTGACAACACAATCAAATAAATTTGATTCATACGTAGACAATTCAAAACTCTATCAATCATTCTGCATTGACGACATCGAGCAGACAGCTATTAATTTGGAGGAAGACCTGCACAGAGCCGCTATGTGGTGTTTGGAACATCAATTATTAATCAATCCTGATAAAACCAAATTTCTCGTCATCGGTTCTCAACCAATGTTACAGAACTTATCTACAGAAATCACTCTTGATTTTTTGGGAAAAATCATAAAACCTGTTTTATTAGTTAAAGATTTAGGAATGAATTTTGATCAAGTTATATCGTATGACGACCATATTTCCAAACTGGTTTCGTCGTGTATGAGAAAACTGTGTCAGATTAATCGTGTCAAGGGTGGCTTTGACAAAGAAACATTACTACTAGTCGTCGAAGCATTTGTCATCGAAGCACTTGTCATTAGTAAGCTTTTGTACTGCTCTACGGAATGGTCCAACACATCATCGAAGAATATAAAGAAACTTCAAGCTGTACAGAACTTTGCCTGCAGAATTGTTACAAAAACAAGAAAGCTTGATCATGTTACACCAGCTTTACATGAACTAAATTGGCTGCCGGTTGAACAATTGTTATGGTACAGAGATATTGTAATGGCATACAAATGTTTCAATGATCTTGCACCAAATTACTTAATCAATAAGTTCACTAAGCGTTCCGATGTACATAGTTGCTCGACACGAAAGCATCACCTCTTGATCGAACATTTTAAAACTTTTTTAAAACTTTTTCAGGGCAAATAACGTTTGAATATAGAGCGGTGAAAATGTGGAATGATTTGGACGATGACCTCAAACAGATTCCAACATTGACTAAATTTAAGAAAAAACTAAGGGAGCAGTTATTTAAGAAAACTTATAATACTTTATCTGTTTTTTTGCTACAATACAATTACTTGTTTAAAACTTACCAGTTCCCATAAATACTTCATTTTGTACGGCTTCCCCGACGGCTTCAAAGCGAGTATACCCTTCCTATATTGAGCTCTGTCCCTGTGTCCCGATCTCAAAATATGAGAGATTTTACCAAATTCTAGAAAAGGCGATGTTCACCTTTCTTTTTCGTAAAATCCTGAAGTCGAATTCCACACAAATATGCCAGGAAATTGCCAGTTTTTCGCTTCCAACATGACTATATTTCTATATTGTTTATGATGTAAACAAAGCATGACCGATTTGGCGTCATCGCGGCTATTCTATTTTGTTTTATAACCTTTTTGTTTGCAATGTCTTTTATCTCTAATAAAACATTCATTAATTCATTTCCCTTTCATTCTGCAAACTTCCTGTTTCGTAAAATGTTTCAACCACGGTAAGTTTATTTTCATCGTGGAACGAAACTAACTTTGTGCAATTGTGCCAAAGTTTATCAGTTCACAACGGTTAAAACAGTTTTCTGCTTAATATTTAAATATTTCTTAAACTTAATTAACACAATGCTGCTGGCGTTACAGTTATGACACCAACCATCAGGCGTTAATTTTATATGGAGTTTACCGTATATTTTTAATTTTATTGTCCTGTAATTATAATTATAATAGTAATACAGTTAAGAACTCATTTTAACCCTTGCTCGCTACTCTCGGGCTAAAATTAGTCTGACTCTAACCAAAAACATATTTATGCATGCGAAGGTCAACTGTATTGTTATATTACTGATTATCGGCGTTTTGAAAGAAAGTTGCGGATCCACGAGATAATCGATCTTTTGGCACCAAGTGACAACAATTTTAAAACCTAAATGTTATCATCAATGCGATCAAAACCTTTACAAAAATCAATAAAACGGACCATTAGATTCTGCGATTGAGTGTCTAATGACCTTTAGTAGAAATTTCCAGGTGACTATCGATTTTTCTGCATGCTGATTGGTCCAAATTGAGCCTCTAATTAACAATTAGTCGCCTCAGGCTCGGTGATTACAAGCCTATATTCACTGAGCCGAATATCACATGACCTAAAAATTAAAACGGCTAAAACCTTCGGATCAACAACAACGTGGTCGAATCGCTTAAAAGAGATGCTAAATGTCTCGAATTTTACAAGAAATGACGCATCAAAACGAACAGTTTAATACAAAACGATTGAAATAATAGTGTTATTAATTGTTGATGTTAAACGTAAACGAACATCCTTGGAAAGTGCCACTTGGAAAAATCGATGCGGGACTCACACCATGTGTTTGTAGGATGTTTGCTTCATTCCTGCCGAAGTAGATTGTGCTGTTTTCAACAGTTGGACGGCTTTGTACTGGAGATGGAGGAACTGTTGTGGGGATGATCGACGAAGATGAGGTCGCTGCTGTGCTTTCTTTGCCATGAACAAAAGAGCTGAGCGTTGACGACATGTGTTTGAATTGGTTCAGAGTTGGCCTTTCACAATAACTTTCGATACTTGTGTCGCTTCTGTGGCCAGTCACCGCTTTAATTTTCCGCGTTTCGACGTTGTTGGACGACAGGATAGTGACCGTAGTGGCTCGAAGCGAGTGGTTGGTGTAATACGGCGAGATGCCAGCTCTTTCAGACATATTTCTCAACATGTTGTCAAGAGTGTTATGGCCAATTGCCTTCTGCTCGTACCAAATCGTGGCTTGGTTAGGGTTAAACTTGGCCGTAAGATCCTTTGGCCGCTGAAACAGATTATCAATCTTTGGGTTAAGATGACTGAGGTACGCTTTGATGGTCTTCACTGGACATCTCGGCGAATTTGATATGGCGAAAATCTTGCCGTCCGAGTGGTCTTCAGTTCCTTCGAGGCCGCCAGTGTGATTCTTGCTGGAAAGTACCGTTCCCGGTTCGTCTTTGTTGAGCTCGAAATATTCGTCTCCACCACTTGTGATGCAAAGACGTAGCATGGATTTCTTCAGGACACTCTGGTTTTCACGGCCTCGTTTGCCAAAATACAGGGAAATATAAAACCAAACTGTTTGCATCAAACCGCGAGGATTACTTGTTTCAGCGCTGGCTAGTTCGCCTTTCTCGAAGAGCTGTTGTACGGGTTCAGCAGTCAAGGGATTTTTGTGCACTGTTCCAGCAATTTTACCACTGCCTATTAGGTGCTTCAGGTATGCATGTAGTGTTTTATTTGCTTCATTGAACACGACGGCGTCACAAATTGAAAATGTTTTATTGTGCGGTTCTGACCGAAGATGGCGATCCAAGGCTGCCCGGATTGACATCAAGCTTGTTTTCTTGTAGTTTGAGCCATCCTTTTTCCTGGCAGAAACGTAAAACTTTGACAAACATTTGTTCATCTCAGGAATTTCCATGTCCTCGAATATCGTCGCAAACTCGGTTTGTTGTAAAAACCATTCTGTTTTAAAAAACAGTCAAAAAAGACATGTAAATTTGACTGTGTCGCTCCTAACTGTTTTTACCAGTTTTGAATTGTAAAATAAATTGTTAAATATACTTAAAAAAGAGTATTTTTCTTACCTTTAAATAATTTCACACCATATTTTGTTGCCTCCTTTGTTTTCACAGGAATGACAGAGGCTTTTATGTTATTAATTTCTGCTTCCGAAATTTTTGCAAATCGATTTTGAGGATTTTCAGCCATTTTTTTGGGAAATTGAAAGCAATAGTTACTGCTCAGAGCAGTCTGAGCAGTAACTATTGCCTCAGAGTTACTGCTGAGGGAGCCAATCAGAATGCTCAAAGGTCATTTTTCAATACTGAAATTATACTAATTAACAATTAGTCGCCGAAGGCGAGGTGATTACAAGCCTATAGTCACTGAGCCGAAGGCGAAGTGACTATAGGCTTGTAATCACCGAGCCTGAGGCGACTAATTGTTTTAGTAGAAATTTCAAAGAGAAAAACAAACACAGAAAGTTATGAGGTCAGTTGAAAAGGCTATAGGACAAAATTCAGCGCTTTTCTCAGAGGCCGGTTATTAAAAACATGCCGGCAAAAGACGAGTGTCAAAAACATATCGAAGCGAAACAAAAACAAAGAATTTAATGAGAAAAATACTTTGGAAAGGCTCAAATACAAAGTAGAATGGTTTTAAAAATATATCACAGCTAGGTTTTTGCTGAATATAACGATATAAATGAGGATAAAACGAATAATTTTCAAAATAAACACTTGTGGTTGAGCCGTACGGAAAAAGTTTTATACATGTTCATTTCAACAGCGAGAAAACTCTGCCTTTCATGGAAGAAAAATTGTCTATTTGTTATCGCTTACCTTTAAAAATGTCAAAAATATATCCTCCTTTAATTTAGCGGCAGCTTTTTTCATTTAAAACTTTGAATCAGGCTCAAAAAAACGATTTTTGTTTTAAATTCGGCAGCTTGCGAAGAAGCCATTTGAAACTAAAAAAGTGATAGTCACTGACCAGTGACTATCACTGACCAGTCACAATTATACTTCAATAGTATAATTTTTGACATTTTTAAAGGTAAGCGATAACAAATACACAATTTTTCTTCCATGAAAGGCAGAGTTTTCTCGCTGTTGAAATGAACATGTATAAAACTTTTTCCGTACGGCTCAACCACAAGTGTTTATTTTGAAAATTATTCGTTTTATCCTCATTTATATCGTTATATTCAGCAAAAACCTAGCTGTGATATATTTTTAAAACCATTCTACTTTGTATTTGAGCCTTTCCAAAGTATTTTTCTCATTAAATTCTTTGTTTTTGTTTCGCTTCGATATGTTTTTGACACTCGTCTTTTGCCGGCATGTTTTTAATAACCGGCCTCTGAGAAAAGCGCTGAATTTTGTCCTATAGCCTTTCCAACTGACCTCATAACTTTCTGTGTTTGTTTTTCTCTTTGAAATTTCTACTAAAACAATTAGTCGCCTCAGGCTCGGTGATTACAAGCCTATAGTCACTTCGCCTTCGGCTCAGTGACTATAGGCTTGTAATCACCTCGCCTTCGGCGACTAATTGTTAAATAGTAACCAGTTGTTAAATTGTTTTTCGCCTTGCGCCGTAATTACGATCGGTTGTTTCAAATGTAAATATCGCCAGACGTGTTTATTCTCTGGCAACAGGACACGCTTCATTCGATAGCTTATGACTTACTCTTTAAAATTATATTTAGTTTGTCCCGGTTCATATTACATATCCAAATTAATTTGCATACATGTTCATAAATTATCTAAAAAATTTACAATTATTGTTGAAATAACCCTGAATTGCCAGAACAGGGTTCAGAATTTTCGAGCAAATGTTAGCAAAAAAATTAGCAAAATTGTAGCTCATATAAAAAGGAATATTATTGGAAAGTTTCATTGCATTTGAAGAACTAGAAGTATTTTATTTTATTTTTTGAAAGTCGCGTGCAAAATGCCGAGATCGTTGAAATTTGATTCCCGCACGCGCAAATTAATTACGAAATGCCATATAAGGTCAGTGTTGATTGCTATAAACCAATGAAAATCCGCCATCTAGGCAATTAAATGACGCGGAATCGATTGCCGGTACTTTCAATACGCTAGGATGCAAAGCCGCGGATATTTAGCTTCCGAAGTTGCCCGAGCGTGCGCCGACAAAACCGGGATTTCGCAATAAAGACGGGATTTTCACGGGAAAAGTCGAGAATTGTCATAAAATGGCTAGTTTATTTAGTATATTTATTTAAATACATCCTTTCGAACAGGATTTTCAAGAGCTATCCAATGGTCACACTTAGGAGTTTGTAGCGTGTAAACCAAAGGTAGGAAAGCGAAATGAATATATAATTAGTTTGTATTATTGTTAATTATTGTTAATTTGTAAACAATACAAAGTTCAGAGGTGTTTGCAAGGAGCTAAATTGGCCGCGTAGCATTGTAAACAAACACAATTTACTTCGCTAAAGACATCGTAAAACGCTGAATCGAACGGTGGTATTTTCATCTACATAGCATGCACTGAACCGAAGATATGAAAACTGCAAAAATAGGGCGATATCGCCCTACTTTAGTTAGCACCAAACAATAAGGAGTTAAAATCATTTAAAAAAGGCAAAATGTTGTAGAAGTTACTTTTAAAGAGCCAAATTGTTGTGGGTGAATTTGTGTTTTACAACGTCCATCATCCATTTAACCACGAAATCTTTCAGCATTTTAGAGAGGGAGGCCGTTAGTAAAATTGGACGCAGTTTATCTTCACACGACAGAGGTAGTAGCCTTATAGGAATTGGTGTAATAAACGCGTCTTTCAAATATCGAGAAATTCGATCGTCCGTGCATGGTTAGGAATGTATTAAAGATGGAACATACAGGGTCCGTTAATTCATGCATAGGCAAATTATTTGATAATCCGGTTAGGAATGTCATCAGGACCACTTGCTTTAAAAATGAGGTACACACTTCCTCGAGAATGATCATTGGGACAGGTTGAGGTTTTCTGATGTAGCTTTGTAGTTATGACCCGAATAGGCGAACATCACTTGGGCATTCTCCTTTTGCAGAACAAAAAAAGTAACTGAGAAAGTGAAATAGCTTTCATTCTAGTGTTTGGTTGCTATCCCGTTGCTGGGGAAGAGACGCGTTTACCAATCAGTTGCGAGATGGAGTAGCCGTATTACCGAAGGGGATGATATTTCCCGAGGGCAAAACCCCGAGGGAAATATCATCATTGAGGGTAATATTTCGCCCAATCTCCCGAGCGAAGCGTCTATGTATATTATACCGTAAGTTAAGCAACCCATTAAGAATAAACTTGCTAAATTGTCGGAGACAATTGCTAGGGCTACCTGTAACCAGACAGGGGTGTGTAATAACATTGCGATTGACGGAGAACTACATGTGACTGCGAGACTGAGATTATATTTTGTATATTTTATGTTTGAGATATTTAATAAATGGTATATAAAGCCGATGTGAGGCATAATTTCCGACACTTGGCACCTCCGAAACGGAAACGGATCTAGTGAATTTAAACCCGAACAAGGGCAAGAAAACGTAGTCTTTAGCGAGAAATGGCGAAGAATATCGACGCGGAAGTGAAGGCCCTCGATACAAAACTCACATAGTTGAAGATAACAAGAGTTAAAACCGAGAATATCGTTAGTTCTAACAACATTGAACGAATTAAACGTCACAGTGAAGCTTTAAAAAGGTTAGTGAAAGCGGTCGATGAACGTAAACGCGAAGTTGAAGAGTTAAAAATCGATCAAGGGGAGAAAATCGAGAATATAACTGAGTGGTGTACTAGTGTCGAAGATATTATTGCAGCGGCAGATAGCGATGTAGAACAGTTGAGAAAGTGGCTTGACGAGGCGAAGAGTGAGCATATATGTTGCGAAAGCGAGGAAAGAACAGCTTGATTTTGAGAAAGAATTGTTTGAAACGAAGTTACTTTATCAAAACCAACTTGAAAGTTCAAAATCTAAGCAATCTAGCGATCAGGGTGGTGCGGGAAGCCTTTCTGAGAGTAGCGAAAATTGGTAACAACAAAATTTGATGGGTCATTCCAAGATTGGACTCGTTTTCGGGGACAATTTCGTGAAGCTGTGGATAAATCGAGCATGCCTAACGTTTCAAAGTTCACCTACTTATTGGAACTAGTGTCAGGAAGAGCATCGAGGGTTTACCGTACAACTCTGAGGGGTATAATCGGGCGAAAAGTATATTGCAAGATAGATATGGGAAACAGAGTGAAATTATTATAGCTTACACTAAGGATATACTAGATTTACCAAACATCCCAGGGAAGAACGTGAACAAAATCCATGATTTTTACGAGCGGTTACGGTATAGTGTCCAGTCCCTAGAAACACTCGGGAAATTAGATCAAGTGAATGGGAATGTGTCCCGTACTCTAGATAAGCTGTTGGGTATTAAGGGTGATCTAGTGAGAACTGACGAACAGTGGGAAGACTGGGACTTTGTGAAGTTGTGTGATGCATTGCAAAGATGGACTATGCGAAACCCTAAAGAGACCCCTCCAGTCGACAAATCCATAGAGCATAGAGATCATAAGAAATTATTCAATACCCGCCAGTCGAGAGAGTGTGTTTATTGCAATCTTCTTGACCACAAATCAAGTGATTGTCCCAAAGTTGTGAGTACCAATCAAAGGAAGCAAATACTAGCACAATGTCGCCGTTGCTTCAATTGTACAGGATCAGGGCACCGCTCTGCCAACTGTACAAGCAAGTTATCATGTAAATACTGCGAGCGTCGACATCATACTTCGGTATGTGATCAGAAAGAAGAGCCGAATAAGATTATGACTGCAACTAAAACAGGAGAAGGGATATTTCCTGTCGTGACCGTAACAGTGAATGGTATCACTTGCCGCGCATTGATAGACAGTGGCGCAGGCAGTTCCTATGCATCAGCCACTCTAGTGGGTATGTTGAAACAGAAACCTGATGAAGTCGAGAGCGGGAAAGTCGACATGTTAATGAGCTCTCGGTATGAGCCTCTGGAAACTTATAAGACAGAAATTAAGTCATTGGACGGAGATTTCGGCATGGAAGTTAAGTTGATGAAAGTTAACAAGAGCGAGTTGTTGGCGGTTGACAATCCCAATTATGCAAATCTGATTAGCACGTATTCCCATTTGGAAGATGTCAAGATGAACGATTCTGACACAAAGCCTCATCTGCCCATACATGTCATTTTGGGATCGGGGGAGTTTGCAAGAATGAAAACAGAGAACAGATCATGCATAGGCGAAGAAGGTGAGCCGGTTGCCGAGTTAACGAAATTAGGATGGTTTATCATGTCGCCAGGACAAGAATTTGACCGTCATCAGATGTTTATGACCCAGACAACACAGAGAGAGTATGAGGAATTGTGTCGTTTGGATGTACTGGGATTAGCTGATTTGGTTGAACATGACCAACAATCGGTTTATAGTGAATTCAACGAACAACTTGTCCGCAGTGAAGAAGGGTGGTATGAGACTGGACTTCCGTGGCGAGGTAACCATCCTTTCCATCAAATGAACAGGCAAGTTTACGTCGGCTAAACAATCTAAGCAAGAAGTTAGTGGCACAGGGGATTAAATTGTAAATTGGCAAATTGTAAATTAGATTCAATGGTAAAGAATATCGACCAAAAAAAAATTGGAAGAGCAGCAAGATCCAATGCTACTTGCCACTCCTACATGTGGAGCAACTGTGGAACAGATCACCAATAAATTGGAAAGAGATGGAAATCATGGATTTCACACGGTCATCCTTCATGTGGGAACGAATGACCTTGTTCGCAAAGAACCAGAGGAAGTGGCATCAAGTTTGGAAATGCTAATAAGCAAAGTGAAAACCGGTGCAACAGAGATAGCTGTGTCTGGCGTGGTTAAAAGAAATTATGGCAGAATTTCCAACAAGAAGATAGATAAGTATAATCAACTATTGCATGATTTAAGCTATAAACATAAAATTACTTTTATCAATAATGATTGCATAGATAAATCTTTATTAAATGGTTCTAAGCTTCATTTAAACCGTATGGGAGACTGAGCTTAGGAAGTGCATTTTGTATTTTCCCAAAATCGAACGGAATAATAAAGATCAACACGGCTTCAAGCCATAACGGAAACCATTTTTTTCGACCAACTCATGGTCGTCAGAAAGACTGGACAATCTACCTGATTCGTGTGAAACAAATAATGAAACAGAAACTAGCCTAGATTTTTTAAGCAACAATGTGAGCAGCGATTTTATGAGAACCCTTAGCTCAATTCCAAATGAAAGAGGTTTTAAAATGGCTTTTCTGAATATTGTTAGTTTACCTAAAAGGATCGATGAAATTAATTTTTCTATGTCAAATAAGTTCATTTATCTAATTGCTTTTAATGAGACACGACTTGATGCAAGTATAACAGATAATATGATTAACTTGGATGGCTATGATATTGTCAGAAAAGTTAGATCAAGGAATGGTGGTGGGGTTTGTATTTACTTGCGTAGATGATCTAGTTCCCTCTGAACTGGAAGCTGTTTGCTTAGAAATTATTAAGCCACATAGCAAACCATTTCTGATTACAACAGTTTATAGATCGCCCAGTGCATCATTAGAATTCTTTGATCATTTTGAAAAATTGATAATGAAAATAAAGAGATTTATGTACTTGGTGATCTGAACTGTGATATGTTAAAAACAGATAAATATTCAAACACCCCAACAAAGATAATTAAATCATTGTACGAATTATATCAGTTATCACAACTGATAGATGAAGCTACACGAATTACTATGACAACCACCAGTCTAATTGATCATGTTGTTACTAATACACCAGAGAAAATTTCTGATTCTGGTGTTATTCATACTGGTATAAGCGATCATAGTTTAGTATTTGCAATTAGGAAAATTTCGGTTGTAAAAAAACAGGAAAATACTGTTGAAATTAGGAACATGAAAAATTTTGATGAAGAAAAATTTGTTGCAGAACTGCTGAAACAGCACTGGGAATATGTATATTTTTTTGCTGAAGATCCATGCAAATGCCATGTGGGAAATTTGGAAAAAATTATTTTTAGATGTCCTAGATAAGCATGCACCACTTCAACACAAGAAAAACAGCTCAAAAAAGTCCCTTGGATTACAAATGATATAAAGAAGCTTATATGTACAAGGGACAAGTTAAAACGAAAAGCCATTTTAACAAATCTCGAAAATAATTCGTTAAATTATAAAACAACGAGAAATAAAATAAATATAGAATTAAGGAATGCCAAAAAAGATTACTATTCCTCGAAAATAGCTGGTCAAAAATTCGATCCTAAAAGAGCTTGGAAAAGTATTAACAACTTATTGGGTAGGCAAAGCATACCAACAGTAGTAAATGAACTAAATCTAGATGACAATATTTTAACAAGTCCCGAAGATATTGCAGAGGGATTTAATGATTGTTTTTCAAACATTGGCCCTGATTTAGCTAGCAAAATTGATTCTTCAAATTACAATTTTGAAGCGCATGTTAAAAATTCTAAATCAGAGTTAGCTGCATTCCAACATGTTGCTGTCAGTCATGTCTGTCGTCTTTTGCTTGGGCTTTCTAGCAAAAAAGCCACTGGCATTGACAAGATTTCTTGTAAAATTATTAAAATAGCTTCACCAGCTATTTCAGATTCACTGACACTTATTTTTAATCAGGCTATTACTCTATCTACTTTTCCTGACGAATGGAAAGTAGCTAGGGTAATGCCTCTGTATAAAAATGGCCAAATAAATATTCCAGGTAGCTATAGACCAATATCAGTTTTGCCAGCCATTAGCAAAATTATGGAACGAATTCTATATGATCAACTGTATTACTATTTAACAGACTTCTCAGTGATTCTCAATTTTGTTTTCGAAAATTTCACTCCACAGCTACTGCATTACTAGACTGTACAAATGATTGGTATATGAATTTAGACAGGAAAATGTTTAGTTTTAATTGATTTAAAAAAAGCATTTGATACTGTTGATCATCAAATTCTATTGAGGAAATTAGAGCTATATGGAATAAAAGGACACGCTCTAACTTTGCTCAAATCTTATCCCACAAACCGAAATCAGAAATGCGAAATAAAAAACTCCCTTTCATCTGGGCGAGAAATTAAATGTGGTGTACCACAAAGTTCTATTTTGGGTCCACTATTCTTTTTGCTATATATAAATGATTTACCTCAATGTCTAAATAAAACAAAACCTCGTTTGTTTGCTGACGACACGAATCTGACAGCTTCTGGAGATTCTCTAAAGGACCTTGAGACTGCAGTAAATTCTGATTTAGAAAACCTTAGAAAATGGTTAATGGCCAATAAATTTAGCCTCGATGTAGCTAAGACTGAATTCATGTTAATTGGTTCAAAATCAATGATAAAAAAGATCTCTGATTCTCATCTGAATGTTGTCTTTGATAATAAACAAATTAAACAAGTTTATGAATGCAAAACTCTTGGAGTAACAGTTGAGCAGCACTTATCTTGGAAAAGTAATACTGGAAATATTTGCAAAAAAATAACTTCAGGAATCTCTGCTGTTCGTCGAGTCAAACCCTTCGTTGACACAGAAACACTTATTTCCGTATATAACGCTATTGTTCACCCATACTTCGATTACTGCTGTGAAGTATGGGATGTGTTTGGTGAAACACAATCAAAACAACTTCAAAAACTCCAAAATCGAGCTGCTAGAATTATCTTGAGTATGAGCAATGACGTAGATCATTCTATTGCTTTGCGTGCATTGGGTTGGGAACCCCTCCAAACAGAAAGGAAGAAGGCTAAAGCAAGAATGGCATATAAAGTATTAAATTAAATGGGCCCCAAATCACTCACAAATCTATTTTCATATAAAAGTGAAAAAACAAAGTATCACCTTCGGGACATTTCAAGTGGTCTTTGTTTACCAAAACCGCGTACTAATAATATGAAAAACAGTTTCATGTATGACGGAGCAAACCTTTGGAACTCTATTCCAAAATAAATTAGGGAAAGCAAATCACTTTCTTCCTTTCGAAATAAAATCGCTGCTCACATCTATGTCTATGAACAATAAGTATTGTAAATAATATACCATGTAAATAGTCTACCAACTATTTTGATACTCTATATATCTTTTAAAACTTATATATTTTGTAAATAACTCTGAATAACACTTTGTAATGTACTTTTTTTGGCACACGCCCCTCGTGGAAATCAGCTTCGGTTGACGTGGTCAGCGTGTATAAATAAAATTTCTATCTATCTATCTAATGAATATCAACAAAGGATCAAGAAGAGAAATGAATTATTGAAATTGCTCCAGATCCACCTTCGGGGCGAACATTTTACTTGCCACACAAACCAGTCATACGAGAAGCTTCAATGACCACCAAGATTCGCGTTGTCTATGATGCTTCTGCTAAAGCTAGCCCAAGTGCACCATCCCTCAACGAATGTCTATATCCTGGTCCTCCGCTACAAAATAAATTGTGGGATGTCTTGGTCCATCAGAGATTCCTTCCGGCAGCTGTATTCAGTGACCTTGCAAAGGCATTCTTTCAAATCCGCATCAAACAGCAGGAACGAGACGCACTGCGGTTTCATTGGCGAAGCGATGAGAAATCGGAAACAGTAGTTTATCGGTTCACTCGTGCCTTGTTTGGGTTAATACACTTCTTCTTAGGGGGAGTTATCGAACAGCACTTGGAGACGTGGGAAAGTTCAATGCCTGAAGTTGTGGCCGAGCTAAGAAGGTCCTTGTACGTAGATGACATGTTGAGTGGGGGACAAACCATCGAACAAGCCACAGAACGAAAGAATAAAGCGAGTGAGATTTTCGAGGACGCCAAGTTTGTTCTTTACAAATGGTGCTCCAATGTTCCGGAACCGGAAGACGACAGTAACAAAGTTCTGAGTGACGAGACAACCCTTGCTAAGAAGCAGTTAGGAACGGAACTAAGCGAGACGAAGGTACTTGGGCTGCCATGGGACAGAAGTACAGACACTTTGTCTGTAAAGCTTCCAACTTGTGAGTCTATCCCAATCAAAATAAATGTGTTGAGCCACCTAGCACAAGTGTATGATCCATTGGGGTTAGTGTCTCCATTGGTTCTAGAGGGCAAATTTATCTACCGTGATATCTGCAATCAAAAGGTGCTGTGGGATCATGAATTGAGTCCACCTCTGGCAAAGAAATGGTTCTGCTGGAAGAATTCCCTGCCGATTGACGTAACAGCACCACGGTCAGTTGCGAATTATAAAGAGCTTATTAAGAGTTGTGAATTGCACGCATTTAGAGACGTCAGTACGAAAGGAGTTGGTGCTGCTGTCTATTCTGTGATCCGTCAACCCTCAGGAACGACTCAGCGTCTGGTAGCAGCCAAAGCTCGTTTCGCTAAACAAGGTCTAACAGTCCCACGCCTTGAACTTGTTTCTGCCCATATGGCGATGAATCTGGCAGTTAACGTGAAGAATATCCTTGGTGATCTACCTAGTGCCCTGATTTACGTATGGCTAGACAGCACAGTGGCGCTCCACTGGATCTGTGGGAACGGTGAATATAAGCAATTCGTGAGTAACAGAGTCAACAAGATTCATCAGCATCCAGAGATCAGTTGGAGACATGTTCCCACCTCTCAAAATCCCGCAGATTTAGCAAGTAGAGGGGGTAAACCGACCTCGTTGTGGTGGAACGGACCAGTTTGGCTGCTCGAGAGTAATAAGTGGCCTCCCAACCTGGTAACCAACCCAACCTTAACGTCCGAAGTCGAAGCTAAGGTAATTAGGGAAGTAGTTACGATAACGAAGAAATCCTGTGATCAAAGTTTAGATGTGCTGCTAGAGAAGTACAACCTGCAGAAAGCGCTGAGAATCATAGCATGGATGTCAAGATTCATTCAAAAGTGCAAAAAGAAGGAAACTCGCAACGGTCCTCTAACGGTTGAGGAAATCAAGGAAGTAAAGAGAAATTGGATCAAGCTTATTCAAGAAGAGGATCAGCTATCACCCAACTTCAATCAGATTCGCGGGCAACTTAACTTACAAGTGAATGATCAGGATCTCTTAGAGTGTCGTGGCAGGATCGAAGGACGTTATCCCACATACTTACCACCAAACGCTCTTTTTACACGAAAGCTATTAGAGAAGATTCATTGTGAAACCCTACACGGCGGTGTTGGACTTACTATGTCAGCTGTTCAAGAGAAGTACTGGATACCGAAGCTTAGAAGTATTGTTAAGTCTGTAAGAAGTGGTTGCTCAGGCTGTAAGAGATTCCAACAAACGGCCCTAGCTGCTCCTCCGCCTGGTCAACTACCAGAAGATCGCACATTATCGAAAGGCATCAAAGAGTCGAGGTAAATCCTTGTTTTCCTGCGGGTTAATAAGAGCTGTCCATCTCGAGCTTCTTCCAAATCTAGAGACAGGGACGTTCCTCCTTGCCCTCAAGATATTTATTGCTCGACGCGGTCGGCCCCGGAAAATCTATTCTGATAACGGCGGTACCTTCGTAAAGGCTGCAAAATGGCTCGAAAGAATCGGAAAGGATGATAAGTTGCAAGGCTATTTGCTAAACCACGAGATGCAATGGCAATTTAATCTTTCGCGCGCCCCTTGGTGGGGCGGACACTTCGAACGACTTATAGGAGTAGTCAAACAAGCGATGCACAAGACAATCGGAAGGGCAACACTGACGTGGAGCGAGTTAAACGAAGTGATCATTGACGTCGAAGTTCAAGTAAACCGGAGACCTTTGAGCTATGTTGAAGACGACATAACCCTTCCTGTTTTGACACCTTCATCGTACCTGTTCCAAAGACCAAACCTTCTACCAGAGCAACGACCATGGCGTGAGGAAGATAAAAGTCTTCGAAAGAGATTGAAGTACCTAAAGACCTGCAAGGATGAATTATGGAAACGCTGGTCCAAAGAATACTTGACCGCCTTAAGAGAACGGCATAATCTTACCCATAATCGTAAGAAATTCGAGGTCGCAGTTGGAGAAGTCGTGATAGTAAAGTCTGACGAGAAAAATCGTGGTAAATGGCCATTAGCGATCGTACGGGAAGTATTTCCCGGTCGTGATGGAATAGTGCGAGCCGTCAGACTACAAACCGGAACTAGATTTCTAGAGAGACCGGTGCAACACTTATATCCCTTGGAACTGTCTTGCAGTAAGTCAAATTCGAAACGAGAAGATCTTAACCCGGAAGCTCAAACATTCCGACCCAAGCGAGTTGCGGCGATCGAAGCAGAACAAAGAATTAAAGAAATGGTGAAAGAATGAACAATGGCATTTAAAAACTTTCCTAAGAGACATGCAGTGCTAAATCGGTTTAGTATCTGAACATTGTGTTGACATTTTGTTATGTTTTGATATCTTAGGGTATTGTCTCCTTAATTGAACATGCATATTTCGGGAAATCTGTATGGGGGGAGCGTGTCGGAGACAATTACTAGGGCTACCTGTAACCAGACAGGGGGATGTAATAACATTGCGATTGACGGAGAACTACATGTGACTGCGAGACTGAGATTATATTTTGTATATTTTATGTTTGAGATATTTAATAAATGGTTTATAAAGCCGATGTGAGGCATAATTTCCAACAAAATAAGTATGTAATTATTTGCCTGAGTTCAATTAATGTTCTTTTAAATTATTTGCGTGCTGTATCCTTTGGATCATTGAAGATAGTAAAAGCAATTATAACATTAAAATATCTGGGTGAAATACCGTAAACAATATACAATTACTTTATGGTTTCCGTGTTTGGATGGCCTGATCCAAACACGCGGGAATGTTGCGAGAGTTATAAGAAAAGCGCGCGAAATCTCGAGCCGAAGGCGGGTGATTTTGCGAGCTTTTCTTAACTCCAGCAACATTCCCAAGTGTTTGGATCAGGCCATCCAAACACGGAAACCATAAAGTAATTGTTTTATAAAATAACAACAAGACGATAGTCTTCCGTGTTTGGATGGCCTGATCCAAACACGGGTTTCGACCAATCAGAGCACGCGTTATATACATGTTATTTTATAATTATACATCGGCACGTCGTGCAAATGCTGATTTTTGATTGGAAAATTTAAAGCAGAGATATAATATTGTAATAAATACAATAAAATTAATGGGATCTTCTCTGAGTTGTAATTTTATAAGCGAGAAATCATGCAGTGCACTAAGCCAGTTCTATGTAAATAACCCATATGGCCCTAGTTCTTTTCAACTTATTTACTGTACATGTATATCCAAACGGCAAATCAATGTTGTATATTATACCCAAATATCAAATAAATATACCTTATTCCTGCATGATTACGGGAACTACTCTGTATTTTAATGAATACAAAAAAATAACGTCGATTCAATAAAATAACAAAATGTTATTCGGAGTTACTGTTCTTTCGTATTTTATTCCTGGAGTCAACTTTGTTTCTAAATAGTCACAATTTCCTAACACTTGAAGTACCTACATGTAATTAAGGAATATATACATTACCTGCAGGTAATTAAGATTAACAAAATTATTAAATGCTCTGTTCAATCTTACGCACCGCATATAGGTGGATTTCGAGTTATCTGGTTGGCTAATGACTGGTTAGATCAGTGAATATATATGGTATATAATGGCAACCTAAGCCGACCTTATATGCCAAAATAAGGTGCGATGCATGAACAAAAAGTATTCGTGTCATTTTAGTTGTCTGATTTTGAATTTATCGATTCGAGTATTCATCGGTTCACGTGAGACGATCGTGCAATGTTAAGTTGAGGTATACGGAGAACAACTAGACTTTATAGGTTGAGCTTTTGGTAGCCTTCGAGGATGTGTGGAATACTGCAATACCAGACATCTCGCCTCGACAAACATTAGCTAATTATGCTGCGTGCCCAAAATTGCGTTCGCATGTCTCCGGGTTCTAAAGTTTGATCGATCGTTTACTTGACAGGTTTCCTCATCAGCTTATAATTCTTTAAATAACAACCAATAAGAACTCAGTATTTTAATTCAGCTTGCAGACGAATTGATAAACTGCAACCAATAGCAATTGTATTCATGTTTCTTCTCGTTAGTGATCGATATTAATTAGGATATTGTACGTTTTCGTCCTTACATGCAGGTCAACTATCAATATATACAGCATATATAAAGAGAAAACAAAAATTATTGATTAAGCCCACGACAGGCCAGCATGCCTAATTGTGAACACAGTGATAAGGCTGTTATCTGATACATTATAGTATAAATAATTAATTTCTCTTGTTTTGGTTCGTTGAACTCGGCTTCAGGGAATATCGCTAAAGTACCCAGAAAGTCATTGTCGAAAAAGCTGCTTCATAGGCAAGAAATATAATTTTTGCTGCAAAGAAAATATAGAGCTTAGACCTTACATTGATTGTATACGTGACAAACTAACTTCAATTGGATATTAAGTTAAATTTATTGTGAGCTGTTATACAACTGTGTATATAGTGTATCATGGCAGAGCGAAACATTTCAGAAATTGACTCAGCAGGCAACATAGTCAAATTGGCAAATATTCTGGACCGCTTGGGAATATCTGGTGAAGGTCTGAGCACAATTGACGAAATGAAAGCGAAAGTGCATGAAAGAATTGAAGTATCTCAAAGAATGGCGGGTTGGTCACCGGGCGAGGTAATCTTAAGTTTTGAACTTCATTAAACATGTTATTGCAACTTTACAATATGGGAGATTTTACAATATACATTCTAGAATCGATGATCAACTTACACGTCGCGACAATGTCGTACATTATAAACGGTAGATTATAGCATATTGGCCTTGCTTACTAATTTGGCTCGGAATCCAATAGTACAAATGCATCATTATTATTTGAAATATTCAAGAATGGAATCTAAGTTTGATGACTCTATTTGTCTACACGCGAAAGTTTACCAAATTCCTGTACGTTAGCTAGTCGTAGGACATATAGTTCTAAAGCAGTAAAAAGCGAAATTCCCAAAAAGCGAGTAAAGTAATCTTTCAAAAGAATCAAAACAATCATGCATATAACCGGCAAAATATATTTTATTTCAATTGGCAGACCAACGACATCTCAGAATGAAAGATTTTGCTTTTTCGGCACGGCATCTAATATTGTCAGCAATCAAACACAAAGAAAAATTAATATAATAAACATCAAAATGAAATATATAAATGAAAGCATCGTAAAGTATAGATGTATAGACACCTTGTATTAATCCTAAGTGAATGCAAGATCATTACATGTAGACATGCAATCTCGTGCATGAATGCACACTCCACAACGGGCGGCGAAGCAAACTTTGAAACCACAGGCGGTCGAGTCATCATTGATGATCGAACTCATCGCCTAACTCGTTCCCAGATTGCGAAACGCAAAGTTTATGCAATGAGCGGCAGTTGAAATGGTGTTATAAACCTACGTAGCACACAGGCAAGTTAAATATATATTCATACATATATATATATATATGTCTGGATGCGTATGTGTCTGAGTATTGTACCACATGCGCTTGGTGAGGGCAAGAGTATGGTGTATAAATACGAAGTCACTCGCATCTAGACTGCATTACAAGCTGCACTGACGAGCCGTTGAACGGCGAAACATGCATGTCTGCAGATTTGACTATATATATATATATATATATACGTGTAGGTTTAGGTCTACGAAACGCAAAGAGTGCTCGACAACATATAGTTAGAGCAAATTATAGATTTAGATCGCTTACCTCAAAACTTGTCTGCAACAGGCTGTTTCATCTATAAAAGAATCATCAGGCAGTTTACAAGTATCGAAAGAAATGACCGCTTAAATGCTTCCTGCCGGAGCGTGGGAGTGTATGTGGGAGACAATGTGTGCATGCATGGCTTTGTTTGCGTTGTTTACGCGAACACTGTGTCGCACTGTGTTATGTTGTGCTTTTGTGTATTGTGTGGTCTCCTACCATATTTTACTGACCTGTGATGCTACATAATACAATAGTATCTGGTACTCTGAGGTAATGTGCTGTGCCACACTGTGTTATTTTGTGCTTTTCTGTATTGTGTGGTGTCCTATCATATTTTATCAACCTGTGATGCTACATTATACACTAGTACCTGGTACTCTGAGTTAATATACTGTGCCGCACTGTGTTATGTTGTGCTTTTGTGTATTGTGTGGTAGCCTAGCATATTTTACTGACCTGTGATGCTACATTATACACTAGTACCTGGTACTCTGAGTTAATGTACTGTGCAGCACTGTGTTATGTTGTGCTTTTCTGTATTGTGTGGTGTCCTAGCATATTTTACTGACCTGTGATGCTACATTATACAATAGTATCTGGTACCCTGAGTTAATGTGCTGTGCCGCACTGTGTTATGTTGTGCTTTTCTGTATTGTGTGGTGTCCTATACTGTAAATCTGGAAGTGTTACCCCAACACGAAAATCGGTCCATTTACACTGCGGGCGTAAACATGCAGTTTTTAAGGTAATTTTACACTGGTTCAGTGTAAATAGGCTTGCAACGCTGTGGACACCAGTTGTGTGTTAAACTACGCTACTGGTGTAAACTTACGCTTTGAATGTTATTTTACACTGGTTCAGTGTAAATAGGCATGCAACGCTGTGGACACCAATTGGGTGTTAGTACACTATCCAAGGTATGTGTAGACGGCTTTGGTGTAAATCAGATTCTGATGATTGGACACCAAGTCAGTGTTAACGTACACCAAAGGAACAAACTTACACTTCTGAAGATCCTTTTACAATGCTGATTCACAAAGAGAAGAAAAGGACCATAAAAAGTGAAAGTTAACCCCCTTAGTGTAAGTTGTGCTATGCGCACCAAATCAGAAACATACTGCATGTATCTAATTGAAATATAAGACAATGTATTACAATAACTAACAAATAACGTAAAATTAATTCAGCATCATTATTACAAACATCATTATTCACTTGTACAGTTCATTCAAAAACAATAGTACTTTAGTTGGTAAATCGGTAGAGGAACATATTTTACAATTTTAATAGGTTTTTTGATTTTGGAGATATTTCAATGTGTTCAATATACATATTATGACATCACAAGCTGGGTATGTACAACATTTTTTAGATCAGAATTTAAGTTAAATCTCCATGTTTGTTCTCCCAAATCACTTGAAATTGTGTTCATAATATCAACTATTCAATTCACCAAATGTTGAACAATCAGCACAACATAATTGAAGTTTTTTATGTCTAAAAATCTTGTAGACAGCTTGCAACATTGAACACAAATATTGAAATAGCTCGAATTGAATTGACCAAGCAGATTGAAATATCTCCTTTGTTGTATATACTGTGGTTTGTTCTTACCATAATATATTATCAGTTGCATGTGAAGGGACCAATATTAATATGTAAATTCTAGTTTTTGTCTTTGTCACAACTATTTTACATTAACTTGTAAACATTACAATACCACAGGTTGAAGTCTGATGTGTTGTAGCACTAACGTTCTCCTGGAACTGTCTTTTATTAAAACATTAACGGCCAGCATTACCCTTGAGAAGACAATATAGTCTGGTATTAGACAGGGAAATTGTTGACCAAAGGCACATTGCAGCATAATGGTTTAAGGAGAAAAGTTTCAAATAAATTTAAACAAAAGAAAACAACACATACTTTCTGTTCACCTCAGGCCTGAGTCAATTTGCTTCTCCGTTTACTTTTAATTTTCATCCCCAACACAACAAATGCTGCAAGAAATCAATGTACTCAATGAATGATCTAATGGAATATGTAGAAGAATAAGTACAGTATAATATATAATATTTCAACAACTATTCAGTCAAATACAGGACAGCAGTTGATTTAAAATGGGTTAGCAAGACATTGGAAGGTTGCCTGGTTAAAGGTTCACATGCAACAATCTCCATTTGACAAGTAAATTAAACTGTCTAGCAACTAGCATTAGAATGACTGAAATAGTGTAGTATAATGCAAAGATGTGCATTGCACCTTAACGGGTTAACCGAAACATGGTAAATATTCTAAACTTTGCAAATTTGGGTATCTAAGCTACATAGTACAGTTGCCAAAAGATAACCACAAGTACACATTGGGATCAATAACACAAATTGGCAACAATAACACAGTACACTATATATAGCATTATCCTGGTAAATACACATGAATTCGTGGTTAGCCCAAGGTTGGCAACTGGAATAGACAGCATTGCACCGGAATTGCAGGCATATATTTTCATTTTTACAATTGCCTCTGCATATATACACAATTTTTTACTAAAAAATTAGACCAAACTTGCCGGTTAATGGTATAATATTGTCTGGTTAACATTTACATTGTATTAAGCATAATATACAACACTTTCCATTTTATGGGATAAATTGTCTGGCACTTGATTGTGTGAATTAGTAAGGCACAAGGCTCCATTGCAACTTCATGGGTTAACCAGAAACAAGAGCACATAATCTGGTCAACCATTGACATGACAAAATAATTGCCTGCTGTTAGACAGAGTAAATTAGTAAGGTGCATTGGGGCACATTGCATTATAATGGTCAACCCAAATAATATTGCAATATAAAAAGTTTTGAAGTAACAATTTCCTGCAAGAGCACAGAATTTTCTTATACTGTTTGCAGTTTACATGTTGTTTGTTTCTCAAACCTCCTGCGTTGGGACAATTTGTCTTTTGTTGTGGCTTAGTGATTTTGTAGAAAATTCCCTGTTGGGATATACAATATAATGAATTACTAATTTGTAAATATGGCAACAACATTTCGGGATTATTTGTTTCAGACTTTTTTGGTTGTATAAGGCATATATTTCATCGCCAACCTGGACTGAGTAATTTATGTTTTGTTTCAATCTTGAAAGATTTCAGCCGAGGTGTTTTGGCTATTTCTCGATATATGAGCAACCAAAATAGGCATTAGGGACTATTAGGGCTAGGTTGGGGGTTAAGATTAGGGTTAGTTGACTAGCCACCCAATCTTAACAGTTTCATGAGGTAAAATTATTCTATTAAGCATAAATTACACTAAACACTATCTGCACTCTGTTTAGAGATGAGCCGATTATCAAAATTGCCGATTATTGAAACCGATTATTTGGAGGCCGATTATTCGAACTAATCGGCCGATTAATCGGCTTTACCGATTATTTTTGTAATTGTTTTTTGTAAGAGCTTGTTGCTACTTGCTATTGGCAAAAAATGTTGTTTTATAATAGCTATTGTATAACATAGAAACGCCCGTGCCAACGTCGCACGTTACGTACGTACAACACGCACGTTAAACGCTCAAACTGAATCGGCTTATTAAAGTTTAGCTTTCGATTTGTCCAAATTTTGTTGGTTTTAATTGGTTTCATGGTAAGATCAGTATTAATAAGAACTAAACGGCGTACGCAATTATCACAGCAAGATAACAAAGGACTGCAAAGCGTCTGCGAAGGCGGACAATAACAAAGGCGGTCACGGAGAGTAATAAAAATAGATAGAGTATCATTGTTTACTTTATTGCAATGTCTAAATATAGTTTGTTTATCAATACATCCTATACGCTTTCATTTACAAATCATATGCGACTTAGTTTACCAGTCAACTATGACATATAAGTTTTTTAAAAGTATTTATATGTCAATAGACAATAATTTGCGAACTTGGTGAAATTTTAAGTGCTATATATATACCGTTTTAAAATTAAACGTACAAGTCGCAGAGTCAAAATCCAGTCGCTTGGCGTCAATATTTGATACGCTGTGTGAATGTAATCACTGTGAAATATAAACAACTATCTTGCGTTGTTCGTAAAAGCTGAATTTAAAGCATACATCGTTTATTTTATACTAATCGGTAATCGGCCGGTTATAGCGAAGTAATCGGCCGATTACCGATTATTTGAAAAGAGCCGATTAATCGGCTTTTCCGATTATTTTCCGATTAATCGGCTCATCTCTAACTCTGTTATTCCATTATTACTGTTTCAAATTATCTTTAAAACTGATTTTGATGTTAAAGGTTGCATTTAAAGTAATGTTAGGCCCGTTTCAGACGCCGCTCCACTCATGCGCCGAACTTAAATGACGAATTAGGTGCGACACAAGAGCGACGTATGAATCAATTAGATACGGCAGAATTTGGAGCGACATAAGTTCGGCAGAAGTTCGACAGAGCCTGTCGCATTATGCGACGTTAGAGCGACATTGATTCATACGCCGCTCCAGTGATGTGCCGAACCTAAATCAAAATTTACTGTAATTTATTAGGATTAGATTAGCTACTTTATAATGTTTACTTATTTTTTGAATTGCATTTGGAATTCCTCGCTCGTCAACAACATTATATTTTGTACGCCGTTTGAATCCGTGCCGCTCTTGTGTCGCTCCAGCGTCGCACCTAATACAATTAAGTTCGGCGCATGAGTGGAGCGGCGTCTGAAACGGGCCTTACTTGCTTACCCTGAGTCACTATATAGCATGACCAAGACTTTACTTGATGTCAGTGCAATTTATTTATAAGGTTTATAAACAATTGCCAAAATACATTACTTTACTACGCAATTTGGCATGGAATTCCTAGAGTTCAATTCAAATTGATGTTTTAATCTTTCTTTTGGTGTCAAGCGATAGATCGTTGGTTTTATATGCAAATATAACGCGGCTAATTCAAATATTTAACGGAATTTCACAGTGACAATATACACAAAACATCACTGCCGATATTTTGCAATTAAAAAACGTAAATAGCAAATTAAACATAAAATAAATCTCACCTGTGAGTTCTTGAATATCATTCTGCACTTTGAGGGGAAAGATTTCTTCTTCTTACAATAATAAATCGGGAAAATGCCAAGCATAAAATATTTCAGATGAAAGAGAACAATTTCAATTCTCAATTCTCAAGCGACGCTATCCCATAATGCTGTGCGTTCGAGAACTTAAACTAGGCACCAGTGCCCAGTGCATGCACGATCTCTGACTGACATTGCTGAGTTGGCAATTTTAAAATAGTTTTATCTTTTCGAAAAAGGGAATAAACGTATATTATTCTATTATCAGATTGGTACAATTTCAGCCAAACCAACATTATTGGTATTTTTACAATGAAGGCTTTAATTTTTACATTCAAAGTTTAAATTAATACGCCATATAACTGGGTAAAATTACACTACAACAAGATAAACGATAACACCATATAGGTGTAAGGTACACTAGGTTATGTGTAACTTTGCACTGAATGAGTGTTAACATATTTTACATCAAACAAGTATATTAAGGCGTAAATTAGTAAAAATTAAAAGACTAGGTAAAATTGCACTGTTCCAAGGTAAATGTACACCATAACTAGTGTTTTCATGGCAGTTTGGACTTGACACCACAGTGGTGTATGTTAACTTATCGTTGGTGTAATGATACACTAGGCGAAGTGTAACTTTACACTTAAAGAGTGTTGCCATATTTTACACTAAACAGGTGTGTATATACACTCTCACAGTGTGCATGTGTTAACTCGCATACACCCTTTAATGTAAGTTTACACCAAAATAAGTGTCAGCAAGATATTTTCCTACTTTACCCCAAAGCAGTGTTATTGTACACTTCGGTAGTGTCTAACTACACTGAGAAAATGCAATGTTACACATCAAACGGTGTAGAATTTCAAATTACACCTAATCAGTGTACGTGTACACTTTTTTGGTGTTGTCACAACACTGCGAGATTTCAATTCTTTTTGTCTAACAAAATGCGAGTCTCGTTTATTTGCAAAGAAGCTGCAACGTCACCGTCTGCAAAAACGTATAATTAAAGGCATTAAAGCCAAAGTATCAACGAAATACTTCTTGTGTATGCATAATTGTGTATCCACGCATCACGTGCCGTGATCTGTATTTTTCGCTCCTTCACGAAAGTTTTGGTATCGTGATACACTAAGATGCATATAGACCTTAAGCAAACTTCTATGCACTTGTCTTGAATGTTGATCAAAGACATTTAATGATATCAATGTTTTAAATTTTGTAGTACCAGTCAGGATACAAGTCATTCACCAAGTTTAGTATCCAGCACCAAATTGTAGTATCTTGTGGATATCAGGCCGCTGTAATTTGCGAAAGCTGTAGCCTGTACCTGCCATCTATTTATATATGTCTTGTGTATGTCATATGTAGCATAATCTTTGGCAAAGTTAAATAAATAAATAAATCAAGATACTGCAAATTTCAAACTTTGCTTTAAGAGGATGGCCTAATATATTTAGCCCCTGTTATTTCCTATGCCAGGGAATTGATGACACCAAAGCTGACAAGTAGATCTGGAACCTAATGGTACAAATCTAGTTTAAAGACATATTAAAAAGAAATTTGAATTAATAAAAACATTTGTCAATGAGAAATGTTGCAATTAGCATTTGCCAGTTATCATGGTATTTATTGTATACAGCTTTTTTCAAAATTCTTCACAAGGTACAGAATGTTTCAGACAGGTAAATTCTTTCACACATACTTTTACAAGAAATATACAGTATAAAAATTAAATACTAAATAATACTAAATTTGAAGCAACTGAGCATAGAAAGTATCACTATTATTTACAAGCACTAATAAATTATATATGTCCTATATGGCGACAGTGCATCACGGTCATGACTTACGCGTAAAGTTGCTGCAAAACCTTTCGTTTTCAGCATGATTCAGAGATTCCTCATTATTTACACACGCAATATTACTCCCAATATTACTCCCTCGTTTCTTGTTTTACTATTACTGCGAAAGTTCGTCGACTTTAATCGTCACAAAACCCGTTTTAAGGCCGATATGATATGATACTTTAATGATATGCTCCCAAGTGGGCTCTTCAGCATAAAATTACAACAATTTAAATATTAATATAACAGCTAATTTAAAATGTTATGCTAAGATAATTTAAACTATATATCTATAAGACTTTCTAAATTGTCAATTTATGATAAAAGGATAAAAATTATGGATTCGAATAAAACGTATCTAGAATATGTGATTTAAGTTTCTTCTTAAAACTTCTTACTGTAGGAATGTTTTTAAAATTGTCTTCTAAATCGTTCCAGATTTTCGTTCCTCTGTAGTGAAACGTTCTCTGTCCTGCTGCCGTTCTGTAAAATGGATTGTGGAGCAGATCTTGATAGCGCATTGGATGATCGTGTAACTCAGCACGTTTACTAAACTTGTCGCATAAATAATTGGGGGCTAGGTTGTTAACGCACTTATAGGCCATTACTGTATCTCTAAACAATAACAGTTGTTCGACAGGTAGCCATCCAAGTTCTTGTAAAACTGGTGTAATATGGTCAAACTTTCTGGTATTTGTGATGACTCTACACGCAAAGTTCTGTACTGCCTGGAGTTTTTTCAAATTCACAGAGGAAGTATTAGACCAGACGGAGGAGCAGTATAAAAGCTTGCTAATAACAAGAGCTTCAATAACTAACAAGAGCGTATCTCTGTCGCAGCTGTCCTTGACTCGGTAGATTTGAACTAATTTGGACATACATGATGGAACCAGTTTAGTAATGTGACAGTCATATGATAGGTGTGAGTCAAGAAGTACCCCTAGATCTTCGACGGATGGGACTGGCGTAATGGTTTTTCCCAAGAGGTTTAACGATATATCAGGGGGGATGGTTTCCATCAGTTGACTTGTTCCAACAAGGAGGAATTTAGTCGATCATTTGGCCAGTATTACTTTCACATGTAGACTGTGTTCTTTCTTGTAATTTATTTGTTCACTACGCCGAGAGGCACAGTACGGCGATTTATTCCAAAATTTTCATGTGAATATGCTCACTCATGGCTGACAATACTGATACATACGCGAACAGTTTTTTACCCGAGAAACGCTCGTAATCAAACCAAATCGGTGACTTTTAACAATATACCAAATCCTTTACATATAATTACATTAATTTTTTACTCCAATTACATTGGCATGACTTCAACCACATTCAGAGAGCGATTGGCCAACCACACTAAATCCGACACGGAACTTTCGAAATATATTTGGACATTGAAAGAAAACAATAAGGATTTCAGTATAAATTGGCAAATTTTAAAACATTCTATTTCGTACACAGGAGGATCAAAACGATGCAATTTATGTTTAGAAGAAAAAAAATTGTGTTTTGAAAGAAAAAAACAAGAATTGTTTACTTAACAAAAGAGCTGAAATAATTTCACGGTGTCTTCGTCTTGAAAAATTTTGCGTAAACAACGCAAACAAAGCCACGTTCCGGCAGGTAGCATATAGGCGGTCATTTCTTTCGATACTTGTCACTGCCTGATGATTCTTTTACGGATGCAACAGCCTTTTGCAGACAAGTTTTGAGGTGAGCGAAACTTTATAATTTGCTCTAACTATATGTTGTCGAGCACTCTTTGCATATATATATATATAGACAAGTATCGAGTTTAGAATCATATGACTAGAGTGCTCAATACCGAGGTAGAGCGGATAATTATAGTATGTCATAGATAATTATATGAGTCACTTCATTTAAACTTTATTCACTACAAATTTGTTTCTTGCTACACTCATCAGGTGAAATCGCGTTTGATGTTATTATGTCTTAGGAAACTTGAGATATTATATATACATGTTTGACGTCATAGAAACTATATGTTGGTTTATATTTACAGTGTTATATTATATAGATTAGCTATTGGTTGCTTAGCAGGAAGTTTTTTCTGTGTCTACAGGATGACAATAGTTCGTTTCTAGATCTCAAGAAACTGAGTTGCGGATAATAAATAATGATAAACTTTTCATGTAAGCACAGGTTGCATCGCTTAGTTTTGTTCGAGTAACTCTTGCATCTTTTGATAACTTTCCACTTAACTGAATGTTGTACATTGGATTCCTTTAAATTCCAAACGTATTTGCTGAGTGCGGTAGAATGCCTATGCTTAATGTTTCTAAAATAATTTTATTGTTATTAAAGCGCGTTTTGAATTGACCACCCGTATGTCCTACATATGTCTTCTCTTCTGTGGTATCTTCTCTCGTCACAGTGTCTTGGTAAACTACACTCTCAGTCATGCATTTACCAGAGAGGGGGCAGGAATCCTCCTGGCGGCAATTGCATTCTTTGCTTGCATCGGTAGTGTTGGTCTGGGGCTGTTTCGCGAGTATGGTTTTGTTGTGGGCCGAAATAACGTTCTGTATGTTTGGCATACAGCTGTAGCTTAGCTTTAACGTGTTTTGGTTGAGTATTTTGTCCAATGGATGGCTTTGCGGGAAAACCATTCGTCAATGGCTTGCAGAAATTTGTGCCCAATATTGTAGCAATATTGGCGCTGTAGGACGGGTTGAACAATATTACGTTTGAGGTTTGAAGGTTTGAGGTTTGAAGCTTAGGGGGTAGTTGTAATCGCTTCTTTGCAAGGCTTCTTGATAAGGTGGAATGGCCGAGTCAAACGATTGCTTATCCGAGGATATATTGGATAGCCGTCTGTCGATTGCCTCTGGTATGCTGCGAAGTGTTGACGGTGGGTGGCTGCTCTGCCTCTTGACGTATTGTGGAATGTTTCCGGGTTTCATATAAGGTTTGTAAGATGCGGATCTTAGATCTAATGTAATGTCGAGACAGTTGGTACATTTCTTATTAGCTTCAGTGGTGATCTTTAGGTTGTGGTCGCTGAATATCTTACAAATGTGTTTTTTAATGTTTTCGATCTCTCTCGGGGTTTTGTTAAGTGCTGCTAAACCGTCATCTCTGTACCGACCGATATCATTGCCGTACTCGGTTATCAATTTCGATAGTAGGTAGGAGCCAACTAGTTCGCATGTTTCTGCGCCGTCAATGCTGCCCATGGAAACGTCGAAGAGGGAGTTTGATGTTTTCTTGCACCAAGTTGAGTTGCTGTTGAAGATGAGGGTATTTTTTGCCTAAATAATGATGCTTTTTTCATTCTCGGTAACGTGAATGACGTGATAACCAAGAATGAAAAAAGCATCATTATTCAGGCAAAACATACACTCATCTTCAACAGTAACTCAAGTTGTGGAGATCACCAAAGCTTTATATAATCTTTCTAAGCTCAGATTACCCATCACGCTTTTGGCTCTTCTTAATATACCTATTCCTCTGGAAGCTTTTTTACAAGCATGATCAATATGGGGTTTCCATGTGAGTTGCTCGTCTATAAAGACGCCTAGAGTTTTTGTTTGCTCAACACATTTAATATTTTGGTCATGGATTACAACAGTCAATTCTGTTTCAATTTTCGACAATTTTTGTCTCGAACCAATAATCGTGTATTCAGCTTTACTAGTATTAAGCTTTAGTACGTTTATTGGCGAGTAACCAGTCGTGCAAATTGTTTAATTAGATCCCTATTCAACTTTACTTCAGTGTGCTATTTGTAGTGAATACCTGAATGAGATACAAGAACAACTTAATAATATGGAAAATTATGATGATATATCTATGACCTTATTGCCCAAGGAACACAAAACGTTAAACGTCAAGATGAATCACGAGGCACACAATACCTGAATCCAGAATTGAATGCAAATTATGACCTATCTGGTGATCTTGGAATTCTTGCAACTGTATCAAATACTGAGCAGCTAATATTACATGAAGAACAGGATGATGTTTACAGAGGAATGGTACAAAAACTAAACAAAGAACAAAAATAATTTTTCTATCATATGTTACACCTTATTAAAACTTCTGATAATCCATTCTACTGTTTTCTCAGTGGAGGTACTGGAGTTGGCAAGTAACATCTCACTAAATGTTTATTTATATCAAGCAGCATTGAAATATTAGAGCACAAGAGCTGGTGATGATGATAGTAATAATAATAATACCTATAACTATATATCTATAATGTTATACAATAAGTAAATATATATGTCTATCTATTCATGCATAATTTATGTGAAACAAAGATTAAATTATTGCAATTATTTTCTACAATATATTGTAAATTTCTTTTTCTATTGCTTTAAGTTTTAAACCTTTCTTTTTCTTCTTCACCAAGTTTTGACCAAAAGTATGGGCCAAAGTACCTTAACGAGTGCTTACAATACTGAACCATGTCGTAACGTGGTCTATGAAAGTCTGTATTCCACAGTGAATAATTGCCTTTATCAGTCTTTTGAAAAATCCTCTTTGCATAGACTGGACTTTAACCATTTTTACTTGAAACATCAAAATAGCAATGTCTTGCAATCGCCTGTTATAAAGGCTAGGAAGTTTAGACTTGCTTAATAGTTCCTCATGTGAGTCCTCCTTAGCAAAGCAGCTTGGAACATTAATGGCAATACAATACATAATGCATAATGTGAACAACATGATAAGTTCACGGTAATACTTTTCAGAATCAATTTATTTATTAAAACAAACACGTCGAATTAATATGGCTTGATATCTTTTCTTAATTTTTCGTTCACAATCTTTTTTTCCTGGTCATCGCACAGGGGGCCCAACTACGGTTTATGTCTGTAAAAAAGTGTAAAATAATAAACTTACTTGGAAAAGAATCCGAAAGATTTCCATGAACAATATATATATTAATATTTTGCGGAGAAAGAACAGCAAAGTTTAGTCTATATGAAGTACTGTAGAGTATTCAACCGGTAAGTAATGCGGGCGCATATGGAATTAATAATAAAATAAGTATAATTAATAGAAGGGTTGAAACACGGGTCACGTTATCGTTCGATGTGTACCACGACTAGCCTGTCCACACGGAGAATTCCGATCACAGTTCGGAAATGCATCTCAAAGTTATTTTTGGCTACTTCACGCTACGGGTTTATCGGTTAATATATAATAAAGTTAACATGTAATTCAAATATTCAATTATATCATAAACAAACATACAATTAAAAGAAAGGGGACAAACTAAAAAATTCATGCCGTCAGCGTGGATAGGCTAGTCGTGGTACACATATCGCGAAAATGGCGAAGAATGCTTGCTCTTAAAAATCATTTAGTAACAGGTTTATTTATGTTTTTTCTTTACTGGCTATCTTTGTTCATCAACGAGAACACTAAATACGTAGTAAAATAATCAAATTAAGTTGAAACGGTTAAGTTAGAAGCATTTACAAATGTCACGTGACTTTTGTTTCATCCCTTTCTTTCTTCTACTTATTATAACGCCTGCAAGGGGCGGGACAGGCGGTGCGGGCTAATTCCACATGCGCCCGCCTTAGTCAGTTGCTTACCATTGTGAAGTACTTCATATAGACTAAACTTTGCTGTTCTTTCTCCGCAAAATATTAATATATATATTGTTCATGGAAATCTTTCGGATTCTTTTCCAAGTAAGTTTATTATTTTACACTTTTTTACAGACATAAACCGTAGTTGGGCCCCCTGTGGTCATCGTCATTATCTTCCACAGTGTGGATAATTATCAATATCTAGGTCACGAGATTGTTTGATGTATGCTTTACAACAAGAGTCGTACCACGCAGCCCAGTCAGGCGCAACGCTTTATTAAACCAGATGCATAAACCTCATCAGAATCATCTTTTATTTATTTATTTATTTATGACAATATTTCAATAGGAAACTCTCTCACGTAAAGTGATTTTCAGAGAGGTCCTATATTTAGAAATTTTCATAATTATATAAAAATGAGTCATAAAAACTAATTCCATCACATTACATTAAAGTTAACGTTAAAAGTCAATAAAAGTATGCCTAGTGTTTAAGTTACAGGTGAGACTAAGAGCTATGAGCTATCTACAACAATAAAAATAGTAACTAAATAGAATTCAAAGAGTACGTCAGCATGCTATGAGTGTTATAATTCAGCACTAGTGAGTTTTAAAACAGTTCATTTTGAACTTAGCAATTGAGTCTGAATGTCTAGTCTCTTCGTCAAGAGTGTTCCAATCGTTTACTGCATGGTACTCGAGCCTTTGCTTGCCCCAATTTCGTTTAACTTTAGGCAAGCATAAATTGTTCTTATTTCTAGTGTTATAGGAATGAAGTTCGCTTTGCGATTTCAAGATTAGATTAGACATAGATAGACCATTCAAACATTTAAAAATGAATAAACATCTATGATAAAATCGACGTTGGTGAAGCCTGTTCCATCCCAACTCATCCAGCGCAGCACTAGACGAAGAATGCGGGTGATAGTCTAGGATGATTTTTGCTGCTTTGTTCTGGAGAATTTGTAAATTGCCCATCAGTACGTCATTGTTCTTATCACCCATACCAGGTCGCCGTAGTCAAACAGGGGTAAAATAAGACTCTTGTAAAAAAGTAGTCTTGCGTATCGTGGTAGCAGATGCTTAATTCTCTTCAGGAGCCCCAGGCGTTTGCTGATCTTTGAACAAAGTTGGTTGACATGCTCAGTCCAGGTCATATTAGACGAAAAAGTTACTCCAAGATACGAGAATTCTTCGACTCTTTCAATATTACTGCCAGCTACCTTGACTGTGACGGAATCAATATTAGAAAGTTTACGGTTACTCCCAATGATCATGAATTTGGTCTTTTTTGTATTCAAAGTTAGTTTATTCTCATTAAGCCAGACAAAAACATTACGCAGGTCGACATTTAGTTTCTCCTCCAGATCCTGCGAGGTGTTAGAAAAGTAATACAGGACAGTGTCGTCTGCGTAAAGAGATAATTGAGCATGTTTAATGAAACTTGGTATCTCGTTTATATAAATCAAAAAGAGTAAAGGGCCAAGAATACTGCCCTGTGGGACACCAAAGTTACAGCATAATGGTTCAGACAGTTCAGGACCGCAAGTAGTTCGAAGCGATCGAAAACCTAGATAGGATACGAACCATGCCATATCTTCAGTAGAAACACCAATGGCAGATAATTTCTTCAGCATAGTAGCGTGATCGACCGTGTCAAAGGCCTTAGATAAGTCCAAAAACACGGCACCGCACACTTGTCCCTTTTCCATACTGGCCAGAATCTCGTGAGCGAAACTCGAGAGTGCTGTTGTTGTAGAACACTTTCGGCGAAAACCAAACTGATTATCATTGAGAATGTTATTTTCTGTTAAATAATCATAAAGTTGAGTATAAACAGCTTTTTCCATTAACTTGCTCAATGCAGGTAGAACTGATATTGGACGGTAATTACTTGCGTTCGCTCTGTCCCCGGATTTGTACAAAAGAATTACCTTCGAACATTTCCAGCTTGAAGGGAATGTATGATTTTGAATGGATCGATTAATGAGCTTTGTAATCGAAGGAGCAATTATTTCTGATGCATCTTTAAGTAGCTTTATATTTATCTTGTCCAAACCAGTTGCTTTCGAAGCGTTGAGAGATTTTAGCTGTTTAATAACGAATGATTCATCAACAGGAAGGATATTAAAATGTTGACCATTAGATAGATAGTAACTTGATGCATAACTTGGTGTTATAGCGGGTAGCTTATCAGCAAGATATTGACCTATAGTAGCGAAATATTTGTTCAAAATAGAAGCAATCGATTTATTGTTTGAATATTCAACTCCGTCCGAGATAATGCAGGTTGGGTTGGACGATTGACATTTCCTAGAAGATGCTTCGTTAACAGCATTCCATAGCTTCTTGAGGTCACCTTTACTTTCCTCGATCAAATTGATGTAATATTTCGACTTGCTAGCATTAATTTATTTATTCACAAGGTTCCGAAAGTTTTTATATGATTGCCAGTGATCGGGATAGCCTGATTTCCTTGCCTTTCGATGATAATAATCGCGTTCACGCATTAAATCACCGATTTCGGAAGTCATCCAGGGTGAATTTATTCCATTTACGCGTTGTTTCTTAATTGGCGCATGGTTGTTTGCTACATCCAGAAACAAAGCATTCCAAGTGGAACTGCATCATTAATGTCATCTTCGTCCGCGACTAAGTGCCATGGAATGTTTTTTAAATCTTGTACAAAGGAGACACGATAGTAGGATTTGTATGAACGATATTCTATTGTTCTAGGTGTCCCTTTTGGCGCGCCCACTTTCAGACTACAATAGATCAATGAATGGTCGCTAATCGTTAAGGGTATAACTCCATCTGCAACAAAACGATGCTCATTGTTTACAAAGATTAAGTCAATCATTGTTTGTGACGAGTCAGTGACCCTAGTAGCTTCTTTAATTAATTGGTTTAGACCCATCGATCTTGCAAATTCCGTCAAAGTTTTTTTCGCGGGATTTGATTTCCCTTTAACCGGAGTAAAGTCTACAGTACGTTAAAATCACCAAGCAATACTATATCACAGTTCTTGGGGCCAATATTTGCCATACTGTTCTTTATAGAGGAAATAAACCTCACCAAATCAGAGTTCGGTGGTCTGTAAACACTACAAAGAAGTGTTCTTCCATATCATCCAGATCTTCCAGATCTTCCATATCATTGATTTCTTGCATCGGTTTTAGTAATGGAACTCTATCCTCAGGAGGTGAAATACTTATGAACACAACTTGACGAAACGATTTCCTCATTGGAAGTTGCAGTACTATGTAGACTGCTTCTTGTACACTTATTTCAACATTGTTTATTATTAAAAATTTAATTCCAACATCTCTCACTTGTTGCTTAATACTGGAGTTCCCTCTTCTTGCATCTTCACAAACAGCTCTCAATAGCTCACTCATACCTTTTTGGGCGTTGCATATATATGATACAATGTACATTGCACATGCATATACATCAATAAAAAAATGAATGTCCATCTTTGCAAGCCATGCACACGACATGCAGCATTATAATTATTAATCCTTAATTCGTTTGGTTTCCTTTTAAGAATGTAGTTCGGGCCTTAAGGCTGGAGCGAACAGCCAACAAATAATTTCGTTGTGTCAGCTTAAGATTAACCAACAACTGGTCAAATATAATGTCTTCACCCTCTTTCACATCATTCAGATGCTTCTTTGTAAACTGCCAAGTATCTTTATGTTGTTTAAGTTAAATATCGTCCATATCAAATTTTGGTCGACCGCATTGGTGGTTGTGGGTAATTAAAACGACATACGCTTTTAGATTTCTTTCGACAAGTGTGAGAATGGCGATGAACTTGCTTGTTTACAAATCTTAGGAACTCTGGGTTCCCAGTTGGCTTTTCATATGTGATTATTTTATCAATTAATGAAGCAACGTCACAATCAAAACCTGCACCAAATTTTGGAGCATTTTCTAGAGATATTAACATATGAATATGATGTGATCCTGTTTGTTGATATTCAACTCGGTAAAACCAGTCTGTAATTTTCCTTAGAGGTGAAGTTTTGCTTAAAAGAAAGTTTTGTATGAACTTATTTATTTGAAAGTCAAAGTGCCTAGCACATGTCACCGGATCACTCTGAATTAATCTGCTTTTCTCTTCCCAATTGAGGTTCTCAAGTTCTTTGTCTGGGTATTCTCTGTTATCAACAAGCTACCAAGTATTCTGAGTGGATGAATCCATTGTATTTTTGCAGAAGAGAAACTACAGAATAATGAGGCAGATCCTAACTGCCTTATCATCACATCGCAAATAAAGCCTTTTTAGCTTTTTCAAAATATGGAGGTGAACCACTCACAGCTCTCAAAAATCTAAATCCTTGATCATGGTGAATCATGTTATCTAGAGCTCCTGGTTGTTTCAGTTGCCCAGAAGTTATTGTACTACCTTTACATTGACATTTCCTTAATGCGACCTGTTGTGATTGCCATAACAAAATCGTTATTTGCAATTTCTTAGTTTTAAAGAAAATATTTTCCACACACATCGCAGTCCTTCGGTCGGACCCACCGATCTGCATATAGACTGGATAACGCCTCTATTGTTTAACAGTGAATCCGGAAGTGAATTGCCGCCACCTGACTCCGAGGTCCCAGTTTACTATAGATTTGTATTACACTATCGTAGTTTTCGCGTTTTTTCCCCTTTTACACGTTTCTGATCGGACCAACTTTCTTATCACATGGATAGAAGTACGCGAGAAATATTTTGAGCAAAAAATTCCGGTTGTTTTGGCTTCATAACGTAGGAAAACCGGATTTGAACTTTCCAAGGAGTGAACATCCACTGCTTAGTTTTTGATAAACAAGGTTTTTCAGGACATTCTCATTCAAAATCCACTCAAGACATGGAGTGACTGATGAACCAACTACACTGTAAACGAAACTTACAAAAGCGAAAGTAAGTCTTCAAAGTACATCTTCAAATTTTTCATGGTGGTTCATTAATTTCTGGATATTCCTATGCATATAACTTTGGTAATGTGGGGAATGGAAATCAAACAGTTTTATAAGTTCAGTAAGTAAACTAAGTTAACCATGTACTGATGAATTGTATTGTTAATCATTAAATATGGAACAAGTTTGTTAGATTTATTTTCTAGTTTGTTGCCACAGAGATCTTATTTGGCTTCAGGCTTGTTTGCCCAGACAATATAGACTGACCTTGCAACAACACTTGTCAGTCCGTTTATAACCAAGTTGTGAATATGATCAACTGACATGAATACGATGTTCAGCCAGAACCCTGAGAGGTATCAACAGAAGGCTGCTCGTCAATGTTGCTTAATCACATTCAAAAGTTTCTGCTGGCTCAACATTTTTAATGCAACACATTAGTTGAATAGACTCTGTTTCATCTCTGGTCCAAAGATTTCCAAATTTTCCAGGAAACCACGATATGTTCTATATAATACTGACTGGGAGATTCTTAGGCTCAGTTGTTGAGGTTCTGTGCACTCAATCCCCCACAATGTGTAAGCGAAGAACCCCACTGGCTGGAATCTGAGCCCAGTGTATGAGTCTAGCTAGTAACTTTCCTGTATTAGTTAATTCTGAATTTAAGAAATTGTTCACATGTCAAAATTGTTTCGCAAGACATTATCTTCTCAATTTCATGAAAAATGGGGCGATATTTAGGATGAATGAATGAATGAATGAATGAATGAAAAACCTAAATACCAAAAACAAACAATACGCTATAAAATATGGAATTATAAAACATCAAAATTACGCCTAAAACTATTAAAAACAATTCCACCATTATAGAAAAATGATTTTTTAGCAGCTTCTGTTCGAACTTTCGATAAATGTAATAAATTACTTTGTCTGGTTGTCCCAGTGATCATATCTATATTATAAGTAAAATAATTATGTAAAACTGAAGAGTCTTTTTCTCCAAGCACAAATTAACTAATTTAAAAATATGTTTATTTCGCCTGTCTTCTAAGTTGTCCCATTTGAGGTTGGCAAGAGCTTGAACACTACAAGTACGTTTCATTACAATACGACCAGCCCGGTTCTGTAGAAGCTCTAATCGATCAATGTCACCTCTGTTGCAACAGGCCAAAACCGAATCACAATAATCCAGAATTGGCGGTATAAATGATTTATAGATCAAATTGGTGGCATTCGCTGTAAGGTCTATTCTAGTTCTACGAAGCAATCCTAACCTCTTCCCGACCTTGGAAGAGATATACCTTACGTGTAATTTCCAAGTAAGGCCATCATCAAGGACTACGCCTAAATATTTATACTCCATCATTCGGTTTAGTTGCTACTGTCTAAGTGTGATACGGAAATTTGCGACTCGCGATAACTTAGAATCAGTTCCAAAGAGAACAACTTCTGTCTTGGTGGTGTTGAGAAATAATTTATTCTCCTGGAGCCACGTATGGATTGATTTTAATTCCGTATTTATGACACCGTTCTGTCGCATTCGAGCATTCGTTGTCGAAGATCTCTCTTTCGTTTTTCCATAAGTGGTGCATGCAAATGAGCAACAGCTATGATTTTTGGACCAGGTACTGGTCCCCAACTGCTGCTAATCTTGTTGTTGTTGTTGTTGTTGTTGTTGTTGTTGTTGTTGTTGTTGTTGTTGTTGTTGTTGTTGTTGTTGTTGTTGTTGTTGTTGTTGTTGTTGTTGTTGTTGTTGTTGTTGTTAGGGGGCGACGCTCCTTGAAAAAACCCTAAGGCTCCGTCATTACTTGTCCGATCGGAATGAAACTTGACATAATTATTCTTAGCAATATTTCGCATCGATTGATGGTGTTCGAATTTTTATTTTTGACTTTAGAAGCAAGATACAAGCAATTCTTTACTGTATTCGTTGCAAATAATATATACATATCATAAATATTCAGCAATACATGTATATCGGCAGACGGAAACGATAATTAAGAAAGAAATTAATTGTCTTCTCTAATCCTCTATTGTTGTGAACACAGTCACACTAGTCTAAAGCTTCCCAAGAATGTGAACGACTATTAATTATAACGATTAATTATAAACGTTTAGTTAATTGACTAAGGCACACGCTGGCTTAGTTTCTGAAAGCGCAGAGGAGTAATACTCCTTCTGACTAATTATAATATTCATAGTCATAGAAAACCGCGAACGGTAAAAACAAAGACATGTCAATTTGTGTTTTTATGAAGCCATGATCATACCATGACTAAGCGACATGAAACTGCAAAATGAACCTACCAACAATTTAGATCATTTTTTACCTTAACTTTAGCCCCGTTCACACGGCACATACACTCCGGTAGCTCCAATATTTTGGAACGGCACGCACGGCATGGCAAAATTTGACGTAAGATCAGAACTCGGCCACGCATGCAGTACCTGGTCCACTATAGCACGATCGTGCTTGTTTCTTTAACGTTTGACCAAAGTTCATTAACAGACAGGTTAATATCCGCAGTGGGATTGCATATTTGTTCCCAATCAACGTTATTTAAATCAGAACAAAAGGCTTCACTGTTATACTTTGCATAGTTCCTATACAATTTTGCTTGTGCTGGAAATTTCTTCCAATTCATTTTTCTTAGGCAGTATACCATTTCGTGATCACTAAGGCATAGAGTAAATATTATATAGAGGGTTCACTCTCTTGGGAACCTTTGAATTTTTGGGGTCGCGCATATCGCATTACGCATGTTGGCCGCCATTTCTCTGGCCAGTCAATTGCTTTTTCTGGCCAATAAGCACACTGAACTGGCTGATCCGCCATTTTCCTGGCCAGTAAACTGCATATTTTTGCATAATAAACCGAGGACACGTTGCACCGCTGAGTGGCCCTTCTGTATATATCTTTCTTCTGTGACTAAGGCCAGTGCTAATAACTCCAGTATGGTTTAGATTTTTTGGGGTATTTGTAGCAATAATATCTAAAAGAGAGGCTGAGCGCTGGACAATACGAGTAGCATCAATGACACGCTGTTTAAAATTCAACAATCTGAAAAGCAATTTTAAATGTTTAGATGAACATGCATCTGACCCAGGCGAAGGTTGATGAAAATCATAGTTAAAATCACCAAGCAATGTTATTTCTTTCCCATCAGCTGTAGCAATATCCAACATACCTGTAGAACGTCCCAATTAAGATTCCACGCGATTTGGGGAGAAATAATACCAACCACAGACCCTCGACACAGTCCATTTCAAGAACATCTCTTCACACTAATGAAAATTCTTTCTTCGCATATACCGCTATTCCACCGCCTTGATTCGCTCTGTCCAATCTAAAAACCTTGTATACCTCGATGGAAATTTCAGAGTCTAAAATTTGTTCGTTTAACCATGTTTCACTGAAAGTCAGAAGATGTATTCCGGACTGAAAAGAAGAACAAATCAACCGTAACTCGTTAATTTTCTTGGTTAAGCTTTGTATATTTTGGTACACAATCTTAAGGCCCCGATATTTAACTAGATCGGCTAAATCAGGCAATAACGGAAAGTTAAGTACTTTCGGCAGAACTGTTCGAGGATGGTACACCAATAGAACATAGGGAACTATGTTTAGACTGTTCGAACTCAGAGCCAAGGCAACTTAGGTGGATATGCGAATCACATAGCGAGCATTGTGCATTCACCTGAAACCTTCTGATAGACTTATCGTAAATAGAACAGATCAAACCGCGATTATTTGGGCCAGGATTCAAGAATATATCGTTACACTGTAATAAGACGTTGACCAAAACAATGTTACTCATTGACTTGATAAGTTTCAAACCTTGTCAACGTGTCAATCTGAATTTTCAAGTAGCCAAGCTTCCTTCTCGAGCGTTCTTCGTCTTCTGCTGTGGAAAATTTGGACGGTGAATTAAATCTTGCCCAACTCTTAGCTGATTGACTCTTGTTTGAAGCATAGGCTTTTCACCATTATCATCTAAGAATTTGAAACTCCTTCTATCAAAAATAGTAATAAAAAATATAAAATATAGAAATTTGTTGACGAGCTGCAGATATGCGACCGCCATCTTGATACCAATGATACCAATCGTCAGAGCTCCAAAAAACCTCAAAGTAATACATGGTGATCCTGAAGTGATCAAGGCCGGCCAGACCCAGCCACAGGTCCGGGCCGGGGCAAGTTGGTGAATGTACACCCCTTTCAACTTTGTGCATATTACACACTTTGCCTGCCAGTGGCACTGGGTATTGTTCCCCTCTGCCTCTTCCCCTCCCTTCTTTCAGACGTTGACAAGGAATGGGAATATTTGAGATTATTAATACCCTCTATCAAAATTCAGCTATATTTGTTTTGTTTCATAAAGATAGTTTAAAAATATGAAAAAATAAATGTTGAAAGAGCATAAAAATATATTATCTCAGATACTCAGTGTCTGTTTTCCTAGGCATTATAACTAAATAACTTAGATTAGAGATATTCCAGGCCATATCATAGTGTATTTTACTCTTTGTCACTATCATTCTATGTTAATTCTGAATAATCTTTTAATGATAAATATATTTTACTGCTCTAAATGTGGTATTTCATTACATTGCAAGGTTGAGACATAATGATATTCACCTAAATGACCAATATCACAACAGATGGTTGCTTTGGTGGTGTTACAGCAGTAGTAATATACAGGCCGTTCGAGCCCCTTTTTTAGGGGGGAGCAAGGGGGGAGCACATCATTAAAAATTCAAACATCATTAGCATATGTACATTAACATACAGGGGGGAGCAGCGTCATTAACAGGGGGGAGCAGTGTCATTAACAGGGGGGAGCAGCGTCATTAACAGGGGGAGGAGCACGTCATTAAAAATTCATTAACATAGGCATAATTATATATTGACGTCATAATGATATGGAAGGCGTTTTGGGCAAAACAGTGATTATGTTGAGTTCAGCATATTTTGTGTGCAAAAATATATGGGTTTGTCGTCGCGAGATTTATAAACTCCTTCAATTTCGTATCTAGTGTAGTATTTCTTTCCGAGTCGACCAATACTAATAAGTTTTTATAAGCGTTTATTTAGTAACGCCCATACAAGTGAGATTTACAAACATTAAAGCGTTAGAGACATAAATATTTTGATGCATTTGTTGCTGATGTAAACTAAAGACACAATAGCGTAACTCATTAAGAGATTAAGTCAAAAGGCTTGTTTGGGCGAAACGAGAAGATCTTAAGGTTTAATCGGCATAGCTAAGGTCTTATAGAGAAATACAAATATATGTTTGCCAAGCGATTGTTAAAGGGATTTAAACCTTACTGAGTTTCAAGCGTTTTAGATGTAGCAGTGATTTTTAAGCGAGATACAAACATTGTATGCAAACACAATTCTATGCGATTTGTAAGTCATTTGCAAATCGTTAACAGTGATTTCAATAAATTTAGAGTATATCATAGGACGGGAAAATATTGTACAATGTACACACACAGAATTAATTTTTAAAACACATTTATTGATTATAATTTCTTTTACAACGTTAGTAAGGTCTGCTCCTAAGAGCATATCGTTTAGGCGTCTTTTGTGTCTGTAAAGAATTCTCATATTCTTGTCTGTCTTCGGGTGATAATCTTACTATATCTTCAGCTTTCATAGGAATATATTTTGGTATCTCGTGAAGCAGTCTTTGTTCGTAACCTTCTCGTTGCTCTGGAGTCATCATTGCTAAATCTTTAGGTCTCCAATCAGCCGAGTCTACCCAATTGTGGAAAAAGCTGTGTTTGAGTTTGGGTCGTTCTCCTTGTGTTGGTGGTGGTGTGAGAAAGCCAGGTTTAAGAGTAGCAGACACAGGTTGTGTCATCTCGATAGATCTAGGAGTGGTTGATTGTGTTATTTCCATAGGTTCAGGAGCGGTTGGTGGTTCAACGATATCTGGGGTTACAACAATTGGAGGATGATGGACTGGAATATCCATCTTGTTTTTAAAAGTTTGAAATCGATTTAGTTGGTCAGAATACAGCTTGCTTTTTTCATCCGGGGTCAGCTGTGGTGCTTTAATTATCTCTTTTATTCGCTGCTCGGTGTTATACATTGCATTTACAAGGGGTGGTTGACGATAAGACTGTTTCCGTACATATTCGACTAAGACCTCGCCTGGCAATACATTTGTTTTGAGTCGTTGTTGATCATCCGTTGTAGGTTTTAAATCCAACATTAAATACCCATGAGGACGCCTCGTAGCGTCTTCATAACTTCTCAAAAACTCTCCCACTTAGCCTGGATGAATTTGTCTTGCAAGCATGGAGATTTGTTGCTTATCTCTTGGTGACTTAAACAACACGATATAATGAGCGTTGAGACTGATATTTCTCATTTCTTTGCCTTGATGAAATATATTTTGGATAAGGTAGATGACGGACAAATTTCTGTGATGACTCCCTTTTGTGAAAAGATCAGCTATACGTTTATCCTTGCCAGATTGTGCCATGAGATCATCTTGTACGATCAAATTGCGTTGTGACACATCTAGGTAACCTGCTTTGTCGATATCTTCAGGTATTCCTTCATTGAATTCTTTTCCAGGCATTGTTCTCATCATATCAAAATAGGATGGCTGCCATTGACCATAACACCAGATGATACGCTGAGGAGGTGGACTTATGGTTTTCTGGGCATTCTCCAATAGACTTTTCACCCTTACAGTTTTGCCACTTTGTGTACATCCTGCTATGATACAAGTAAAGGGATGTTGCAGAACTGTAGATCGTTTGACGGTAACACTCAAATTTTCTTTGTCTGCCTTCGTACCATGCATCTGCTTTTTGTGACGTGAACGGTTACCTGGTGTGGAAAAGATCTTTCCACAGACTTTGCATGGATAAGACATGTTTACAGGCTCACAGTCAAACGTAAAATTAATTCGGACTATGAATACCATCACATTTATACGAGTACCTCCGTATAGACATCCTAAGATCCTGTATGATATCCTAAAATGATATCCTAAGATACTGTATGATATCCTAAAATGATATCCTAAGATACTGTATGATATCCTAAAATGATATCTTAAGATATTGTATGATATCTTAAGATACTGTACGATATCCTAAGATACTGTATGATATCCTAAAATGATATCCTAAGATACTGTATAATATCCTAAAATGATATCTTAAGATATTGTATGATATCTTAAGATACTGTATGATATCTTAAGATACTGTACGATATCCTAAGATAGTGTATGATATCCTAAAATGATATCTTAAGATACTGTATGATATCCTAAAATGATATCTTAAGATATTGTATGATATCCTAAAATGATATCTTAAGATATTGTATGATATCTTAAGATACTGTACGATATCCTAAGATACTGTATGATATCCTAAAATTATATCTTAAGATACTGTATGATATCCTAAAATGATATCCTAAGATACTGTATGATATCCTAAAAATAATGATATCCTAAGATACTGTACCATATCCTAAACTGACATCTTAAGATACTGTATGATATCCTAAATTAATATCCTAAAATACGGCATGATATCCTAAAATGATATCTTAAGATACTGTATGATATCCTAAAATTATATCCTAAGATATTGTATGATATCCTAAGATACTGATGATATCTTAAGATACTGTACGATATCCTTATATATGTATGTCTTCCAATAAGGTCTTCATTACGTTGTTGACCGTCGGGCAGATATCACTAACCTTCCCAAGCATAGATCGTTTATAGAGCTCCTATGTACTTCTTATCCAGCTCAACAACAAGCTCTGTTGAGATCTACATCTCATGAACAGATTCGGTTTCTATGCAATTGTGTGAAAATTTTTATGAACCTCGCACTTCCTAAACACACAATGGATAAACTTAGACCTTTTGAACACGATATTATTGATCTGACTAACAAAAATAAAAGTGTTAAAACAAAAAGGAAGATACTTGTTCCGCGTGGAAACGGTTTCCTAGGATTGGTACTGGCTATAATCTTAGAAGAACTTGCAGAATTGGTATAAAATGATCAACATTAAATTCATATCCATCATTCCAACCATGGATAGCACCAAAAGATCATCTCCTGAACAGTGGCGACTTCAAGACATTCTTCATTATCTTGACAATGAAAATAGTTATGGCGCCGAAGAAATCCTTCACTCTATTCTCACATCTACGGACATTTTGACGTGGAATACAAAAGGAGAGATCGTCTACAGAGGACAGGATATACGTGGAACTGATATTGTAAACATTCTAAAATATTGCACGAGGCCTTTTCATCCATATATTCCAGAACCTTATGGATTGAGTATATTTCTCAAAGGTCTTGCGGCATTGGAAATTGATAAAAGTCTTATCACCAACGGGCGGGTCCTCGCAATGCTAGCACGGAGGAGTCACGGCAAGATGAAGATATTGAGGATTCGTCTGAAGATATAAAATGTAACAATTGTGGAAATTGTTTACAGATATGTCAATTGGGTACATGCCCTATCTGTACATGGACGGATTTTTATTCCAGTTTTACCGGATCGGATGTCACTGTATGATTTGTGATTGTACACTTAACAAAGATGATTTCACACATACGATTGCGTGTTGTTCACATTGTTATTGTGATGAAATATTGGACGTCCGTACAAATAGAAGTCACTTTTATGATTCAAATAAAATACACAAGTGAAGCATTCTCCCATCAGTTGAACATTGGAAGCCGACCAAGACACATAAAAAGATTAGGGGTGTACTTATCCCTGACGTAAAGCTACTAACTGAACATTACACAAGAAATCAACGTGGTGGTAGTATTGAAGGATTTCATGGAGCAAGAATGCAGAGGGGATATGGAATCGGGGGTATTTTCAGAAGCCTTGCTAGATTTGCAACACCTTTATTCAAACAAGGCGCCAAAACAGTTGGTAAAAGAGCGTTACAAGCAGCAACGGAAGTTGGTCAAGATGTACTCGATGGAAAAAATGTATCAAAATCAATAAAGTCTCGTGGACGGGAAGTTGTCAAAGACTTTGCCGAACAGGGAGCAAAGACATTACTACGACAATCAGGCCGAGGAAATAAGAGACGAAAAAATTCACGCAGTAATATACCATCCACCAAAAGGAAAAGACTATGTTTCAATATAGACGATGAGGATAGAAGACCAACAAGGTGGATAAGGAATGATGAAAGTATCGACGAAAATGACTCGGACAGTGAATATTCCCAAGATGACATTTAAGACACTTTGTAAAAGAAATTTTAAGCAAAAAATATGTTTTAAAACTTAATTCTGTGTGTGTACATTGTACAATATTTTCCCGTCCTATGATATATTCTAAATTTATTCAAATCACTGTTAACGATTTGCAAATGACTTACAAATCGCATAGAATTGTGTTTGCATACAATGTTTGTATCTCGCTTAAAAATCACTGCTACATCTAAAATGCTTGAAACTCAGTAAGGTTTAAATCCCTTTAACAATCGCTGGGCAAACATATATTTGTATTTCTCTATAAGACCTTAGCTATGCCGATTAAACCTTAAGATCTTCTCGTTTCGCCCAAGCAAGCCTTTTGACTTAATCTCTTAATGAGTTACGCTATTGTGTCTTTAGTTTACATTAGCAACAAATGCATCAAAATATTTATGTCTCTAACGCTTTAATGTTTGTAAATCTCACTTGTACAGGCTTTACTAAATAAACGCTTAAAAACTTATTAGTATTGGTCGACTCGGAAAGAAATACTTCACTAGATACGAGATTGAAGGAGTTTATAAATCTCGCGACAACAAACCCATATATTTTTGCACACAAAATATGCTGAACTCAACATAATGACTGTTTTGCCCAAACACGCCTTCCATATCATTATGACGTCAATATATAATGATGCCTATGTTAATGAATTTTTAATGACGTGCTCCTCCCCCTGTTAATGACGCTGCTGCCCCCTGTATGTTAATGTACCATATGCTAATGATGTTTGAATTTTTAATGATGTGCTCCCCCCTGCTCCCCCCTAAAAAAGGGGCTCGAACGGCCTGTATATTACTACTTACAGCCTCTACCACAAATCTTTAAATTCAGAATATCTGCAATAGCTTGTATCACTATATGATCATTCCGTGTTCCCGGTGCAGACATACTTGTAAGGTACTGCTCCCAGGTATTCTCATTATCGCTTTCTATAAATCTCTTTAGATTTTCTCTCATAAATTGGACACCTGAAGCTCGAATATCTAGATGATTGCGTGAATCACAATATAATTGATGAGAAATTGCTCTAAAAAGCAGTCACCTTCACCGCCAACATCTAGTGCTCTCAATCCAAGATCATATGATCTATTTGCTAATATAACATTTGTAGTTAACTTTTCTGAACCGTGCGTGTTTTTTGTATACATGGCCGAAGGCCCTGGATTTAACTCCATATCACCAGACAGGAATAAAATTTTACCAGAGACACAATACCGATTATTGCAACTGAGTAAATTATTATTCAAAACGTTAAAAGAATTTACTACTCCACAACTGGTCCTTTCTATACTACACGACTATTTAATAAAAAGTGCAGGGACAGTACGGGTGGGTAAAAATATTTTGCCTCTCTAAGAATTCAAAATAATTATTGTCGTAGTTAATAGTTAAATAGGACAAACTTGAAGACTTAGGAGTTGAATGTCTAAATCTAAGAATCTGTTTCATTTTCTGCCTATATATTTTGTCTTTCGCATGATTCTTGTAACTGGCCTTGCTGGTAGTTTAGTCATTTCGTTAGGAAACTGTATTCTTTGAATTTGTGAACAAACAGTAATGAGATATATAAGGAAAGGCAGTTTTGAAACACAACGGCAAAACTGCTGACGTTTCAGAAACATTTGGAACGAGGTCCATCGAGGCGAGACCCATTCGGACGAGACGCGTTAAGCATGCGTGCGCCATTTATTAAGTTGGATTCCACGCTTGTTGATGAGCACTGTATTATTAGTAAAACAGAAAAACACTCTTATAGATATAAGATCGAGTTAGTATAGTAATTACTGATATTGATTTCTTCAGACATTTTTGGTTGTAAAGCCAGTTAGTCGATTTATTTCTGGTAACTCGTGAAAAGAATTTCTTTAGCTTAATATACATTTATTAATATCACAGAAGATATGGTTGGCGATTTGTTTCAAAATTCAACAGAAAATATTTGTTCAACTTCAAAAGTTTACATTCATATTCAACAAATATATAGAGTATAGAGTATAGAGTATAGAGAATTTATTGACAACTCCCCATTTAGGGCTTTTCAGTGACAATATACAATACAACATATAAACTATATGAACTAAGGCTAAAATATTATTAAAATTATACTGTTATTACTCTAAGATAGTTCAAGCTGATTTCTGAGCTGATTTCATAGATTGTACTTGAAGCTGGGAATCGAGGTGCATAACTTCAACTGCGCGTCAATGTTGTTCCACAAGCTAACAATTCTATAGCAGAAATTTTTTTGTCCTGAGGCACTCTTAAATAATGGTATATTTAATGTCTGAGAGCTACGTGTTTCACGGCCTGTAATTTCGCCTCTATATATAAATTGACCTGAACGTAAGTATGAAGGTGCGCAACCCGTCATACATTTAAAGGCCAACGTGGCATCACGATAATATAAGTGTGATTTAACTGGCAACCAACGCAACTCTTTCAACACCGGAGTAATATGTTCAAATTTGCGTGTGCCACTGACGATGCGAGCTGCAAAATTTTGAACACATTGTAATTTGCGTATGTTGCTATTTGAAGTGTTTGACCACACTGACGAACAATAAAATAACTTGCTAAAAACTAAAGCATTAACAATCTTAATTAATAGATCTTTGCTAAATGCATGCTTTGCCCGACTAATCTGAGCTAAACTTGACATGCATGATGATACAGTTGCAACAGTATGTTTGTCAAAAGACAAGTTTGAATCAAATTTGACTCCTAGGTCTTTGGCAAAATCAGATGGAGCAATTTCTTTTCCAAGCAAGAATAGTTTAAAATCCGTTAATTTCAACAACATTTGCCGGCTGCCGTAAACCATTAATTTTGTTTTGTCAGGATTTAGCAGGAGGCAGTTGTCAAAACTCCAAATATGTTCATTCAACTTCAACAAATCGATTCAACTTCAACAAAAATATTAATTCAACTTCTATTGTCGACATTTTTATTCAAAAAGCAAAACAAATATTTTTTCAACTTCAAGAAAGCAATAATTCATTCAAGCCCAGGTATTTATCCAACTATAAATCTCCTAAACGGTTGAATATATAAACGCGAAAGGTATGTCCGGGACTTCAAGTTCCCGGACACACGAAAAATATTTATTCAACAAAACCGGAACTAGTCCCCATTTCGCGCGGTCGCGCCAAGTTAAATCCAAAATGGCGGACGAGAGTCAGCCAGTGGAGTCAGCAAAGTCGCAGATCCAAAGAACAGTCAAATCAACATGCACTTGTGAATTTAGTTCGTGAATGTGTTCGGAGCGAAATGGAACTTCAGCGTTCTGGTCGCGATGGAAATACAAACTTACTGGCACGGACAAGAGATCTTATTGCAGGTTCTGCAAGATCAGCCAGCCGAGATGTTGCTCCGGCTAGTAGCACACAGTCTGTATTCTCAAGTAGTCCTGGAACGTCTGCAAGCGTTTCAGGTGGTCATTCAGCTGGTTATTCAACTGGCCGCCCAACAACGTACCGTCGTAACAAGTAGTAAGAGATATTTTACAAGTCATCACCCGTGGCGTTTGAAAAAAGGTAAACAGAAAAAAATACAACAAGAGTTCTATCCAAAAGCTGTCCATCTCCTTGATATGCATGTCGATCATCACAAAGGTCCAGATAATTATATCCCTGATTACTCAATGAAGGAAGGAATGGTATTACTGAAATGTTACATTGAGATTGGTACAGGACAAACAGAAGCTGAAATTAGAGAAAGTATTACGGAGGTAAAATATTTCAACAATTTCAGTTGGCACTACTAGGGGTATTGCAGGTTGCCAAAATTTTCAGGAGCCATAAATAATTCTTATGATTATAAATGAATGCATGGATCATCTTGCTATATGACCACCACCTCCTGCAAAGACATATTTTATTTAATTATGTACCCACACTTATAAATGTGTTAACTTGTCACTAATACTGCTCCAAATGTACATTTCTTCCTGAGTTTCTCCAATATCATCTCATATGAAAAACTGGGTGTACAAATATTTAAATCACAGCACCAGTCAAACTTTTTTTTTGTACAATATCTTTTTATTCCATGTCTTTGAACCACAGGAGCTTCTCCCAGCAATGCCTCTCCCCTCCATGAGAAGGAAATGTTAACGGAATACTGCCTAAATCCATTTGGGGCACATTTTCTATAATATTTGCCCCCTGTAGGAATTGCCTACATCCAGATTAAAATGAAAACTATATTTTCTGTGGCACAAACTTGCTGTACAAATATGTGAGAAAGATACTAATTTACAGTATAGCAATTTTCGTGTCTGTGGCACAGGATAAGGTGGCTCCGTATACCCTGTAGTTTCTTATAAAGTGTGAAAATTCAAGGTTCAAACCCAATTTGTTTACATTAACCTTACGTTAGAAGAATGAAACTACATGTCTTGTGTAGAACAACAGGTCACTTGGAGAATTTGACAAAACGTCGAAACATGGTGTATTAAATTGTGGTTGGCCAGCACTGTTACAACAATGACGTTTCAAAATGCAGCCCATTTGGTCACAGACCCCATTTTTTGTTTTTCTAAAACGTTTCCATGAACATAAGCAGACAACAGAACAAATTTTCAGAAATTCTGTGGATCCAAAATTTTTGAAATGTAACTTGCGTGATTATTTGGTGTAAAAATTCTTTAGATACACAGATTTTTCTAAAATTTGGTCTATTGACTGTTTATAGTGCAGATAGAAGATTATGTATTGTGGTCGCCAATATATTTTGGGAACAATATAATTAAAACTGGTGTAAAACACAAATATACTGCCATTTTGAAACGTCATTGTTGTAACAGTGCTGGCCAACCACAATTTAATACACCATGTTTCGACGTTTTGTCAAATTCTCCAAGTGACCTGTTGTTCTACACAAGACATGTAGTTTCATTCTTCTACCGTAAGGTTAATGTTAACAAATTGGGTTTGAACCTTGAATTTTCACACTTTATTAGAAACTACAGGGTATACGGAGCCACCTTAACCTGTGCCACAGACACGAAAATTGCTATACTGTAAATTAGTATCTTTCTAACATATTTGTACAGCAAGTTTGTGCCACAGAAAATATAGTTTTCATTTTAATCTGGATGTAGGCAATTCCTACAGGGGGCAAATATTATAGAAAATGTGCCCCAAATGGATTTAGGCAGTATTCTTTTAACATTTCCTTCTCATGGAGGGGAGAGGCATTGCTGGGAGAAGCTCCTGTGGTTCAAAGACATGGAATAAAAAGATATTGTACAAAAAAAAAGTTTGACTGGTGCTGTGATTTAAATATTTGTACACCCAGTTTTTCATACCGTAAACCTCCGTATATAAACCCCCCCGAATATAAGCCCCCGCGAATATAAGCCCCCCCCGAATATAAGCCCCCCCAAATATAAGCCCATATACTTACTTAAATATAAGTCCAAACTAGATGGTTCAGAAGACGACCAGGTGAACATCAGAGGATTAGAAAGCTAAACAATGCCCTTACCACAGGAAGAATTTCATTTGGAAAGTACTGACGAAGACAACGACGAACTTACAGACTTCTCTGAAGCCTGCTCTGGCTCTAATACCGGTACTACTAGCTCTTCCGATGATGATGATAGTGATACTGACATTTAATTACTAACAGATCACTCTAGCTGACATTGTTTCTTATAGTTATAGTCATAATTTGAATTTGTTCACTTTCAAATTTTAGGGTTCGTATTAAAAACAATTACTAACACAAAATGATGTCCGTGTATAAGCCCACCCATATATAAGCCCCCCCATATATAAGCCCCCCCCCCCCCCCCCGTGTATAAGCCCATCAAAATACCCTTACGAACCTATATAAGCCCAGGGCTTATATGCGGAGGTTTACGGTATGAGATGATATAGGAAAAACTCAGGAAGAAATGTACATTTGGAGCAGTATTAGTGACAAGTTAACACATTTATAAGTGTGGGTACATAATTAAATATAATATGTCTTTGCAGGAGGTGGTGGTCATATAGCAAGATGATCCATGCATTCATTTATAATCATAAGAATTATTTATGGCTCCTGAAAATTTTGGCAACCTGCAATACCCCTAGTAGTGCCAACTGAAATTGTTGAAATATTTTACCTCCGTAATACTTTCTCTAATTTCAGCTTCTGTTTGTCCTGTACCAATCTCAATGTAACATTTCAGTAATACCATTCCTTCCTTCATTGAGTAATCAGGTATATAATTATCTGGACCTTTGTGATGATCCGCAGGCATATCAAGGAGATGGACAGCTTTTGGATAGAACTCTTGTTGTATTTTTTTCTGTTTACCTTTTTTCAAACGCCACGGGTGATGACTTGTAGAATACCTCTTACTACTTGTTACGACGGTTGTTGGGCGGCCAGTTGAATAACCAGCTGAATGACCACCTGAAACGCTTGCAGACGTACCAGGACTACTTGAGAATACAGACTGTGTGTTACTAGCCGGAGCAGGCAGTGAATTCGCAACATCTCGGCTGGCTGATCTTGCAGAACCTGCAATAAGATCTCTTGTCCGTGCCAGTAAGTTTATATTTCCATCGCGACCAGAACGCTGAAGTTCCATTTCGCTCCGAACACATTCACGAACTAAATTCACAAGTTCATCTTGATTTGACTGTTCTTGGGATCTACGACTTTGCTGACTCTCGTCCGCCATTTTGGATTTAACTTGGCGCGACCGCGCGAAATGGGGACTAGTTCCGGTTTTGTTGAATAAATATTTTTCGTGTGTCCGGGAACTTGAAGTCCCGGACATACCTTTCGCGTTTATATATTCAACCGTTTAGGAGATTTAGTTGGATAAATACCTGGGCTTGAATGAATTATTGCTTTCTTGAAGTTGAAAAAATGTTTGTTTTGCTTTTTGAATAAAAATGTCGACAATTGAAGTTGAATGAATATTTTTGTTGAAGTTGAATGAATATTTTTGTTGAAGTTGAATGAATATTTTTGTTGAAGTTGAATCGATTTGTTGAAGTTGAATGAATATATTTGTTGAATATGAATGTAAACTCTTGAAGTTGAACAAATATTTTCTGTTGAATTTTGAAACAAATCGCCAACCATACAGAAGAACATGAATTAAAAAAATATAAACAAAATTACGCTACTATATTTACTCTAGCGCTATATTAAATATATCAGCTCGCTATGCCAAGATTAACTATTAAAATGTCAAAATGTGAAGTTCTAACAATGCTCACACTTCCCTAAATGTGAAACCGACATTTTGCAAATCTAACAACAGCTCCGATATGTCTTCTTCTGGCAATTTACTCACAGAATGTCAATTAGTTCGCTATGACAGATCTTACAACATATTTATATACCAAAATTAGGCCTACTCGGGCCCCAATGTCGGCGAATATCTCCTAAAATCGCCGAATATCGCCTAGAATCGCCCAATGTCGAATTGCGACAAAAAAGTTGTTCTAATCTATAGCGCCAAATATGGTCTTTGATACACAAAGGTTATTTTTATATTATTATGTACGGTGGGACTTGGGTGTAGGCAAGATTCAGATCTATTTACTGTTGAACACAGCGTGAATATTGTATGTACACATGCGAAATATTGTTTCAGACAATAACGCAGTACCAAAAACATTTGAGATCCTGTGACAATACCATATACATGGTATAGGTACATGGAATATTTAAGCTAAACTATGGCATTCTTACAGTGTATATATGGGTCAAAACTTTAAACATCTTAACCAGCCAGCATGTGGTAGAATTTTTGTATCGGATGAATAACATTTAACTTACCCAATGGGATATTTTATCTTATTGGATTCTTCTGAATAGGAGTTTTATTATATCGAACAAAACATTTATAACACAAGAACACGTTGTAAACGAGAGTAATGCAACAATAACGCGATAAAACTACAGCGAAAACTTGTGTGGCACTTCGGCCGCTAATTTGCTAAATTACGAAAACAAAAAGTAAATAAACTAGTTTTATAGAAAGCAAGAGTGTACTTTAATAATACTAACTGTCTTTCAGTCTATTTAAGACGATTTGACATGATTTAAATCAGAAGAAGAACTCATAATAATTATACTGACCTTTCGACCTGTTGTAAACAAATGAATTTCAAATACATGTTTTCCCGTGCTTTATTTTTAAACAAAACTGATAAAAGAAAGAACTTCAATTTTCCAAACCTTTTCTTTGCTTTACATTACTTCGCCCGACCGTTTGTTTTGTGTTTAAAAATGTTTTAAATGTAAAAAGGTGAGATAAACAAGGAAAAAAGCGGCGATAAGCTATTGTCCCATAAATGAGATATAAGAACTGTTTTGATTGGCCGACGGACTGCTGGAATTATTTGATGCTTACCTGCTAGATTTGATGTTTACTTTTGATGTTCACCTGCGATAAGCAATTTCATTGGCTAATTACATTACTATTGGCTTTTTTATTAATTTTCTCTCAAAATATTTGGCAAAATTCACTATTTTCAAAATGGCGTCGAAATTTATAAACAATGCCGAAGTTGAAAGCAGTTTTTACGAAGCACAAACACATGATTATTCTTAATAGTTCGGTAAGTAACAAGACTAACAAATATCAGTCTATTTGATTTATGGGACAAAACCGTTATGCCATAACCAAAAACTAGATCCCAGACTGTAGCGCGGTCGAACCAAGATGCTCAGTCCCTCTATTTAGCTGCTTGTTGGAAACTACTTAGCCGCCATTTTTGTAGCCTCGACATCATGCACTAATTATACTTACAAATTGTAACACACTGATCTCTATAAATCACTATCTACACTGAGGACACTCCCGTGCGCAAAGGACAGACATCCAAGTATTTGCCAATCGAAAGAGAATATATTTCGATTAAAAATTGAGACTTCTCTTTTAAGCTTCTCTTTTAAGCTTCTCTTTTAAGCTTCTTTTAAAAGACTTGTTGACCAAGGTTAATTGGATTATAGGCATTTGACATCAAATGTACACTTTTCCATTCCAGGGGTTTTTAAAGTCTGGACCATTGCATGATTTCCGGAAATCACATCGCCTCCATATGAGAATTTCGATTCAAAATTTCTTTCATTTTTCGCTTTATTTTGAGATCCTTTCTTTATACGTCTAATATGTTGTTGCATGCTGTAAGATTTGAGAACCCTCTCGAGTATTTCTTGTTTTTTTTTACATCAATCAAGTCCGCGTTTATCCACGCCGTGCGAGGGTACTAATTCCGCCCGCATATTTACACCCGGTAACCCGGTTATGCGACAACATAGCAGAATTCAAAGTCGTCCGCCATTATATCATGAACCCTACGTCATGGACGGAAATTTTTGTAGGTGACTTTCACTTGTCAAAGTGAGCAGGAGGAAAAGCAGTCAAAAGACCGAAAAAACGGAGAAGATTTTAAGGTCAAGTGTCGATTTTGAATGCTTGCTATTGCCGATTGCCATGCAGTGTATTTTGTGAATTTGAAATTAGGTCATCCTGTCTGGTCAATACGACATTGATCAATCTTAAAAAGTATTTTAGTATTAATTCAAATATGTTATAGAATAAGTAACAACATATTAATCTCAAAAACGTCATTTAAAAAACAAGGGCGAAGACGAAGTATAATATAGTTGAAGTATTTCGAAAATTTCGAAACGTTTTGTAAGATGTCGATCTATTCGTCTAAGGTTGAGTATTACAGTGAATCAAAGCTAAAAGAGTACATGATAACAAACCTACTTTATATAGTTGGGTAATTGATAATTTTATAGTTAAAATTATAAATCTTATCAATATTTTACCATTTTGTACAACTTTAAAAAATAAATATACAGTGTTGTCGTTTAATGTGTCGTATTGACAGTGTTGCGTGTTACCACGGTTACAGTGATCGACTCATTACTTCATGTTACAATAACTTTTGGAAAGTAAATTGTTTGGTTCGAATGGGCGAGGGGATTCTGCATGCACGTACTCTAGTAAATAGTAATGATGTCTTCTTGGCGTTAAACTTGACCCAATAAAATTTCGGAAATCGAACATTTGAGTACCACCAGATGGCAGCCGCTCGCTTCAATTACATGACTGGCGTGCGTTGTGTATAATAAACAGTTCAGTGGCCAAAGAGGGAAAATATGTCTAATAAAAGTTGCCTTCACACTCTGGCACGGGTAAATTCACTATGCTTGAAAATATGAAATTGGACGATTTTCTAACTCCGAATGTCGACCATTTTGTTTGGATGGGAATTAAACAATCAAAATAGACCTCGCAGACTTTCGTCCATGTACAATATTATATAGAGTTGGGCAATAGGGAATATCATGATTTACTTCAAGTATATTTTTCTAATTTCCAGGCGTTTTCCGTAGTTGCAGCAGGAACGAAAGAAGACGTTTCAAAACGAACAAAATTGCGTGACTTTTACGAGAAGGTTAAAGCTATTTTAAGAAATTGTGATGACCATGACAAACTTCTACAGATTTTGAATACAAATTTCTCTGAGGAAGACATTGTGAAAAAAATTGAACAAAAAATGGAGAACTTTGAGGTTAAAGAGTATGTAATTCTTGTTGCCGGTATGTATATTCATAATATTAATAGAACATTCTACTTGAGAGCGGCTTAGCGCTTCTCCATATTTTAATTTTCAATTTGTGATCTTACGATCTTGCTCTACCGTATATATTCCATAGATATTCCTCAAAAATTGTTTTGTCCGGGTCCCGAGAGTTTCTAGGTGCGGGAAAATTGCGTGGCGATCAATTTGGCAAGGGTACTTTTTCTTGATAGTATTCACCGGAGGAAATTTTTGAAAGAGATTCAGGCACTCAATTTCCATCTTTCGCACTTTTCACCCCTAATTTGAAGTTATATAGTGTCAACGGACTTCGTGAAATTATAGAAGAGACGTTATATAACTATACTATTCAGTTAAATTGATCTTGCAACCAACATCCTCAATTTTTGAACGGCAAAAATGCAGCCTACACTGATTCGATAAATTGAATCGCTACATTCAACCGATTCAATTTAACGAATTTAGCGCGAGAAAATTTCAAAATTTGAAAGACGGAAAGGCCATTTCCTGATACCAGCCAAATGTTTGTTCTACCTTTTCTTTATAAAATCTTTCAACCCAAAATATTGGTTCTTTCTACCTCGAAGATAGTGTTGTATACTTCCGTCTTGTATATACTGAATTAGAACGCCGTCCCTCTGCAGTCTTCCCGCACGTTTGCATCAGAATTCTATTCCGACCAACGCCTACTAACTTCTTCACGTTTAAGTCGTGTGTGGGCCTAACGATCCGCCATTTACATGCATGGATCTCTGAACACCTGACGCCATATTACCAAGCAATCTGAATGGCGCCATATTACCAACAAACCCAGCGAGTTTTTTTCGCTCGAATTGTTAACATGAAGTGAGGGGATTTAAACAGGAAGTGAGGAATTTTAATCGATTTAGGAATATCGCAAATTCCCTGAAGGGATTTGCAAGGATTTTTTTTGCAAAATTGAAAATGAATTAGGAACTGGAAAGAGGAACGCTTGACGTATTTTACCCGATACGCATCTCGAATATCGCATGCCAATGAAATTGAAACCTCAAAATGGCTACTCAAAGCTATTAAGAAATGTATGGAATCTAAAACATTCGTATATTTCGGTAGTTTAATAAGTAATTATATTTAACTTTATGTCCGACTTCTCGTTGATAATTATAATGTTTTTCTGCCGTTTCGTTTATTCTTCAATTCAAGCCACAATATTGAGCGGAACGAACAATCTTCTGTGTTGCACTTCCTATATTAGATGCTTTTTTTCGCATCTCAGTCGATTGATATTGATGTAGAAGGTTTAGGTGGATGGATATTTCGAGTGAAATATTATATACAATATTTTAGACCTTGAACGGGAACGGTTACGAAAAATGCAACTCTGAGTCCTCCGACACGAATTGAATCTGCGGCCCTGCGATTCCGGTGCAGCGCTCTGACCACTGAGCTACGGAGTCCAGTTACCAAGCGTTAACCACAAGTTCATATATATTACTTCTAAAATTCATTATTTATTATATTCATAAGCAAAATACAAAGGAAATTCATGACCCGTAGCGGATCTATATTTTTGATATAGACTTGCTCAAATTTTCTTCTTCAATTTTTACAACGTCGATAACATCAATTTTCAAAATTCCAACGCCAGTGAGCGTACAAAACGAGTCATTTTAGAAGTCATATACAAACCTTGCAGTTCGGCCTTTATCAGATCAAAAACACTCGGCTGCGCCTCGATGTTTTAAATCAGATAAAGGCCTCTCGCGCGGTTTGTATATATAACATATAGATGCGGGTACTGCGGATTGTGATAAGGTAAATTACAAGATACGACCGGAATTGCAGGGCCACGGTTTCAATTCCTCTCGGAGCACTTAGAGTTGCATTTTTCGCAGCCGTTCAAGGCGAAAAATTACTCAAAACTTCGGTTACTGAATGTTGTATATTTTCTTCTTCGACTTCGTTTTGCCAGCGATGTTTAGTTATAATTGTACTGCAACGCATCCCCTGATTTTCAAAATTCATATATCAATATTTTTCAATTCTTACGAATATCTACCGTTAGGAAAACATGATTGTCGCATACGATATCAATGTCATTAACCGCATTTCGCGTTGGTAGCTTTTACTTAGATTATGGTATGAATATGTAGGGCAAACAAAGTAATATTTTCAATACCACTTGAACATATATCAATTGGTTTTGATACAAATGATAGGGATTTCGCGTTTCGAAGTTAATTGAAATTAAAAATGAAAATGAAAATATGATAAATTAAAACGTTCTTTGCTGTAACTATAAGATTAATCAATACCTGCATATTCAATATCATTCGCTTCAAAACCAACTTTTAGCTAAACGATTACCGCACTAGTACCGCGCAAGTACCGCGGGAACAAAACGGTTCAGATTGCTGGTAATATTGGTATTTCTGTTCTATAATTATTAACTCATGGTATGACGAGTAGCATTCTCCAACTTACTAGAATCTTTTCTTGCATCAAAATAACTCTGGTCACACTGCCTTACCCTTTCCTACCAAACCCCCTCCCTCCCCACATACGTTTTAATTTGATATAATTTGATATAATTTCATAATATTTTGTAACTGTCATACTATATTTATTCACTCTGAAGATGTCTTAAGTTAAAGACGAAACGTGACTACTTCAATAAAAATTCAATATCTATATATTCTTGTCTATATGGCTTTTATACGTACGTTATTGTTGGGAATTAATTTGTATAATATATACGTCTACAATTACCGCCTGGTTCATCACTTGCAAGTATATGGCAAGAAATTAGTCAAGTTACTATATATTTAGTCTGAGCCGCAGACCGTGTGTCTCGAAATCACGGTCGCATTTTAAACGAGTTCTCTCCCAACAATAATAAGGTCATTTTTGTCAGTGAATTGTGGTAGAAAATAATTTGATAAGCACAACGTTACAAACGTTTAGTACTGAAAATATTCAATCATCTCGTGGTTTCCCCTGATTTTTATAATAAAACGTGCAGTATTTCGTGGTTATTTGTTATTTATTTCGAGATTTTATTTGTTATTTATTTCGAGAAGGTAAAGATTTTAATTGAAAAAATTTTAAAAAAATATATAAAATATTCGTTTATTAATCAACAATAATTTATTCCTTTTGAACGAAGTTTCACAAATCAGGGTCGCAAAAATCTGACTGAGTTTTGAGCCATATTGGCTACCCACGGATCTGCCCCTGATTAGTGTACTGGCTATGACAATAGTTTGTAGTGTAGAATAGAACCTCTGTTTGTGTATTTTATCCTACATGTACAGTAATAATTGAATACCTACGGTGTTTTTACTGATAAATCCTGATGCATCGTTATACTATATTTTCATATAGGTGAAACAAGTTCGGGCAAAAGCAGCTTCATAAACCTTATCATGGGAGAAAATATTCTACCATGCGGGACTCTACCTATGACACCAACTATCTGTGAAATGCGATATGGAGAGACAAGGAAGCTTGTAGCCTATTACAAAGATGAACAAAAACAACCAGAAGAACTTATCTTATGTGATCCAACAGGAGGCAAGAGTTACCCAGAACAACTACAAGGCTACTTGGATCAACAAAATAATAGTGAAGAAGGATCACGCTTCAAAAAATTTGAATTATTTTGGCCCCACGAATTGCTTAAGGTGAGATATTACCAACATTTGCAAGCACCAGTTATCTTACATCATATCTTATTGCTATCTTACAGGGCCTTTGACAACATTGTCAAAAGACCCCTCTTCAAACGAACCTGTCATACATGGGTCGATATATATATATAGTCAAATCTGCAGACATGCATGTTTCGCCGTTCAACGGCTCGTCAGTGCAGCTTGTAACGCAGTCTAGATGCGAGTGACTTCGTATTTATACACCATACTCTTGCCCTCACCAAGCGCATGTGGTACAATACTCAGACACATGCGCATCCAGACATGCGTGAAGTGTCTTGGGGCCAGAGTGCTCAAACGACCACAAGGGAAGTGAGCTTTTTGCATTATAGCTTATTAGCCACCAATTAACCTCACAGAGTCCTCAACAACACAAGTGAAGGAGCATATATAGTCAAATCTGCAGACATACATGTTTCGCCGTTCAACGGCTCGTCAGTGCAGCTTGTAACGCAGTCTAGATGCGAGTGACTTCGTATTTATACACCATACTCTTGCCTTCACCAAGCGCATGTGGTACAATACTCAGACACATGCGCATCCAGACATGCGTGAAGTGTCTTGGGGCCAGAGTGCTCAAACGACCACAAGGGAATTGAGCTTTTTGCATTATAGCTTATTAGCCACCAATTAACCTCACAGAGTGCTCAACAACACAAGTGAAGGAGCATATATAGTCAAATCTGCAGACATGCATGTTCTCGTCAGTGCAGCTTGTAACGCAGTCTAGATGCGAGTGACTTCGTATTTATACACCATACTCTTGCCCTCACCAAGCGCATGTGGTACAATACTCAGACACATGCGCATCCAGACATGCGTGAAGTGTCTTGGGGCCAGAGTGCTCAAACGACCACAAGGGAAGTGTCTTGGGGCCAGAGTGCTCAAACGACCACAAGGGAAGTGAGGGAAAACTTGTCTGCAACAGGCTGTTTCATCTGTAAAAGAATCATCAGGCAGTTATGAAGCTGCAACTGCCTGATGATTCTTTTACAGATGAAACAGCCTGTTGCAGACAAGTTTTGAGGTAAGCGAAAATATATATATACAGGCGGTTTCATATGTAAAGGAATCATCAGGCAGTTTAGAAGTATCGAAAGAAATGACCGCTTAAATGCTTCCTGCCGGAGCGTGGGGGTGTATGTGGGAGACAATGTGTTCATGCATGGCTTTGTTTGCGTTGTTTACGCGAAATTTGTTACGATGACGACATCGTGAAATTATCGTGATTAAGGACGAAAGTTACATCTAAAAAGTTTACTATATATAAGTAAATTTGATTCGGCGGTAATTTTTAGGTCAAGCTGCTCGAAAATTTTGTAGAGGTCTTTCCTTGTTTTGTCTGCTAAACGTGCTGATTTACTTTTTATAATAGCCAAACCGTCATCTCTATATAGGCCGATGCTTTCTTTGCCAAATTTTTTACTCATGCAGGTGGTTTAAAATGAAAAGGCCTACTAACTCCCCAATTTCCGCGCCGTCGAAACTGCCCATGGTAACGTCAAACAAACTCTCGCTATCTTTTTTTATCCATGAAATTCCGGTATTGAAAAGGATAGATTGTCCTTATCTTTTATATTGCCAAACCACTGAATAACTTGTTTTGTATTCCTTCATTGATTTAAATTCAGTCTTTGTCTCAAATTAGAATTAATTTTGTCCAAAATAACTTTGCTTATTTTTTCGGATTCGCTTTTAGCGGGATTAATTAATCGGCATTTTGGATTGTGTTCGAAATTTTCTTTGTGATCTTTTAAAGATATAAATGCCGTTTTTTCACTTTTTCAATTCTGTCGCCGATTCCTAAATTGTTCCAAATATTTTTTTTAGTTCTGAATCAATTTCATTTATAGTGTCCTCGGATCCATGCTTATATGTTTTTTTTATGTTGTCATATAAGAGCTTGTTGTATGTGTCGAGCGAGGTTTCATAAATATTCCTAGTTTTGTCTGCAAAAATGAAAATTTTTTGGAGACGAATTAATTTTCTTTAGATCGTTAGTCAAAGATTTCTGAAATTGGTGCCTATATGGCCGAAATTGTAAATTTTCGATTATTTTGATAAGGTCGTCTTCGAAAAGTTTCATTTCCGGAATAGAAGGAGGTGTTTTGTTGGACGCAAGGCCGAAATGGTTGTTTTGATTTTCACATTTTTCGTTTTTAAGAAAGAAATTAGCTTTCCATCTCATACGTTTTATTACACTTTCCACTTTTTCAATCAAATTTTTCAAATAAGCGTCCTGTAATGGTATAGGGATATTCTTTAGTGAATAGTCAAATCGAAATTGCCGCATTTGAAGTTAAATAGAAATGAATAACGTAAACAAGAGTGCACAACCGATATACGGGTGCGAATATACGTGTAGGTTTAGGTCTACGAAACGCAAAGAGTGCTCGACAATATATAGTTAGAGCAAATGATAGATTTTCGCTTACCTCAAAACTTTCGCTTTCCTCAAAGCAAAAGTTTTGAGGTAAGCGAAAATCTATAATTTGCTCTAACTATATATGTTGCCGAGCACTCTTTGCGTTTCGCTGACCTAAACCTACACGTATATTTACAAAAAAATGGGGGTTGCTTCGCGTGTGCCTAAAAGATATAAACAAGATCTCGACGTTTCGAGCTAAAGCCCTTCGTCAGGAGAAATTAGTAGACAGATAAACACATTACATCAGCTTTTATAGCAACGCTATAATTGTAAGAGTTTAATTGTAAAGTCTCAATACAACACAATACAATGCATGATTTTGCGGTAGTTATTTCAACCGGTTTGGGAAACCGCTGCCATAAAAACAACTTTGCCTCAATTTCTTACCAACCAACCAAGGCAGACAAGAACATTGTGATTGTTGTTTGCCCGCTAAACGCAAGAATCAGTTGAAAGTGGCGAAAGTTACTGGCATGATTTCGGCAGACATTATCCAGCTGGCCAGGCACGCCAAAAAGTCGCAGAAAGTGTGTTCGAACGTGTTGAAAGCTGCGTGAATATGAAGCAAGTTATAATCATAAACGTTTAAACGAGCTAGGGAGATAACCTACTGTACTGCAGTGCGATGAAGTGAGTATGCATACACCTTTATTAACTAGAAATACATGCATGAAGAATCCCCTCGTCCATTCGAACCACACAATTTACTCCTCCCCAAGTTATTGTAACATGAAGTATTGAGTCGATCACTGTAACAATGGTAATACGCAACACTGTATATATATATTTCTTTTATTTTGTAAAATATGGTAAAAGATTTATAAGATTTGTTAATTTTAACTGTAAAATTATGTACTCTTTTAGCTTTGATTGACTGTCAAATTCAACCTTAGAAGTATCACAAAACATTTCGAAATTTTCGTAAAACTTCAACTGTTTTTTAACAGTATTTTTATACTTCATTTCGCACTTGTTTTTGAGATTTAATATGTTGTTTCTGATTCTCTAACGTATTTGAATTAATACTAAAATACCTTTTAAGATTAATCAATGTTGTATTGACCACACAGGATGACCTACGTATTTTCAAATACACAAACTATAATATACAGCATGCCAATACGGCAAAAGCAAGTATACAAAATAGACACTTACGCGTTTAAAACGCTTTAAAACTCGAAAATATTGTCTTCCTTCGGTCTTTTGACTGTTTTTTTCCTCCTGTAATTTTAACATGTGAAAGTCCTCTGAATAATTTTCATTTATGTCGTCTTAGAGACTTTGTTTGTCTGTTTTATATGTCCCGACTCCTTCCCGACTCCAGAGTACAAAACAGTTTTCTCTCGGGCTGCACTCGCGCATGCGCATAACGTAGAAAACCGTCCATTGCATAATGGCGGACAATTTTGCATATCCGAGCGGAATTAGTACCCTCGGGGATTAACATTTTACTAGAAATACATGCTTGCAGTAACCCCTCGCCCCATGCACCCGAACATTGACAGACACTACATTCCAAAACATTACTGTTACTAAGCTTTTTCATCACAAAATCTGCTATACAAAGGTGGTAGACGAGTCAGATGTCTGGGTTCAAAGCAAAATTTTGGCTTCGAAAACTGAATTGGATCTCTGGGCCTCTGGCTTACACCCCTCTTCACGACGCACTCAAAGGCTATCGCCATATGAAATGTTTTACTTGACGTAATTATTGTGTTTCCCTTCATTTTAAATGTGCCATTAAAATTTTGATCATCACTGTCAGTAATAGTCTGGAAAGAAGAGTGGAAGGAAACAATAATATTTTGGGAAATCTATTTTGGGTTGAGAATTTTTGAAAGAATAAAAAATGGAAATTTTGTTTCAAGAAGAGGAAGCACAGTAGCCATGGCAACTCGATTAATAATATAATTTTATATAAATTTATTTTCTGGAGTACAAAACAGTTTACAAAAGCTGCAAAAATAATTAAAATATTAGTTGTTTTAGCCATAGAAATATGAGATATATGCGGTAGGTATGTTCTTATGCATTCTATAAGCTTCAAATTAATGTTTTAATGCAACCTTCCGTTCACTAAAACGTTTCGAAAAGTTTGTAAAACTAAACTGCCTTTTACTCTATATTTATTTTATTTTCTGTACAAACTGTGATAATATTTTTACTTTTAACAATAAAATTACCAATTGCCCAACTATATAAAGTAGGTATGTTATTTTGTTCTTTTTTGGCTTTGATTTACTGTACAAAACGTTTCGAAATTGTCATAAAACTTCAACTGTTTTTTGAACAGTATTTTTATACTATGAAGTTTTTTAGATAAAATATGTTTTTCTTTTCTATATAACGCATTTGAATTAACACTAAAACAATGTTGTATTGACCACACAGGATGAACTATTTCAATGAATAGCAATTTCAAAACCACAAACTATAGTTGCATGCCACTTGACGGCAAAACTGCAAAAACAAGTATGCAAAATAAACACTTACCGTTTAATTTAAAACGCTTTGAAACTCGAAATTCTGTCCTTTCTCGGCTTTTCGACTGCTTTATTTTCTTATTGACTTTAGTAAATAAAAGTCCTCTAAAAAAGTTTCACTTCTCTTGTTTTGGAGACTTAATATTTGTCTGAATTAATATGTCCCGACTCCAGAGTACAATTTTGAAAAAAGTTTTCATATAAATGCATTATAAATTTGCCAAAAATAAAATGCCAAAATGGCAGTTATTTTTCTGACGTTTGCATATAAAAACAAAATCGTTGTCTTAGCCAATCATGATGTAGCTAGTTACCAGTTTTCTCTCGGCTTTAACTCGCGCATGCGCATAACTTAAAAAACCGTCCATGACAAAAAAAAATGGTGGACGACTTTGCATTCCACAATGTTTTCACATACCCGGGTGTAAATATCCGAGCGGAATTAGTACCCTCGCACGGCGCTTCGCGCCGGCTCGGGGATAAACACAGATGAAACGCTATGCCTATGTACCCCTTTACTTGTTTAATATTTTCCTAGCCGTGAAACGTTTTTAAAAGCATTTGTCCCCGAGCCGGCGCGAAGCGCCGTGCGAGGGTACTAATTCCGCTCGGATATTTACACCCGGGTATGTGAAAACACTGTGGAATCCAAAGTCGTCCGCCGCGATGTCATGGACGGTTCAGGGTTTTGTACGTTATACGCATGCGCGAATTCAGGTCGAGAGAAACATACGGATAACATTTTTAAAACTGATTTACGGATAAAGATTTTGTTATTCATCAAAAATGATTTTTAATACTCGGGCTATTGGAAAAACATACCGATAAACAGAGTCTTCAAAACAAGATAAACGAGAAGGAGTCGAATGGCTGAAAAAAGGACACTTTTGAAGTGTTTTAAACGGGTAAGTGTCTATTTTTCATATTTTAGTTTGTGGATTTGCAAAAGCGTATGTCACTCTGTGAGGTTATTATAATATCGATTAAACCTAAAAGGTATTTTAGCAAGTTTAAATTTGAATTTTGAAGAAACAACGTAATGTCAAAAACTTAATTTTAAAGATAAATTTAGAAAAAATATACTGTCAAAAAACAGTTGAAGTTTTCTGAATATTTTTTGACGTTTTTGTGAAATGTCTAAGGTTAAATTTTACAACAACCAAAGCTAAAAGAGTACGTAATAACATATCTACTTTATATAGTGGGGCAATTCATAATTTTATAGTTAAAAGTACAAATATTTATATTACTCTTTTATCATTTTGTACCAAAAGTAAATGTTGCTATGGTTACAATGATTGACCGAATACTTCATGTTACAATAAATTTTGGGAAGTATAATTCCTGAGTTCGAATAGGCGAGGGGATTCTGCATGAGTGTATTTCTAGTACGTGTAATAAATTACAAGGCAAGGACAATTAGGTGTCTATATTAGTATACGGCGGCAACATCGCTCGTACTATTAATCCCTAATTGTACGAGCAATATTGCATGATTACTTGTTTATTATTAGCATGACAAAATTTCCGCCATTTTCTTTGTTTTGGGAAAATCATTAATTCTACTGCAGTACAATTAATGAAATAATTGTACTCCTCTCAACCAATCAGCATCCAGTAATTTTGTCATGCTAATAATAATAGTATTAATAAAAGAAGAATATAAAGGTCGAAGTTATGAGTAGCAAATTTGCATTATTATGAAAAGCCTAGATTGTTTGTGTGCTGCCCATAGGCAAAGAGAGTATTTTGACTGGGATTTTACAGAGGTCAGGTCTAAAATATTTCAGTAATCGATATAGTTGGTGTCAACAGATAATGTTCAGGGGGCTAACATGGTAGTGGCTTCACAATTCCATATAATTATGTCTAATGATGGGCTTGCCATTCATAGTGTATGCCGATGGACATACAATTAAGAGAAAGCGGCCAAATTTAAGAGCATGTTTCAAATATTACACTAGTGAGATGCCCCAAATTCAGAATAACTTACCCTAACACCATTATCTCAATATTATATGATATATAAGTTAACTTGTCGTTAACGCTTGTTACTAAACTTGCTCTGTAGCTTAGTAGACAGTTATGCACTAGAATCATAGGCCCAGGTTTGATTCCAGCCGAAGGGCGCCAATAGTTGCATCTTTGGAACTGTAGCCCAGCAAGAAAATAAGATTGATGCATGTATTTTGAATACGTGTTTTAGCCCTACTGTCATCCCAGTCAGGCCATCTCAATTATGCCAGGATCCAGCATTTCTCGAGCAAGAGCCAAGTGAGCCCAGTTTCATGTAAAAAACGATCTCAACGTGCGAGCCAACCCCGCCGGCCGAGCCGCCCAGCTCACATAATCAGTTATTTAAATACATTCAAAAACATCAATCCCTTTATCGATAACGCCGCCCCACTGATGCGCCGAACATAATTGTATTAGGTGCGACGCTGAAGCGACACAAGGGCGGCAGTGATTTAAACAGCGTATAAAATATGTTATTGACGAGACAAGAGAGAAGCGTATTCGCGCGGGATGTGCAAAAAATATAATTCAAAAAATAAGAGTAAACATTACGAAGTGGCTATTCTAATCGTAATAAATTTAAGCAAATTGTGATTTAGGTTTGGCACATGAGTGGAGGGGCGTATGAATCAATGTCGCTCGAAGGTCGCGTAATGCGACAGGCTCTGTCAAAGTTCTGCCGAGCTTATGTCGCTCAAAATTCTGCCGCGCCTGATTGATTCAAACGTCGCTCTTCTGCATGTCGCACCTATAATGGTAAATCGAAGACACATACTGCATAAATACCATCTGTATAATATCCAAATGAATTATTGTGCCTCTGAAAATATAGTATAGAATTAAAATCGCATACAAGTTGTAAATGATTCATTTTCATTAATATCATAGCAAGACAGGTTGGAAATTTGTACGTGTGAATTATAAATTCACCACTTCATAAAATATCAACATTTTAAAAAATAGAAGGATATGTCTAATGTCTAAACCCTAACGCATCCATTGTAAGAAAATATTTGTAAAAAAAATTAGGGCTTGTGACAAATTTAACATGACTTGCCTTTATACATTAACATTAATATTAAACATAATATATACGCAATACAAAGGCGTATTCCCCCTAAATACTTCCACAATATATTACTAGTGCACAATGCATGCCTCATCACAGTTTATGGTAAAAGGCTATACCTAGCGAGCGTATTGCTGAAAATATATCTTCAACACTCCTTGCATCAAAATATTTAATTATTCAAATTGTTACAAGATTGAATAATAATGTACCTACTCATTAACCAATCAGATTGCAGAAACGCTTAGCCGGTTCCAGGGCTATTTTCGGCATTCCCAATGTCAAAAAGGGAAACATCGTGGGTACGAGGTTGGCCCTGCACCCTAAGAGTGCGTACTGTGAAATAGGATACTATAATATTAATACGAAATTTAGCCGATTAGAATAGACGCGCATTTTTTCAGAGTTAAGATGAATAACTAAAACTAATCTTTTTTGTTTCTTTTCCGCCCATGGGAAAGACATTACTTTGAATCATTCAAATTGAGGATTAACTACTTACTCTACTAACCGCGAGTGGTAACCTGCGAAGCAAGTCGCTTTATTTTTGAGTGGTTATTAACTTCTTACGAAACAAGTACTTCATAGTAAGCGAAATAAGAACTTATTAAAGAAAAAAGCCTTGAGATCCAAAAATGAAAATGATTGGCAAATCTTCAAATCAGCTAGAAATTATTATAATAAATTAATTAAGTCGTCCATTCGTTATCATTATAATGTAGAGATTAGGGACAATCAAGGAAATACTAAATACATGCGGAAAACTATTGATAACTTGATTCATAAATCCAAAAAATCTCATAATATAAATATATTCAATAATCATTTCAATAATAATTTCACGGATCTTGGTTTCATTCTTTCGCAAAACATCTCAAGTTGCTCTATTCCACCAGAGAGTTGCATCAGTGAATCAATACAGGAATTTATTTTCTGTGATATAACTGAACAGGAAGTTTGCCAATTATTGTCATCATTATCACCTACTAAGGCATCAGGCCTAGATGGATTACCAGCAAAACTTATTAACCTGGCCTCACCTTACATTGCTAAATATCTGACAACAATATTTAATAGGTCAATATCTATCGGCATATTTCCATGTGAGTGGAAAACTGCAAGATCACTCCAATTTACAAAAGTGGCCCTAAATCTAATATGGATAATTATCGATCCATATCTATTATTTCGGTAATTGCCAAAACAATGGAGAAACTCGCACATAACCAGGTCTATTCCTATTTACAACGGGCAAATATAATAAAAAATGCACAACATGGCTTTAGACCTCTCCACTTCACTGTTACTGCATTTAGATCTAAAAAAGGCATTCGATACCGTTGACCATGGTATTTTATTAAAAAAATATATTGATATGGAGTAAGAGGAAGGGCTCATGACTGGTTTAGGTCCTATCTGTCTAATCGTACCCATTATTGTCAAGTTAATGGCAAACTGTCTGAACCACGAACAATAATTACTGTTATTATATGGCTTTATGAAATCCACGGTTCTGATTGACTAGCGAGAGGTCCGATAAAAGCCTTATCCGGACCGTGGTCCGGATAAGTAGTTCCGTGTTCCGGATAACGTGTTCCGGATTCAAAAAATTAAAATTAAAATTTTAAAAATTTGCAATTACTGTAAAAAAAACCATGTCCATCGTTATGGAGCCAAAGTACCAAACTGACAAACAACCGTCGTTGTTCGAAAAAAGTAACGGAATAGCTAATGAGGAAGCCATTTCATGTCTCAACATGAAAGGTGGCGCAAAATTCTTGTTTATGCCTTAATTAATTTAAGAATCAAACTCAAGAGCCATATAATAAACATTTTATTGACCTCGCTTGTTCGGTCTGTACAGTGAAATATCAGACCTCTGTTTTTTAGTTCGGACCGCGCTCGTTGCTCTCGTTTGGTCCGTACTAAAAAACCTCGGTCCGATATTTCACTGTACAGACCTCACGTTCGCTCAATAACATATTAGTATTCCGCAGGGCTCAATTCTTGGACTCTTACTCTTTCTTGTTTATATAAACGACTTGCCAAATTGCTTAAAAAATGCGGATTGTGATATGTTTGCTGATGATACTCAATTAGGAACAGCAAGTAAGGATGTCAAAGAAAGTAAAATATTCAAATCTCAAACAGATCAAATTACAAAGAAAGTAAACAAGGGTCTTTACGTTCTTAGACGATTAAAAGATCTAAGGTGTAGATCGAAGATGTAAGGACTTTAGTAACAGTTTACAAAAACTTAATTCAACCACACTTTGACTACTGCTGGCAAGTATGGGGTTGTCTTGGAATTACCCTTCAAAACCACTTGCAACGTTTACAAAATAGATCAGCTCGTATTATTAAAAAGCGTGGGTATGAATTTAGGTCAGCTGATAAACTTAAAGAATTAGATTTTCCTAATCTAAGTCTCAGAAGAAATAATCAGTTATGTACTACTATGTATCAGGTAAATAATAATATGGTGCCTGATTACCTAATTGATTTATTCACAAAAACCAAAACACTTCATAATCATGAAACTAGGCAGGCTGAATTTAACTTGGCACTCCCGAGGCCAAATACCAACTTTTGTAAAAAAAACATTCTCGTACAGAGGAGCTGTAGCTTGGAATGATTTATTACCTAACATAAAAAAATTGGGTTCATTGTCAACTTTCAAAAGGGCTCTAGTGACAAATAGTGGTAATAATTCTTCATAATCAAGTTATTTTCTTTTTTCTCTTGATCTTATTGTATTAACTTAATAAATTATTTTTATATTTGCATGTAATTAATCATACATAGCACGGCCTATTGGAAGATCACATCTTGTCAATATTTTAGTTTTTGTGTTTGCGAAATAGTACCGTGGATAAATAAAGTTTGATTGATATAAATATCATAGGCGATAAAATAATCGGGCGGAAAATAAGCGGGCGGAGGGCCACGAAAAATACAACGCCTGCAATCATCCTTAATAAAAATGAATTCCGCCCACATTCCACGCACGGCGAAAATAATCAACCAATCAGACACGAGCCGGAAGTATCACCATGAAATGGCGGCGTAATGAAAACAAACAACGTGTCAAAGTTTCCAAATTGTAATGACTGATCAACTTCTACGAATATTTATTCGAAAAAAGGATGAAAACCAAAAGCAGCAACTGATGATGATTATTCCAGAGCGTGTAAGTGCTCTCTCAAAAATAAGTACGGTTCTCTGGGATCGTTTGTCAACGTGTTTAAGCCAACAAATAAAGCGGAATTCAAAGGTCTTGTTTTGGCTAATGTTTGCGAACACTCCGGAAGTTTTAGTGTGTAACTTCAGATTTTGACCAATCAGTATTTTCCGTTCAGAATCTGAACGGGGAATTCATTTTTATTAAGGATGATTGTAGGCGCTTTATTTTTCGCCGCCTTTCGCCCCTTATTTTTCCTCCCGATTATTTTATCGCCTATTTATATAATAACAACTCAAAAATAATGCGACTGCTTCGCAGGCTACCCGAGTGGGAGCTGTAAGCGAAAATATAAAAGCGAGGTGTTTCTATTCTCTCAATACAGCAAAAACCTCGCTTTGATATTTTCCCGTAGAGCCCGAACAGTAGAGGTTAATCAATTATTATGTGGAAATTGATCAGCTACTTTTAAAAGTGTAAACGGTGGCGTAACGAAGAAAGACGGGGCCCTTGGACATATTTGGCGTGGGGCCCCTGTTGTCATTATTTGACTGCCACGGGTAATTGGATTTGTTTGAAAGCTGCCTGTATTAGCGTTTTACACAATCATGTGTTTTTCGACGAAGAGATTTTTGTGCCCTTTTTTGCGCCCCAGATATCTGGTGCCGCTTCCCACAGGCAGACATTCTATTTTGAATCAGGTCAGTGAGAGTGGTTTGCATTCATGAAATGGAAAGTTGAAGAATTTCATGTAATAGGACGTTAACAGGTTCGCACCTGGATGTTGACCTGCATTGTTTATGTTTAGTCGTTATAATACTGTATTCTAGTTTTGGCGGGGGTGGAGCAGCTGCAAGCAGGGGCCCCGAATGTCGCGGGCCCTTAGTTCTCGCCCTAACCCTACCTTTTGAGCGTTACGTCACTGCATGTAAAACGTTTGGAGATTTGGCGAGGCGAGGGCAAAGTTCAAGGGCAAAACCGGGTCGAGGGCAAAAAATCATTGATACAAACGCATCTGTCTAAATAAAACACTACCGAATGATATACCACACGTTGTTGCTGACGAGCGAACCGAGGTGGCAGTACTATTCTTGACGGTATGCAACTCTCCCATGTGAGAGCTATTCGGCTTGTGCAGTCACGCGAGAATATTATGTCATGCTATAGATAGATAGATGGTTTATTGTATAAAGACCGGCAGTGGATAAGGCGTCGTTGTATAAGATAATCTATACCTTGCTAGAATCCTTGAACAAGGATGAGTATTTTGGTGTGTTGTTTGTTGCTTTAGCGTGTCTAAAACTCGAGTTATTCAAGAATGTTGGCGTAAGTATTGATGTCCACAATTTTCGCCACCTTGAATTTGATTTTAATTAGCTTGATTTTATGCAATGAAAATGGTGGAATTTTCCCCCCAAAAACTGGAAGCTACACAATTTCGAGTTGTGACGTCACTTCCACAAGCCAAAATCACTAATGTGTACTATTGAAGACTGTACAGATAGTACATCTATTGTTTAGAATATAATTGTAGCCGGAAGTTACAGTAGTCGTGTTTTGGAAGCAGCCGCATGTTTATTGGCCCCAGATGGCTGAAGATTTCTATTGCGGTATATGTAGTTTTCGTTTTAAAACGATTGTTTCTCTTCATGGACCTTAACAAACCTTTTCTCAGGAAAATAATATGCATCATGAATATCTCGAAAATTAAATTTGAAGTTTTTAACCCTGAATCGCAGCGAAAACAAATGTTTTGCGTCGTGTTAACGTATGAGTGCCATTAGTGAAGATTTTAAACAAACTCGTCAATGGAGGCCAACAGGAGAAGGATGATATGATATTTAAACGTTGGTCCATTTAGTTAACAATCCTGACTCGGATGTTTAAATCTGAATATTTACTTCGCCAACTTGACTAACTAAAATTATTACAACGGCGATCATGCCGGCAAGTTGTTGTGGTAAGTTTTGAATATTTATGTTATGGTTGTCAAAATAGAATTCTACCATTCCGTTAGTAATGTAAGTGTTGGAATGAGTATATATTTGAAATATATAGCAAGTTGATTAATCTGCGGCTGTGCTGTTTATACATTGATGCCAGAAATTGTATATTTTTAATGATTTGTTAGCAGTTTCATGCTTTTGTTGCATTTGGTGGCGGTATCTATACCCATAACTAATAAGTTCAGCTAAGGAACTGTCTGAAGAGCTCAATCAGATAAAATTTATTGCTAGTTGAAAAGAATCAAATTGCTTAACTTGTTTCGGATTTTTATATATCGGATGAATTTTCTGCAGTTGCCTTGCCATGATCATGGTAGAGTTGCACATTACAATAGCACTTGCATGACAATTCCTTTAAACAAGTTATAATTTATTATGGAGACATACATGTGGTCATCTAGTTCAGTGAATATTATAATGATGACACATTAAGAGCACCCGGACCAAATGTAACAATTGTTTCAAAAATGTATTTCCAATGAGGAAGCTTGCCAGCAGTTGTTGCCAGCAGTTGTTGCCAGCAGTTGTTGCGAGCATTCTTTGAAAGTATTTTTCATCTTTTTCACAAACATTAACGATGCTCTGTGAAGCCCTATATAAATTGTCCGTTTTATTGCAGGAATTGGGAAGACAGAATTGCTGTCAAGCAGATTGCAGCACTCGTGGCAGGGGAGTTTCTTCTGGACTCTTCGACTTTTTTTACTTTTAAATTTGAGAAATAAACTGTCTTGTGAACATTAATACTGATCAAATTAAGTTGCATGATTTATTTGTCACAATTGCAGCTTATTTTTTGGATATTGAAATTACTTGCTAATGATATGTTCTTGAAAATATTGGTTTATTAACTGTTTTCAGCCTTCTCTCCCAATTTTCTTCATTTTGAACAGTGAAATGCACAAAGCTAGCTCTGATCCAGTGGTGGCAGAAGATGGTAAAATTGATTGGGAAGGCTAGCCAAATTCTAGGGGAGAGGGCTAGACGTATTTTAGGAGAAATTTTGAAATCTGTAGTCTTACCTGAAACATTTCTGGGGAAAGTTTGACCTGAAACCAGGTTATTTTGTTAATCTTCTGGTGGTAAAATATAAGCAGATATACCCCATAGCACCCAACCCCAGGAATTGACATGTGGTGAAACATTCATGTAACACTAACACATAAATACACCTCGAGGATTGAGATCTTCAGCATTGGGTTTGATTGATATAGAGTGTTTTTGATCAATTATGGTTTGATATACAATGAAAATACACATGGCAACAACATTTGAGTTGTTAAATATCTTTAATGAAATAATTTAACAGAACAACCATAGTGGAAACAGCAATTTCTAGACTTGTACATTTACTCTTGATAATTGATGTATGAGGCTTCAAAACATTCACAACCTTCTTTCACATTTGTATTGTCTTAAATACACCTGAAACACAACATATAAAAGCTATTTTTAATATTTTAAATATGTATACAGATTCAAAGCAACATTGGCCACAAAATATATGGTACACATTTCTTCTCGCATTTCATTTAAAACAAATACAGCACATCAGATGTTAACGACGTGGCTTTCTCTATTTTTATTTTTAAGCAATGTTGTAAGCGCGACTAAGCTAGCCAAAATGAAAGGCTTTCATTTTAGCTAGCATTGAAAGGTTCAAAGGACCGAAATACTTTCAAACTAAAGGCTTGGCCATAAACAAATATGTTATGTCTAAAATTCAAATCATAGTAATGAATGATCTGCAAATCGGCCTCGCGCAATAGCTTATTAAACCTACACTGTTAATTTCAAGGAGTTATTTTAACTCCAAAAGTGGAGAAAAAAAAGGTACAGAATGACTGCTTTTTTGGAGTAAATTTTACTCCAGTTTTTTAACTCCAATTTTAGAATAAATTATACTCCACAAGTAGAGTGAAATTTACTCCAGTAGGAGTAAAAACTACTCTAAGAATGCAGTAAAAATTAAAGTTTACTCCAAAAATGGAGTCATTCTGTACCTTTTCCCTTTTACTCCCATTCGCGAGTCAAAATAGCTCCTATAGATTAGAGTAAGGAAGGGCTCTTAATTAAGTTTAGAAATCAATAAAAACATTTTAAGGTCAAAATAATATATTTTCTCAGCAAAATATGATATACACAACAGGCATGCAATTTGTTCTAGTTATTTACATTGTTAGGCTCGAATGATATCATGGTTATAACATGCTTGTAGTGTTAACAGCATTATCATAATATTCTGCGGGTCAATTGGTAGAATTTTAGTACTAAACAAGTTGTACACCACAAGTATTCCATAATTATAATTATTATGTTCTCCAACAAATGAATAACATTCCAATATTAACAATGAGGTAGGATAGCATGATATTGACTTGATTATAGTGGTAGTATTAAACTTCAATCAACTTCACCATCAGGATATTACTGTATGAATCCATTAAAACAATCCCGAAGAAAAAAATATAAGGTTAATAAAACAGCAGCAGAAGATTATTGGTTAGCCAAAAATCTCAAGCACTTATATTGGTTTGTGAGCTAATGAATCAGCAAACATTTATTAAACAAACTATACAGGCACATGGGCTTTGACAACAGGGATGCACCGGATAGTTGAAACAGATCTGACCTGATTATCCGCCCGGATACTGCATATAGTTCATATGACATCTAGTGGCCGAGCCAGATGTAGCCTGCATAGCAGACCATCTTGGAGCAGAAAGAGGAACGAGGGTCTCCTGTAATACCCGGCTTTCATGTTTACTCTTTCAGCTTCAATGAGGGCTTTCTTTACAGGTTAAGGCAGCTGCGAAGATTAAGCCTCACATAAGTTTCCGACATCAATGATTTCAATGATGATGAAGGTCTGGCAGGAATTGGAATGCGGCCTGCGTGGTGCGCTCTAACCAGCTGAGCTACAGAGTCCAGTTGTCGAGCTCTAACCACAAGTTCATGTATATATACTAGGGTACTGCCATGTTAAGTTGTGGGTAAATATCTAGATTTTGTTGGCATTTCACCCGATAGAATAATAATTGAAGGGTTTTGTATCTATGGAAAATTATTGAGTGTAAATTATATACAATGGACAACTGGACTCTGTAGCTCAGTTGGTTAGAGAGCTGCACCAGAATCGCAGGTCTGCATGTTCAATTCCTGCCAGGGACCTATAGTTGCATTTTTTTGCAGCTGTTCCTGGTTAGGTCTAATAAATATATATAATTTACACTCATTAATTTTCCATCTACAAAACCCTTCAATTATTATTCTATCGAGTGAGATGTCAACAAATCTAGATATTTACCCACAACTTAACATGGCAGTACCCTAGTATATATACATGAACTTGTGGTTAGAGCTCGACAACTGGCCTTTGTAGCTCAGTCGGTTGGAGCGCTGCACCGGAATCGCAGGGCCGCAGATTCAATTCCTGCCAGGGACCTGTAGTTGCATTTTTCGCAGCTGTTCCTGGTTAGGTCTAATAAATGTATATACTTTACACTCAATAATTTTCCATCTACAAAACCCTTCAATTCATATATTATATTTGGTATGAATGTCAATATGGTATGCATATCAACCTGGTGAATATTTTAAGCAATATCACCTAAGCCGTGTCATTTTCAAATACAGCATGCTTTGTGACCATGCAGTGTTTTCCTTAACCGAGGTAACATAACTGTGTCAGTAGCATCACCCTAAATCATGTAAACCCTTGCTTTCTATGACTCTCTTGGTCACTAACCCTGCTAAAGGAAATCCTATCTCCATGTATAAAGCAAGGTCATGTTATTACAAAAATATTCTCAAATATATGAATTAAAAATTATTACATGTACAGATTAGTCCCAGTAGATCACTGGTTATAAAACAATTTGAATACCTAACTATTCGCCATACGAATACTAAATCTTATATACAAATTAAAATGGCAACAAAACATGGGAATATTCGTCTTACCTTCAGGCACTTTAACCGCGTTTGTCTTTACACAGCAGCGGCAGCACTCCTCAATCAGACCGTCAATTGCCTAAATCAATATTTGGGAAACAATAAACTAAGTTATATACTTCTGCTAGAAGAAATTACTCGAAAATTTACTGTATACAACTCAAGACGATTTCATTTTGACCTCAGTGCGTCGAAGTGATTTGTATACAGTCTTCAATAGAAAATATAACCACCTATCGAGTAAATAATCGTACACAAAATAGCAAATAACAATAAACATACCTTCGCAACAAAGTCCGTGTAATTTGTCCGGTTTTCGTGAATATATATAAAAGAAAATTTGGCTAAAACTCTCCTCTCCTTGAACTTTTGTAGCAAAATATTAAAAATATAGAATTTGGCGCATGATGTGAATATAGAATCAAATTACTATAACACGTGATACATCCCTAACGCGTTGATTGGTGCAGACACGAGTGTTTCCACAAGCATTCTTCTCAGCAGAAAAAATATCAATCCAATCCAAAAATGTAAATAAATCCTTTGACTTTGAGTGAGAAAAGTACGTTGGCGATTCACGACAGACCCGGCTTCGATTACCGCTCGCGGTTTAACAGTAAATAATGTATAAAGCCAATGCATAATACAGCATTCCGCCATTCCCACTTTTGACTTGGCGACGTTACCGGAGCTAAATTTTATTTTATTTAATTGATTTAATTAATTAATAATAATAATAATAATAATAATAATACTTCGTCAGCTAATTAAATGGCAGGAACTTCTTGCTTCTTAATTTTGTCCCTACGCCCAGTGAAATAATCTCATAATGTTGGAGTTGAATAACTTTGGCCGCGGTAAAATTCAGGAGTTAAAACGACTCCTAGAGTAATATTAAGGAGTAAAAATTACTCCATTATTTCTACTCCTTTGCTGGAGTAAGTTTTACTCCTTCAGTGGAGTTAAAATGACTCCCAGTGGAGTAAATTCTGGAATGCGTACCGAAATGGAGTAGTTTTAACTCCATTTTTGGAGTAGATTTTACTCCAAAATTTTTACTCTCCCACAGGGAGTAATTTTAACTCCTATGGCGGAGTTAAAATAACTCCTTGAAATTAACAGTGAAGTCAAATACGCATTGAGAGAGAATTTGAATCAGTGAGCCTGCCATTACAGCTCAGAGTTCTGACCACTGATATACAGAATACACATGCAAAGAGAAAGGCACAAAGCAAGTTTTGCCTGTTAAGAACTTTAGCTTTTATATGAAGATATGTTAACCACATCAGCAGCAGGGTAATACCATAGTAAATGCAAAACACTGGTCTAGATTGTTTGGTGACCATGTAAATTTCTACTGTAGGTAGGGTTACCCTATACTAGGCAAATAGGCTATATTATATTTGTTGATAAATATCAAGATTTTGTTGGCATCTAACTCGATTGAATAATAATTGAAGGGTTTTATAGATGGAAAATTATTGAGTGAAAATTATATATATTTATTAGACCTAACCAGGAACAGCTGCGAAAAATGCAACTATAGGTCTCTGGTAGGAATCGAACCTGCGGCCCTGCGATTCCGGTGCAGCGCTCTAACCAACGTACTGAGCTACAGAGTCCAGTTGTTGAACTTAACATGGCAATACCCTAGTATATATACGTGAACTTGTGGTTAGAGCTCGACAACTGGACTCTGTAACTCATTGGTTAGAGCGCTGCACGCCTGCACCGGAATTGCAGGGGCGCAGATTTGGTTCCTGCCAGGGACCTACAGTTGCAATTTTCGCAGCTGTTCCTGGTTAGGTCTAATAAATGTATATAATTTATACTCACTAATTTTCCATCTACAAAATCCTTCAACTATTATTCAATTGAGTGAGATGCCAACAAAATCTTGATATTTACCCACAATTTAACATGGCAGTACCCTAGTATATATATATATATATAGTTTTTCGCTTACCTCAAAACTTGTCTGCAACAGGCTGTTTCATCTGTAAAAGAATCATCAGGCAGTTTACAAGTATCGAAAAGAAATGACCGCTTATATGCTTCCTGCCGGGGCGTGGGAGTGTGTGTGGGAGACAATGTGTGCATGCATGGCTTTGTTTGCGTTGTTTACGCGAAATTTGTTACGATGACGACATCGTGAAATTATTTCAGCTCTTTTGTTGAGTAAACAATCCTTGTTTTTTTCTTTCAAAATACAAAATTTTTCTTCTAAACATAAATTGCATCGTTTTGATCCTCCCGTATACGAAATAGAATGTTTTAAAATTTGCCAAAACATGTTCATGTATATATATATATACATGAACTTGTCGTTAGAGCTCGACAACTGGACTATGTAGCCCAGTTGGTTAGAGTGCTGCACCGGAATCGCAGGGCCGCAGATTCGATTCCTGCCAGGGACCTATAGTTGCATTTTTCGCAGCTGTTCCTGGTTAGGTCTAATATATAATTTACACTCAATAACTTTCTATCTATATTATATTTGTATGCATATCAACCTGGTGAATATTTTAAGCAATATCACCTAAGCCGTGTCATTTTCAAATACAGCATGCTTCATGACCATGCAGTGTTTTCCTTACCGAGGTAACATGCATAACTGTGTCAGTAGCATCACCCTAAATCATGTAAACCCTTGCTTTCTATGACTCTCTTGGCCACTAACCTTGCTAATAGGAATATCCTATCTACATGTATAAAGCAAGGTCAAGTTATTACAAAAATATTCTCAAATATATAATGAATTAACTTTAATTTTATGCAAAATCATCTACTATTAAAAATTATTACATAATTATACAGATTAGTCCGAATGCGTACTGAAATGGAGTAGTTCGAACTCCATTTTTGGAGTAGATTTTACACCAACAGGGAGTAATTTTAACTCTCCCACAGGCAGTAATTTTAACTCCTATGGCGGAGTTAAAATAACTCCTTGAAATTAACAGTGTACCTACCGGCTCAAAAACGTTTTACAATGAGTGTTGTAGTACTGTAAGTAGTAACTGATTGTTTTATTATACAAAAATAATTGAATTATACTGTAATCCATAGAGCATAGTGATGTGTTCGGACTGACAGACAAGCTCTGACATTTCGTCAAAATCGGTGGTCAAAATATCAAACTATTTACTTACGATTTACTTTCTTTCAACATTCAAATGTTCTTCATACTTCTATGATCATTGCTTGTTCTTGCAATACCAAATATGATTTGATTTCTACACATAGGCTACTACGCGAGTATAAGGTGAAAACCCGAAAAATGTCAATTTCACAATAGAAAAGTATAGTATTCACTCCCTCAAACATGGCCGCCGCTTTCCAAACACGACTCACTTCCGGCTTCAATTGCTACAAGGGCTCTGTTTTACGATGCTCTATCCAGTCTTAGTACATATCAGTAAAGCCGAATATATTGACGACGGTCAATTGTCTGTCGACAAATATGATATAAAACCACGTCACAGGAAGCTAAGAGATATTTGCGAGGCCAAGAAGAGGGGTGATTATACGCTGTTCTATTACATATTGCTGTTTGAAGGTATAAAATATAAATTCTGCATGAGGGACATTGTGTTTGCGCTGGATAAAATAGTACTCTATTTTCACCAACAAGAAACCCATGATTTCACATTTCTGGATTTGGAATTATCTGTAGCCGTTCACTTGGTCCAGGATGTTGCCAGAAGTTCACAACGTTAGATGAATCAAGATTGATGGGGCTCAGGGGTTGGCAGACAATAACATAATCTACATCTCTCTCTCTCGCTCTGTTGCCCAGTGTTAAGATACGCAGTGACTTCTGCCAAATTTGCATAATATATTTACAATGAAACATTGAACGCTTCTAAAATATGTGTGATTCCTAAAAGGTTCCCAAAAGTTCGCCGTATCTGTCAGCTTAATTGTATGCGATCAATCAAAGGCTATATACTTACTCCAACAGAAGATACTCCTTTTTATGCTCTCCCAAAATATTTATGACTGTGCATGATCAAGTTTAATCTAAATGCCTCCGGTAACGTGCGGTGCCATTGTGGGTAGAGTATTGCAAATACGGCGGTTGACTGTTGTGTAAAACTACCTGAAAAATACAATGAGAACTTCGATCGAGCGAAGGCTATTCGTCTGGAAGTTAGTAGGAACTATCAGATGCCTCCAGTAACAATGCAGCGAAAATATCAGATGTGTGAGAATAACGGTTTCGCTCGGCCATGCATGGGGAAAAATCTTCGTAATGGAACCACCAATAATTGATAAGCGCTTTTCCTGGTTTTTTTTACTACTCCCACTCACCAACTCTACATCCAAATCTTAAGTTAACATACGAGTACTTGCATAATAGAGTAAATTTTTTAATATATTGAATTGGAAACTGTTGGTGGTCATTCTGTAACTAGATTGTCCTGTAAACCTACTGACTGTCATCAGTATCTACATTACGAGTCATTACACGCGGCACATGACAATGTTCTATTTATTGGTGAAAATTTAAAGTGAAGAAAAGGCTATAGGTCTAAAAACATTACAAAACTCAATCATAATTCAGTTTTAGTACATCTAGTGTAGGACCTGTGTAGGTTATTAGGAGTTTGTATGCGTGACCTTGAAACGGCAGTGCCAACAAAGCTCTAACTTCCGAATAGCAAGTGCGACAGCCTTTCTGAAGTGCTTATAGTGATAAAATACACTGCACTGCTTCAAAACTTTACGAAACTTGGTTGAAATCTTCTTTAGCCTTCAATATTTATGTAAAAGTACAACAATTGAATGATACTTCCGAGACTCGTCGACAAAAATAAACAAGACGGCAAAATACGGCTGAAATCATGTTTTGGTGCGGCTTAAGTGAAATAGAATGTATTATATTTAAACCACACAATGTCAATCCTTATAAAATCTACAATAATTATATTAAATTAAGCATAGTTTTTAATCCCATGATAAAATTTTAAGGAAATAAGAAAATTTAATCTCTGCAGGTATATTAGTTATTACTAGCAGTTGACATGGGGTGGTGCATGGTCATTTTCTTGTAAAATATTATACGTAGACAAATTTTTCCTTCCAATAACCACCCCGAAAAGCAACCCTTCCAAACACTATAAGCACTTCAGAAAGGCTGTCGCTTTTGCTTTTCAGAAGTTAGAGCTATGTCAGCACTGCCGTTTCAGGGCAGGTCATGTTTTGGAACATATGCCATGTTGACCGCCATGGTAATTTTACCCTAAAACAGTTTAGATTGCCCGTGCTAAATGAAACGCACACAAACTCCTGTAAAGGTCCTAGACTAATCAAAGTAATGCAAAAAAAAAGAAAGCGGAAAATTTTTACTGAGTCCGCGATGCCTTATTACATAAGTTCAGCTTTATGGCCATTTTTCCTTACTACTTCATGTCAGGAATACATAAAAGTTTGAGTTAAATAATTAGATTATGTTAGGGTTAGGGTTGGGTGTAGGGTAAGTACCACCTAGAATAACTACGTGACATATAGTGGTTCAAGCTGTTCTGCGATGCAGGCAAATCCTGCTACGTCAGCAGTAATCAAATTGCAAGATTTACCAAAACAAACGCTTGCGGCTTCCCATAAAATAAGATATTCTATTTTTGTTCATTTTGTTCATTTTTATATTTTTTGTTTGTTCTGTTTCATGTTTGTTTAGAACGGCATAGTTGTTGTTGACAGTCCAGGGATTGGTGATTCACATGAGCAGAACGAAGTAGTAACAAATTACGTTCTTAATGCGTTTGCTTTTGTTTACTTGATAAACGGCAGTCATGGGGGAGGAGTTCAAAGAGATCGGGTAAGTTTGTTAGAAGAAAATCTATTTTTGCCACAAAAATGTTAAGTTCGCCATGATGAAAAGGTGAATCTCAGTTTTACTACACAACACTTCATCAATGTTTACCAACGACCAGAGTTTTGAATATGGAAAATTTGAAGAAAACTCTTACCAACTAAACTTACGTTGACATATCAACTACTTCTTTGCTGTTGTTTGTGTATAAAACTAATTTAAATTGGGTTTGCAAAAGCTAAGGGGAAATTTGACTCTCATTGAAGCCTCGTACAGATGAGCAAGTTTTCCTCGACAATTTTTTGTGTTTGTTCGTGTGTACGACAAACAAGCTTTTTCCACAGCGAATACTACGGGTCTTTTGGATCACAATCTACCTAACAAATACAACAATAACTTCGATGTTCCCAGAGAAGGCTCTTTGTCTGGAGGTTACAGACGATGGGCCTTCGCTCGAAATGTCCAAATTATTTTTGTAATTTTCACGTACTGTAGATTGTGACTGAAAAAACCCGCAGTATTTGCTATCGACGCTAAATATACTGGCACCATATATATAGAGCAATACATAATCCTCGAGCTAACGTCCGGAATTTTATTTCATTTTATTTATTTTATATTACAAGTTTGCCATTGCAATACGTGTACATGATTTTATATATAAAGTAGTTACAAATGGCTGGAATTCTCACACAGAGATAGTTCTAGATCTCCATTAATAACGGGGTTCCAACACATACTTAAAATATAAACTATTATACGAAAACATAAAAAAAATTAAGTTAATATTGTAACAATTAAACACGTAAATTATTTAATTAATTAATTTTGCCAGGGGGAAGCGGTACTGCTTGTCTATTACACCAGTGATAGCTATAGCCGATTTAAAATTAAAGTTCATCAATTATCGCGGCCTCGTAGCTATGTTTCATGGGTGTCATGGGTGGACCAATTTCGCGGATTATATTGTCGTGCAGGAGTGGAATGAGCGAAATTTTAAAAATATGGAAATTCGGTTTATGGGAAGACCCATGAAACGAAATTTAAGATTTCTTGAACTCGAAGAACCATCTTTGGTGTATTACCTTACTGGGGAAAATACTAAAGAATCTTTGGAAGAGGACATTGCAATGGCCGTTGATGGACGAAGACCTTCTAATTTAGAACATGTAGCCAAGCCTATATCAGTTCTGGAGTTGCGTGAGCAAGATGCCTGAAGGTGCCCTGATGAAACGCCACTACTATGCGATGGATGGATTTGCCGCCAGTTTGCGCCTATTTGTGTATCATCAAACACAGCATTTAGCTACAATGGACGTTTAAAGGTCAGAAATTGAGTACAGCAGCGACAGTGGGGAAAACAGCATGTAGATTCTGATACCCTGCCTCTATCTACCAGTATCAACGGGAGTATGCTCCTTCAATGAGAAGATATTCAATCATTCTTAGAGCTATGTTACGCGAAAAAAATTTTGCCCGCAACTTGCTACGCAATTTCTGCATAAAGCCATGTTGTGTAAAAATGTACGTACGTGCAGAAAAACAATGGCCCAAGTTTTACTCAATGGATATTATCAATCACACTTACTGTGGCAAAGACAAAGTAGAACTAGATTAATGTTCACTATTTTTCCGCCAATATATTTGTGTTCCAAGTTGCAACAAAATTGCCCGCCAACAGAAAAGGCGCAAACAAGGCGCTACGACGACTGATTAACTTAATGTTGCGCGGCACGCCGGATAAATAACGCTGGTTGTATTTTACCAACATTCACCTTATTTTAACAAACGATTATTTTAACTTTGTGTCGAAAAATAAATAAATCTTTAATATAAAATGAAAAACTAAGGCCCTGTCCACACGTAGTCGGATAAGTTTGTAACCACAGACATTTTGTTGCAGTTACGCCTTCCGTCCACACGTATCCGGAGCAAAATGTTTGCGGATACAAACGTAAACGCATCTTTTTGAAAACGCTCTCAAAAGTGGAGCTTTTTCAAACCGGAACTTTTCCGGATACGTGTGATCGGACGCACTGTAACCGCAGCTTTTTGAAAACGACGACGTAAATAGATACATTTTGAGACCCACTCACGCCCATCACACATAACATTATGGGATCCAGTCCATGCTGAACGCGTTTGTGCATTTGGTTACCTTGGTGATTACCTCGCTAAAATGGCGCCGGGAAGAGAAGACTTATTTGAAGCCTTATCGCTTATGCATATTCTGTTGAATATAGCAATGATAAATTTCCAAGCTGACTATTCAAGAAGGCGAATGATGTTGTAAGGTGCCGGTTGCCAGAATTGGGACCGTGAAATGTCTGAACAGAAGGCGTCAAACACAACATAGAAGATTCTGGTGTTCAGCCTTATTCTCTCCTTTAGCCCCCTTTGATTTTGTATTAACTTTTTCTTTCGGCATGTTTTTCTTTCGTAATTTAAAATACATGCCCACACGTACACACGCTCACACATGAAAATAATCGTACCAGCAACTGCATCGCGGCTCATCGCATTCAATAGCACATTCTCTGTAAGCATGGCCGTCCTCAGAAAATTTTTCAGGGGGGGTGTACGTTGTTTCAACCGACTGCCAAATCAACTTGTACCGACTATTATCTGAAGTTTGCTTCGATAGAAGAATTCTTTTTCCCAAACCCCCCCGTAGGGACGGCCCTGTCTGTAAGCGGTTCTAGCGTATTCGAATCGTTTTATCGGATACGTGTGGACGGCCGAAAACGCATCCAATCCGAATACGTGTGGACGTGTGACTTTTTGAATCCGCAATAAAATGTCTGCGGCTACAAACTTATCCGGCTACCTGTGGACAGAGCATAGGCTAACGCCTGTATTCTAAAAGCTCACTCACACTCACACTCAAAGAGTGGAGGTTCAATCTAAGCTTCCCTTGAGTGTCAGTGCTATTTTTGAATAGCTGGAGGGCGAGTACTCACATAGTATGGTACGGCACTAACCCTCCAGCTTTTCAAAAACAGCACTGACACTCAAATTAAGCTCAGATTGAACCTTCACTCTTTGAGTGTGAGTGTGAGTGAGCTTTTAGAATACAGGCGTAAGTCTTTAAGCATGTCTTATATTTCAATCATTCCAATGAACTAGTGATCCAAGGATAGTGCAAAGTTTTAAAAGACAAATGCTATATGTTACATGGTTTATAGTGCGTACGTAATTGTTGTGCATGATTAAGTTTAGGTTTATATCTTTGAATAGCGAGGGATTCTTGGAAAAGCAAAAGGGACAAATGGTTAGATTTATCTACGATAAAACATGTTCAGCCATTATACATCTGGTTTGATTAGACTAATAGACTCTGCGTCATGAATCCCTCGCTATTCAAAGATATAAACCTGAACTTAATCATGGAATTAATATATTGCATAAAGCTCGCTGGCAACTGAAGCGATTGACGATAACACGTTGGCTATCTCCTCGTCTTTCTCGTTTTAATAAAGTCCTCTGACGAGTCAAGAGATTTTCGCTGTTCTCGCAAGTCATTTTCATCGTATAAAACGCGACACAAACGCGCGCTTCTGTACTAATAATCTGTTTACGCTCTACTGATCTGATGCAATTTTCTCTCTGCGTGGCATCATGGTGGCACTCATGCACGAGCCAATCATATTGAATTCAGCAGCGTGTTGTTCACGTGCGGGTCACGTCACCTTAGGCAACCTTGCTCTGAACTTTTAATCATTTCCATATTTAGATTTTAGAGAGCCAATCACTGTAACAGTTGTTTGACCGGTTGCGGTATATAAATATAAACAACCGCTCATATTTGCCCCGTCCTTTTAAAAGTTAAAACTGCCAATGCCTTATACTGCGATAGACGTCTATGATCATTGAAACTTTGCTTTTAGTAAAAAAAAATTATTTGTAATCTTGAGAGAGGACAAAGTTATCGAGGCAATGAATGTTGTGGATGAATAGTTGCAGACTTGCAGTAAATATTACGTTGTCGTTGTGTACTTGTGTTGAAAGAAAAACATTCGTTAATCGTTATGTTTATGACTTATACTCAGTATTAAGTTATAGAAGGACAAAGAGTAAAGAGTAGTTACATGTATGATATATTTAGTTTTGTAAATATTACAGGGTTCATATTATTATTAAATGTTGTGTTGAAAATTTTGTTTACAGTAATATGACTCTACTGTATGTCTGTACTCTATAATTCCGGACTGTCACTTCAAATTTTGCACATGGGTGGCTATTATATATTAGCCCAAGTTAAGTCGTGAAATAGTATAAAAATTAAGGGTGTATAGTCGGCCACTGCCTTCAACTAGAACACCCACACAATTTTTAAGGCGATTTTTTCAAAGAGGAAATTCTGTTTAACTTTCGTTTTCCCAACAATGTCAATGACAATGCATATAAACAGTACTGTTGTTTACGTTCACACTTCAAACGTAATTATTTATATCACAGAAAATCAGAATTATACATCCCAATCCAATTATATCCCATCAATTTAAGGTATACTGTAAAGTTTAAATTAACACGACTATTGGGATTGCAGGCTTTGCAGCACGTTTATACACGTATGATCCCGTTTTATACCATAGAAGTTATAATATAAATCGGATACTATAGTCTGCACTGTTTTGATATTTCATAATACAGATTACAGATCGAATACATGCAGTATACTATATATATCCAGCCATCGACTTGCACAAGTTTATTGACATTGGCATTGTCCCTATAGTTCATAAGGCTATAGTTGTATTTGCAATAATATAGCCTTTAAACTGCTACCACATTTACCTTCCTTATCATTTATATAATCTGGAAACTCGCATTTGAGATACAGTCTTTAAATATTTTGTCATAATCATATTCTCGAAAGCAAATGTCAAATAATAATGCTCGGGAAGCGAAAATAAGTGAATTTCTACAATCCTTCCCGTTGATTATCCAGTACTGAAGGCACGTTGGTAAGTCAGTTATAATGACTGATTTCTCTCCGGTTCATCGACATTGATAATTTGATATAATTATGTCTTGTCGCTAGACTCGCTACACCGCACGTGTACGAATCTCGCAGTCACCTCGCGGCCACGCACTTGATAGCGCACGCGCATTTGTGATTGGACAAAAAATCGCGTGTTCCGGGGGAAAGTTCGCCAATTTAATGTCAATTCAGCGTCTTCAGCAAATGTTTCAAGTTCAATATAAAGACTCTAATTCAGCATAGTTTGTGTAAAGTCGCCATAAGATCAAAATAATATTTAAAGAAAAATGTGAAGTCCTGTCTTGAAGGACTAAATCACTAAATGTTAATGAATTTAAAAAGAAATATAAATTGTATGCACGCCCCGGAAAGTTTACACTATGATTGAATGAATGAATGAATGAATGAATGAATGAATGAATGAATGAATTAATGAATGAATGAATGAATGAATGAATGAATGAATGAATGAATGAATGACTGACTCGTTTGAATTTTCGCCACTCACCACAATATTGCAAAGTTTCGAAGAAACTTTGCACTAAAAAGTACATGTCAAATTGTACAGCGTACTATAGAAGTCACGCTATAAATCAGCGATGCTTACAAATAAAAGGAACTTACATAACCGTTACAAAATACAAACATTATAAACATTGTTGGTTTCTATATATTCCAAAGATTACTCAATATTCATATCATATACTACCAAAAAATGCCAACCACTATATTTTGTAGTATTACTATGTCAGCTTTAATGAGAGTTCCTGGTATTTATATTGGATGGAATAACTATCATATCTTTGATATTCTTCAGTGAGATACCGTTTGATATATATAGTATATATTAATGAAGCAAGACTAAATAACTTAATTGATAACAATGCAGCTAAGACACCTGGATATGATATTTTAAGACGTGATAGAAATCGATATGGCTGTGATGTTGCACTCTTTATACGTGATAATCTTGTTTACGTCTACCGAAACGATCTAGCTAATGCCTGATGATCTTGAAGCAATTTGCATTGAGTTTAAAAATCCAAGAATGAAACCATTTTTGATTAGTTCATGACCGGCACCGTGCGCCTAGCCTAAATGCGGAGATATTTAACCATTTTGAAATATTTTTGCACAAAGCTGAAAAGGAAACCAAATATCTCATAATAACTGGAGATTTTAACTGCAACCTATTATCTGTTAAAGCCAACATGCAAATAAAGAAACTTAAAGAATTAATGCACATATATCAATTAAAACAAAATATGACTACACCAACGAGAATGACCAACAATACTCAGTTTTTGCTTCATATTATTCTATTCAAGACAATTTAAAGCATTCAATAACTTACGATTTCAAAACGATTTGAAGCGTTTAGTGCCTTTACTAACCCCAAGCATGCTCCATTTCGACAGAAAAGGGTAAAAAGTGAGATTAAGAAACAGAGCAATTACAGAGATTATTTAAAAACAACATATTACGTTTTTAAACTTAATTCCCCTTTATCTTTCGATGCCCATAGCATAAACAATGCAAAAACCAATTAAATAGGTGCATTAATTAAAAAAGCAAAGAGAACTCACCACAACTCCAAATTAGCAAGCACTAAGAATTGCAACAAGAGTTGGAGAACAATTAATGAATTATTAAACAAGGCAACATCAATAATGAGATCAAAGTTAACAGAAATACATGCAATAGCAGGCGACGAACAAGTTGCTGACGAATTTAACAAATAATTTTCTGCAATAGGCAAACAACATGCAGATGACAACAACATTGATCCTCTTTAACCAATGTCATTCCTGTGTCAAATTTATTTGCTTATGTAATTTAATTAAGTCATGTAATTTTCAGCATGAAAGCCAGCAAATCAGAAGGTCTTGATAAAATTTCAGTTAGACTCATGCAAGCGGCGGAGCAGGAATTGCAATGTTGGAGTTTTTGCATTATATACTGTATATTCAACTCGTTTTTAAATACTGGCATATTCTCTGAGGATTGGAAAATGGCAAGGGTTACACCAATTTATAAATCAAACGATAAAAATACCTATAGAATAACTGTAGGTAACTATAGACCTAATTCTGTTATGTCGAATGTCGCGAAAGTTTTCGAAAATATTATCTATGACTGCTTGCTTTCGGAAAGAAAATGAAGTCACAGCTGAAAAGAAGTCAGGATTCCGTCTTCACTCCTGCATTTGACAAATAATTGGCTAGCTAATATGGACGAAGGTTTGATCAATGGAATATTATTTTTGATCATACTATTCTCCTGTCTAAACTTGAACTTTGTGTTGTACGAGGAACTCCTCTACGATGATTTCGATCATATTTATGTCAGAGCAAACAAAATTTTAAAATAAATAAAGCCGTGTCAAATACGACTGAAATTTTCTGTGGTGTTCCACAGGGCTCAAACCTTGGTCCACTATTATTTCTCCTATTCATTAATGATCTGCCAAACTGTTGGAAGACAACTATGTTTGTAGATTATAGAAACCTATCCAGCAGTGAAGAACGATCATCTGTAGACATTGAGTATAGATAAAACACAACGAAAAACGAGTATATACTTATCGGACCAAAACGTTGACTAGAAGCGATTTCTGAAGCTCAAAAAACATATTATGGTGATTATCAGATCAAACGCGTGAACGAAAAAACTGTTCTTACCTCAAAAACCTTGTCCACAACAGGCTGTTTCATCTGTAGTCGAGGACCTGTATAGGAGTTTGTATGCGTTTCATTTAGCACAGGCAATCTCAACTGTTTTAGGGTAAAATGACTATGGCGGTCAACATGGCATATGTGCGAAAACCTGAATCCGGGACGAAAGTCCGGAAAATGACCCCGCCCTGAAACAGCAGTGCCGACATAGCTCTAACTTCCGAAAAGCAGAAGCGACAGCCTTATAAATATTTGCGTATTTTCTATTGTTTTTATCATAAATCATAAAAATACAATAAATATAATATATTTACTGGGTTCTGTGGTGGCGAACAGCGTTTCGTGAAAATATTTACCCCCCCCCCCTGTCAAGTAGCCATGAGGAGTTTTCGCGAAGATTGCGCGTGACTTTCAAATTATTTTTAAACTTGTGTCTTTGATTCTGATCCTAAATTTGTTATGGGAAGTTTTTCCCTTTCAAGTGGGAGTATACTACTCTAGTTTTTCGATTGGGACTATTCTACAATGAAGTACTCTTGGATACTATAATCTAAATAAATATGAAGACGAAGAAGTGGCATTTATCGGGAAGACAAGCGGCGAGGCATTGCAATGGCCGCTATTTGACGAAATATCGAAGGACACAATATCGAAGATAAAATACACTGCACTGCTTCAAAACTTGACGAAACTTGGTTGAAATCTTCTTTAGCCATCTATCATTATGTAAAAGTACAACAATCGGATGATACTTGCGAGACTCGGCGATAAAAAGCAAACAAGACGGCAAAATATGGCTGAAATCGTGTTTTGGTGGGGGGTAAGTGAAATAAAATGTATTATATTTAAAAAAAACATTGTCAATCCTTATGAAATCTACAATAATTATATTAAATTAAGCATAGTTTTTCATCCCATGATAAAAATTGTTAGGAAATAAGAAAATGTAATCTCTGCCAGGCATATTAGTTATTTCATGGATAATTAGCAGTTGACCTGGGGTGGTGCATGGTCATTTTCTTGTAAAATATTATACTTAGACAAATTTTTCCTTCCGATAACTACCCCTAAAAGCAACCTTCTAAACACTATAAGCACTTCAGAAAGGCTGTCGCTTCTGCTTTTCGGAAGTTAGAGCTATGTCGGCACTGCCGTTTCCGGGCGGGGTCATTTTCACGACTTTCGTCCCGGATTCAGGTTTTCGCACATATGCCATGTTGACCGCGATGGTCATTTTACCCTAAAACAGTTGAGATTGCCTGTGCTAAATGAAATGCATACAAACTTCTATACAGGTCCTAGACTACTGTAAAAGAATCATCAGGCAATGACAAGTATCGAACGAAATGACAACTTAAATGCTTCCTGCCGGTGTGTGGGGGTGTACGTGGGAGACAATGTGTGCATTCATGACTTTGTTTGCATTGTTTACGCGAAATTTGTTACGATGACGACACCGTTAAATTATTTCAGCTCTTTGTTGAGTAAACAATTCTTGTTTTTTTCTTTCAAAATACAAAAATTTTCTTCTAAACATAAATTGCATCGTTTTGATCCTTCTGTGTACGAAATAGAATTATTTAAAATTTGCCAATTAATACTGAAATCCTTATTGTTTTCTTTGAATGTCCAAATATATTTCGAAAGTTCCTTGTCGTTTGTGTGCTTTTTACGCTGAAAAGATTTAGTGTGGTTTGCCAATCGCTCTTTGAATGTGGTTTCAGTCATGCCAATGTAATTTTTGATCGTGTTTGTGTTGCTTACTGTGACTGTTGCTTTGTATACTATGTCCCTAGTCATGCATTGTTTTTGAAGCCGGCAGGTGGTGCTTTCTCTACAACTGCAATTGGTAGTGTCCATGAGTAGTAGTGTATGTGGTTTTCGACCCTTATTTTTGAGGGTGTGCGAGGGTGTGCGAGATTTTTGAGGGTGTGCAACATCATTAACATAATTATGTATTGACGTCATAATGATATACAAGGTGAGTTTGGGCGAAACAGTCATTATGTCGAGTTTTGAGGGTGTGCAACATCATTAACATTAATCAATTATGTATTGACGTCATGATGATATGCAAGGCGCGTTTGGGCAAAACAGTCATTAAGCTGAGCTCAGTGACGAATCACAAAAAGAGTTAATTCTTACGCTTTTTTCACAATAGCTAGACGTTTCTATATATTTTGCCAAGCTTTGTGTTCCAAACACAGTCCGTTTCGACAATGAGTAAATAATATATTCTCGTATCTAATATCACCTTATACGAAACGGCTTAGATAACTAATATAGCGAAGCTTAACCTAGTCAAGTATTATTACCTTATGCGAAATAATAACAAGCAGAGATATAGCTTTCTAAAACGAGAAGATCTTAAGGTTTAATCGGCATAGCTAAGATCTTATAGAGCAAGACAAATATATGTTTACCAAGCGATTGTATAAACATAGTTCTTACAGGGATTTAAACCTTACAAAGTTTCAAGCGTTTTAGATGTAGCAGAGTGGGAAAAGCAGTGATTTTTAAGCGAGATTTACAAGCATACACAAACATTGTATATAAACATTTAGCGTTTGTTAGGTAATTACGGGCAATTAAGATTTTCTAGCTTGAAAATTTGAATAAATTTAGAATATATTATTATAGCACGGGAAAATATTGTACAATGTACATACAATACACACAGAATTAATTTTAAAAACACATTTATTGATAATAATTTCTTTTACAGCGTTAGTAAGGTCTGCTCCTAAGAGCATATCGTTTAGGTGTCTTTTGTATCTTTAAAGAGATATTTTTTGTCTGTCTTCGGGTAATAATCTTGCAATTGCTAAATCTTAAGGTCTCCAATCTGAAATCTACCCATTATTAAATATATTTTTAACAAAGTAAATAAGGTCTGCTCTGGGTCTGCTTCTAAGAACGTATTATTCTTAAACTCCAAATCCTAAGAGTGAATCATTGAATCCTAAAATTGAATATCGAGCGATGTTAGCTTAATATCGAGCGAGCCAACCTCCATATAGAGCGAGCTTAGCTTCGAGCCGACCTCTAAGACGTAAGGATAGGCCCGAGCGGAGCTCTAACATATAAGGATAGGCCCGAGCCAAGCTTAGTGTATATCTCCGACGATATCCTAAGATATTGTATAATATCCTAAGATACTGTATGATATCCTAAGATACTGTATGATATCTTAAGATACTGTATGATATCCTAAGATACTGTATGATATCCTAAGATACTGTATGATATCTTAAGATACTGTATGATATCCTAAGATACTGTATGATATCCTAAAATGATATCCTAAGATACTGTATGATATCCTAAAATGATATCTTAAGATACTGTATGATATCTTAAGATACTGTATGATATCCTAAGATACTGTATGATATCGTAAAATGATATCCTAAGATACTGTATGATATCCTAAAATGATATCCTAAGATACTGTATGATATCCTAAAATGATATCTTAAGATACTGTATGATATCATTGAATCCTAAGATTGAATCATTGAATCCTAAAGAGTGAATCATTGAATCCTAACACATCGAGCGAGCTTTGCTCCATATCGAGCGAGCTTTGCTCCAAATCGAGCGAGCTTTGCTCCAAATTGAGCGAGCTTTGCTCCAAATCGAGTCACTATGACTTATGACTTATGACTTATGACTTATGACTTATGACTTATGACTTATGACTAATGACTAATGACTATGACTTATGACTTATGACTTATGACTTATGACTTATGACTTATGACTTATGACTTATGACTTATGACTTATGACTTATGACTAATGACTAATGACTATGACTTATGACTATGACTTATGACTTATGTCCATGACTATGGACTATAGTCATATATGACTATATATCTAAAACGACTATATATCTAAAACTGCTACATATGACTATATATCTAAAACTGCTACATCTAAAACGCTTGAAACTTTGTAAGGTTTAAATCCCTGTAAGAACTATGTTTATACAATCGCTTGGTAAACATATATTTGTCTTGCTCTATAAGATCTTAGCTATGCCGATTAAACCTTAAGATCTTCTCGTTTTAGAAAGCTATATCTCTGCTTGTTATTATTTCGCATAAGGTAATAATACTTGACTAGGTTAAGCTTCGCTATATTAGTTATCTAAGCCGTTTCGTATAAGGTGATATTAGATACGAGAATATATTATTTACTCATTGTCGAAACGGACTGTGTTTGGAACACAAAGCTTGGCAAAATATATAGAAACGTCTAGCTATTGTGAAAAAAGCGTAAGAATTAACTCTTTTTGTGATTCGTCACTGAGCTCAGCTTAATGACTGTTTTGCCCAAACGCGCCTTGCATATCATCATGACGTCAATACATAATTGATTAATGTTAATGATGTTGCACACCCTCAAAACTCAACATAATGACTGTTTCGCCCAAACTCACCTTGTATATCATTATGACGTCAATACATAATTATGTTAATGATGTTGCACACTCTCAAAAATCTCGCACACCCTCGCACACCCTCAAAAATAAGGGTCGAAAACCACATACACTACTACTAATGAGCGCCTCTCCTTCATCTAGCTCATTCTTTTCTCTTAAATACTTCTTATATGCTTTCCTCTATATCCCCCCTTCCCTTCCCTTGTACGACATTTATAGCGCTTTGATAAGTGTAACGCCTGTGCGCAGGCCTTCGACCCTATAATCGGGCCGAAGCCTGCACGCGGTCTATATCTTTACATATTAATTCTATTTTGTTGTGATTGTTATGACTACTTTATTTTCATTGGTTAATATTTTGTTCACGTGACTGCTTTTATAGCGTTGCTATAAAAGCTGATGTAATGTGTTTATCTGTCTACTAATTTATCCTGACGAAGGGCTTTAGCTCGAAACGTCGAGATTTTGTTTATATCTTTTAGGCACACGCGAAGCAACCCTTATTTGTTCTATATGTCCGTGGCCGACGCAGAATTAAAGTCTGTTTTAGCGAACAGCCTTTTGTCTGATAATTTCCAGATAAACAAATTAAAATGTGAAGAAATGCGAATTTGTTTTTGATCTAACACTAACGACCTTCAGCCAATCATTATCAATAACATTACACTGGATATTTTCCAAAACGCGAAAGTTTTGGGACTGCATATAGCTGACAACCTTAAGTGGAACATCCACGTGAATGAAGCAATCAAGAAATGCCGTAACGCCTGTACCATCTTACCCAATTAAAACGAGCAGGTGATGGACTTAAATAATTGCTTCAATTTTACAAATCGTGTATAAGACCTATTTTGGAGTAGGCCTGTGCTGTCTTCCACAATGACCTTCCATCGTATTTGCCAAACGACTTAAGGCGGATATCCACTAGACGATTTTTATGACGATCGTCTGAAAAATTCGCGACGAACATGCGCAGTAGGAAATAAATGATCGTCAAAGAGATCGTCAAGCGCTCGACGAAATGTAGAACTGGTTGCTACTTTTCGTCGAGCGCTTGACGATCTCTTTGACGATCATTTATTTCCTACTGCGCATGTTCGTCGCGAATTTTTCAGACGATCGTCATAAAAATCGTCTAGTGGAGATCCGCCTTTAGAATCAGTCCAAAGGCGAGCACTAAAAATAATTCTGCCCCATCATGACTATGAAAACGCTCCGCAGTGCACTAACTTGCAATGTCTTAGCGAAAGGAGGAATTATCTAACAACGAAGTTGTTCCAGAAAATAGTTGCAGATCCTTCTCTCAGGCTCCATGGCCTCCTGCCTCCCCGTTTAGAACATTTAACTATGGAACTTAGGACACCACACTTGTTTAATATAAATTTTAATACCAAACGTTTTAGGAATAGTTTTATAACGTATAACTCATTATAAATGTAATTTACTAAATTTTTATCTAATCTTAAATCATACTGTTTTGTATTCTTAAACGTGTTTCAGCTAAACGGCTGCTAGTTTTAAGAAATAATAATCTATCTATATATCTAAGGTATACGCAGTCCCTGCCCTCACGTCCACACTGAACGCAAATATAAACATGTGGAATGACGGTCGGGAATTGCGGCCAAAAATGTAAACCTTATCTAGGTCAACCTGGCTTAACTGAGCAGGGAAGATTGTACATGCTGTCAATGTAACGCAAAACAAAAAGGCCAAGAAAATTCTTTAGTACGCTCATAATGCCATATCATGAAAGTTCAGCGTTATTCAAATTTTCTGGGTATGTTCTTTATGTAGCCAGGCACCAAATGTATAATTTATCCCCAATCCTAACCCTCGCAATTCTAACTCATATATAATCACAGATATAATCAGTAGCGTAGCTAGCGGAAAATTATTGGTCATGCTATATACTACGTTAAGGTTGCAGATCACGAGGCGCCACCATGGTTGGCGCCGAGCGAGAAAATTTTTGAAATTTAGACCCTCTAGAACGTCGGAAATGACCATTTCAGAGGCTGATCTATTTGATATTTTTACAACCAGTTTGGTCAATTTCGAGTCTCTGAAACGGTACTTCATGCTTTCTGCGCGATGGAACTAATGACATTTCATTATAATTCCGCGTAAAGTCCGTAAAAAGCAGGAAAACAAGCTAAGAAACACAGTTGCAAATACATCATTTTTATTTCAACATGAGTAGGATAACTAAGTACAGTATATTACAAACATTCAAACAATGAAACAACTTAAACAAACAGGTTTTTATAACTTAAACGTATACTGCCGGAAAGAACATACTAAAATTAGTAAAATTGCAAAGTTTGGTTGCGAAATGTTGTAAAATGCGGAAAATATAGCCTCACAAAGTTTGCAAATTTTGTATACTTTTGTATTACGTGCGGAAATTCCTACCACATTTGGGCCGAAATGATCGTCTAAATTGCCTGACTGAATCATTCTGATTTGTGCAAGGTTTGACCTATTAAATAGGCTACTGTAAGCATAGAAATATGTTTTTATTCCTATTTTACAATGGACTTTTAAATTTACAAATTATATGCACTTATAATTAACAGCTATGGCTTAACAATAATATAACTACGATTTTTCAAGAAACAGCGTCTTAACTGAGACAGGGTCTCAGTTCAGGGTCTCAGAGACAGGGTCTCAGAGACAGGGTCTCAGAGACAGGGTCTCAGAGACAGGGTCTCAGAGACAGGGTCTCAGAGACAGGGTCTCAGAGACAGGGTCTCAGAGACAGGGTCTCAGAGACAGGGTCTCAGAGACAGGGTCTCAGAGACAGGGTCTCAGAGACAGGGTCTCAGAGACAGGGTCTCAGAGACAGGGTCTCAGAGACAGGGTCTCAGTTCTGCGCGCACTAAGACAAATATTCGAATTGCAATGAGTTGTGCTTTACATGTAGGTGACTCGCATATCCAGCAAAGTAAGAACAGAATGATGGAACAACGGTTTCGTTTTATAGCTTTCCAAATGCAAAATTATTTTGCGCACATGTATATATTTTTAACGCTTTTATACACTACAAAAATATGCAAATTTCCTTGCGTGGCAGTGTCAAATTACTCATCGCAGTAAACATGGGTTTCATGTGGGAATTCCATGTGGAAGAACAATACATGGAAAATATTGATATTTTGAAATAGATGTTACAAAATTTGATGTCTTTCTAATGTTTCGTGATATATTTAGCTTGTCTCATCCTGCAAACTATGCTAGGATATGCATCTACTGACAGCGCGCAAGCCACTGGGTCAATGCCAAATAATTAATCACCGTCTACTGAATATAATTTGTGTTGCATGTTTGTTTCAAGAAGCTAAAGCATAATAACAGTCCCCGCAGCATTCCCTACCTTGCATGTACCCTAGTAATAGAATGTAAAATCACTTACCTTGACCAACTGAACGAACGTTCGGTGTATAAAAATATTCGTGCAATCACAGTTGTGCAATCAAGCGTACGGAAAGAATTCTCGAAGGCTCAAGTCATGCTTTCGATAATGAGCATGACTAGATGTTGTGAAACTGCGCGTTTGAGCATGCTCAGATACTGTTATCCAATCAGATTGCGAGTATTTCTACTATAAAATATATTACTTGGTCATGCTGAATTCGGAGAGCATGACTAGACGCGAAATGCGTGGATATAAGCTTTACACGCAAAATTCACACGCATTGGCCATGTTTGTTGCTAGGTAACCTACGAAATGAGCAAAATACTGCATAAAATGACGTAATTTCGCGAAAATATCGCAAAAGATTGCCAAAAAATGCGAGAATATCGTCAAATAAAATGGTTGAAAGTTTTTGGAAACTAGTTAACCAAACGATTTGAATTTGAAATTTTGAGGAAAGGAATTCTTTATTTTATGGAAAATTTTTGGTCATGCTGGGCATGACCAGCATGACCTCTAGCTACGCTACTGGATATAATTCGTGTATGGCAATATAAAGAACCATCTTTTTTCTCTGCATTTCAGATCGTGCATGATAATTTTTATTGCTCTCCCTTGGTTTTTCGATCATTTTTTCCTTGGCAAATTTTACGAGCCGCATATTGCTGTTACAAATAATACATCATGTATACCTATAACAGTATAATATTATAGTGCCTGGAATGTGCAGTGTTGTACTGCGTATATCATTGTCAAGTTTTCCATCTCGGCCGTACACACGTCGAACAATTTCTCTTGTTCATAAGATTGTAGGACTAGCTTTACACAAGATCCATGTCAATTAATTTTCGTCATGCATACATCTTGCATCTTTTGTGTAAAATGGATACGGCAATACAGAATGAGATTGTCCTATTCGAAAGAGCTTTTAAATTTTTTTCGAAAACCATTTTACAGATTTAGCGATATCAGGCAGTGTCCGCCATTTTGGACTGTTTTGGATATGCGCGTTACGTGACAACACAGGGACAACAGAGTTCTATCGAGTGAGATAAGCTACTTATTAAATATTTATTGCCCTATCTCATTAAGTAATATTGACAGAAACTGGTAAGGTATTGGGCGATGTGATTGATATAAGTGGGTTAAATGTATCCCCAAGCCAAATATAGACTAAAATTCTCAACACAAAAAATATTATCCTCATGAAACACAGATACCGTTAGATTTTGACTAGTTTGTTGTCTTTTGTAAGAATCATTTTTTTTGTAGCTTTTAGAGCTTCTAAACAACGTTAGAAAACAAAATCATGAAAGTTTTCTTTGTGAAAGAGCAGTGTTCGTCTGCAATAAGTGGGATCTCATAGAAAGTAAAGGTAGCAATGAAGAATCTCGCGTAAAGGAGTACATAGTTAAACATCTCGAAGACACATGGCCAAAACTGAACCCACGGTCTCAAGTTGTTCAAATTTCAACCACCAATGCCGCTTTGTCACAAGATTTTGGCATTATATCTGAACAGTTTGTTACAGTTATGAACGCAATCAGAACAATGATGCTTAAAACCCTTGATGCAAGACTCAAAGCTGAGTGGAGGTAAGTTTTAAACTTCTGTGAAGAGAACATTTGTTCCTAACGGCCAAGAAGATTAGTTTTACCGTGCAGTAGGCCTCTTAGGTTTAATACAATTTTTTTAACTGCTGCGAATATATGGGACTTATTACAGCTAGGAAATTTAGTTTCACTGAGCGGAATGCCGCTGGCGCACGCAATTTTTTTAATTCTAGTACTTCGGGAAGCCTCAAATATAGTATATCAATTTATATGAAATTTTCTTTAGAGAGCTCCAACACCATTTTCGCTATTAGAAATCTCACACATAATTTTCGACATTCTCTTGTAGACATAAACAAATGTTTTTAAAGAGTACTTTCTACCAATTCGATGTTGTTTGAAATGTCTTAGAGAAACGTCCATCAAATTGACTTTGGTGCTGTAAGGGCCATAAATGCATAATTTAAAATATGCAATTGTAATTTGATATTTAAAATAATCACTGTCCACTAATAATTTACGGAAACGGAATATTATAGAAACTGCAAATATGCAACAGCATAAGCAAACTACCCCAAGTTTCTCGGAATTGTAAATCGTGGATTAGCAGCTATATAAAAAAGGAACAGTTGAACAAAACTGAACGAATTTTCAGTTTATTTCAGCGATATTTTGGTACACATTAAAAATGACTTGGTATTTGTTCTCATTTGTCACCTCCCCAGCTTTCCAACATTCATATATGACGTTGCTCTTGGGCCAAATAGTGATATACGAGGCTTCCTGTACTCAAACAAGCAATAGAAAATGTTTTGCGCGAAGCGTATATTTTTATTTCCTTAGGCTAGCGTGGAATTATAACCGTTTTAACACAAAATAAAATTCTACGGGACACTATATTGTTTAACTGGAAAACTGACTACAACGAAGGAACCAAACAAGAAACAACACTTCAGCGAGCAAGGCGTGGCTATGTCTATTCATTTTCTGGTCTTAAATTTTTCGGTCTTTATTCATCGGTTTAAGAATTTTTGGTCTATTATTTTCGGTATTTGATTTTTCAGTTTTTGATTTTTCAGCTCTTGATTTTTCGGCTTTTGATTTTTCGATATATATATTTTTTTAATTTTATCAAATTGATATATTGAAATTCAAATAGCATTTACTTAATATTCAGAAAAGGTACGTCAAATATTCTGACGTTAACTCCGTTAACAATAAGTGAATAATGAGACTCGTAAGTAGTAGGGGAAGTGGGGTTCTGGAACGGGCGGAGCAAGGCGCTCCGCCCATGACGTCATCATTTCTTAAGTATTTTAATTTATTCAGACTCACGTTAATTTATTTTAGCTTACTACAGTGCAATGGCTTGTCTTAACATTTTTGAACCGCCTCCGTTTGTTTATCTACAGTTTTAATTTATTTCTGGCTACTTTGCCGCCGTTTATCTACAGTTTTTAATTTATTATATACAAGAATTGGAATGATCACGTCCTCGTACCCAGGCTTTTCCCTCTTGTGGAGATAAAACCCTGGATGGAGCTGGTCACGTGTCTCTTTAAATTTTTATTGCCTAAGGGGGTGAGGAGAAGTATCATATTACATACTTCCACTTGAAAATTATAAACTTTAATTGCAAGGAGTGGGATATTATTATGTATACTATATCTCGAGAATCATATATAGTTCAAAACACTTGCAAAATTTGTTTTTTGTTTGCTTTTAAGTTTTAAAAACGTAGTAAACAGTTTTATCAACAGACAAGTCAAGTAACCAACCAAAATTGTATGCTTTTGAGGTGTTGTTTAATGTTCTCTCGAGCACGGTTTCATATCAGACACCTCTGGATCTAGTCTATATTATTAAATCAATCGTCACTACAAATATAGAAACCTATATTTATAATATTTTTGTAATATGCCAAGCTATAAACATGCGAAGAGCCGGAGATTGATGTCCACTCTAAAATCTGTTGAAGCATTTTACAGTTTAGAAGGTAGTAAGATACAAAAATTCTCAGGGAAATGTGGTAAATTATGATTATGTTATTCGAGAACTTCCTTCTTGTTGCCGATTCTATAAACATGTACAAGACTACAAGTCTGAAGCCTGAGTGAAGGCAAAAGCCTCGTCCGCAGCTGGGGGAAAATACAAATTACGATATAGTATTGTACTGTAAATATAGGCTATATGCAAAGAAATGATAGCGCATCAGGTTTACAAAATATTTTTCATACATAATTCGAGACTGATGCGTAGCCTTTCCACAGATATATAATATATATATATGTAAAATTTAGTCCTTCAGAGTTAGAGTTGCCATTGAATCAGCTGTAGAGTGTATAGTACAGCAAAATAAAAACATAGTTGTACACTAAATTTTGTCTATACTATAGGACAAAGACTTTAAAATAAGTCGGCTTATTGGACACTGATGTCTCACAGTCACAGACCATATGCACAGACACAATAGCATAGTGATATGGATACTTTCAGCAAATACTAAATAACTGTATTCTAAATCCCTTTGGTATATTATACTATTAGATCAAGCTAGAAAGACGATGAAAACTATTTAGGATTTAAAGTGTGGACGTGTATACTAACACATGTGAAGTATAATTACATATGTTTTATCGTAAATATTCAAGTTGTACCGCACGCACGGAAGAGTCGTTGAATTTGCCTTTATCGGATAATTTTACCGTACGTTTGGTAACATAAAGTTATACTTCGACATACTTCTTGATCGTCGCGTTTAGCGATGCCAAGGCGGGATATTTTACAATCTTGAACGAGATTTAACCTCTGGATAGCATTGTTTACACACAGTACTCAGTAGGATCTCGATATTTTATAGCAATTCCATATGTCAGCATTAAAAAAATCCATTTTGTTTGCAGTTTGAATACCAGACAGGATAAGGTTCAATACTGTTAACAATCATATCAGTCAGTCTATAGAAGATATGTTTTATTGATTGTGTTTTATATTAGCGTGCTTTCCTTGGCTTGACAAGCGTTGTGTATTGAAATCTGATCCAACTTATCGCTACTTATCGCTTGAAATGTAACTCAACACTCCAGGATACAGTAGGTAGTGATGCGACTATTTTATAACAACAGTTTTGTCACAATTTCTTGTTGCAAATTTTCAATTCATCGCCCCAAATACTTTTTTCAAACGCAACAATAACACAGAAGACAACACGCTCCTGTACCACCCCTCCCTAAGTTTATTCGCATGCGCATGAACATAATTTGTAAAATGCAGAGGGTTATGTTTAGTTTACTCTGAGATCCATTTATTGCTGCCGAGCGCCAGCGAGGCAGCACACTATTCTTGCTCGTGCCAGTCCCTTTTGCCGAGTTATGTATAGTCAACGATATCTCAGTTTGAAAATTTATCTGTTAGCAAACCGGGGGGGAACGGGGGGGCAGTCATCAGGCAAACGCCTGGGAAGCAGCTGCTGAACTGCGCATGTTTTGCTGGCACGTTGTATTCTCTGACCTTGTCTTCTACCAGGTTGCCTTGTCGTCGAATATTTTATTTAAAGTCGAGTCTGTTCAAGCGTTTGGGTGGATCGAAGTATAATAATGAGGAGCTATAGGATCATCTTAAAATATTGCAAGATGTAGAGAGAACTAACGTCTTCGGTTTTCTTATAAAAACATGACCTGTTTACAGTGTAATAATTATCAAGAATATGTGATAGCCGACTCTTGAACTCTGCGTTATTGCGCGTTATTGGGCGTTTATGTCTCAATTATATTCAACACTAATATCTAGTCTCTCTTTAGTTTCCCACAAATACAAATAAATACCCACGCATGGTACGTTCGCTCAAACTATTGTAGAGTATAGATGTTTTAGAGCGATGCGCCGAATCATAGCCGAATCAAGTGTTGAAGGCTTAATGTTTGTTGTTGGAAATATAATATCCTTCATATTATTTGTCGCCAGGAACGCCTCTCGTTGAATACTGATATGGGCGGTCTGTTCAAGCGTTTGGATCAAATCGAAGTATAATAACGAGGAGCTATAGGATCATCTTAAAATATTGCAAGACTTAGGGAGAACTAAGCTCTTCGGTTTCCTTCTAAAAACTTGACCCGTTTTAATACAGTGTAATAATTATCAAGAATCGAGTCAAGAATATGTGACAGCTGACCGTTGAACTCTAATAAATAGAGTTCTTTATAAATTTGCGCGTTTATGTCTGAATTATCATTCAATCCTGATTTCTAGTTTCTCTTTAGTTTTCCACAAATACAAATAAATACCCACGTATGGTTCGCTCATAGTATTGCAGAGTATAGATATTTTAGAGCGATGCGCTTTACGATCGTCAAGTCTTGAAGGAGCAATATGTTTGTTGTTGGAAATATAATACTCTCATAAAGTATGTCGAATATTTTACATAGTGCGCGACGAATATCAGCATGATTTGTACGTTTCTCGTTCGTATTGCATTTATCGTACCGTTTCCTTGATGCGTTTAATATCGATCTGGTTAAAACACAATTAGTACGTAACTCAAAATGCGCAAGTATTCTATAAAGATGCATTCAAGATTGACAAGAAAATTGCATGCGTTTTGTGCGGTGACTTGGGTGACCGGGGGAGTGCAAGTTTGTGACACCACCCCAGCCTCGTACCCAGGCGCTTGAAGGAAAAGAAAATTTACACATTCAGCTAATTTATAGAGATCAATGGCTAAGCTGAGCGAGCGCGCGGGGGTGCTTGGGGAGGTCGCGAAACACGGAGCGGTGGGGAGGTCGCGAGCTTAGCCACGGATCTCTATAAATTAGCTGAATGCGTAAATTTTCTTTTCCTTCAAAGCGCCTGGGGAGTCTCCCAGGATTTGTTTTCACGTAAAAAACTGGCTTCCCTTGGCAATAGGCTATGGCGTTGAGGCAGCATTTAACTTGCGATAGTAACTTCTAGTTTAAGCTTACTACGGTGCTAATGGCTTTTCTTGACGTTTTTGGACCGTCGCCGTTTGTTTATCTACAGTTTTTAGTTTATTTCTGACTACGTCGTTGTCGTTTGTTTATCTACAGTTTTTCAATTCAAGTTTACATAGAAACACCTTCAAACACGGTTCTATATATATCATTGCTTTGAGGAAGGGTTTGGTGGGATTTTGTAGCAGCTAACTGGAATCTCCTGCAAAACTTCTGTGGAGCTTCTGTAAAGCTTCTGTGAAGCTTCTGTGGAGCTTCTGTCACAGAAGAAAAGCGGTGCAACGTGTCCTCGGTTTTTTATGCAAAAATATGCAGTTTACTGGCCAGGAAAATGGCGGATCAGCCAGTTCAGCGTGCTTATTGGCCAGAAAAAGCAATTGACTGGCCAGAGAAATGGCGACCAACATGCGTAATGCGATATGCGCGACCCCAAAAAATTGAAAGGTTCCCAAGAGAGTGAACCCTCTATACAATATTTACTCTATGCTTCTGTGGAGCTTCTCTAAAACTTCTGCGGAGCTTCTGTGGAGCTCTCCAAAATATGAGTAATTAGTGACGCTTGGATGCATGCACACATTAACACAGACAAAGATTAACGTTTTTAAACAATGTATTCCTTTAGGTATAACAATTATTTACACAAATATACAGTTATTAAACATATTGTCCAGCTTTTACACTGTTTTCTGTGCGAGGGTCGATGTGAGGTCGATGACCAAACAAGCCAAACAGGCCAAACAAGCCAAACAGGCCAAACAAGCCAAACAGGCCAAAAAGGCCAGACAGTCAGGAAAGGAAGTAAAATAAAAAAGATAAAACTAACTCTCTGTGAGGTCGATGTGGGGCACCGGTTCGAGTCCGGTTCGGTAGATGTAAACATTTCGGGGTTCTGTAGGGGTTCTGCAGGGGTTCTATCGGGGTTCCGTAGGGGTTCCCTCGGGGTTCTCTCGGGTTTTTTTGGTTTTTTTCAAAGGCAATCGGACCACTCGGACAATATTTATTTCGATATGCGGGCTTTTGCGGGACATATTTAGCAAGTCCGGTAGAAGTACTCATTTACGGGACCTTGTTGCGGGACATATTTAGGGCGTCCCTGGGTCCCGTTCGAAGGTTTGTATAGGTATCGCCATGGAACAGTCTTACGGGACGTCGGGACGCATTAAGATGCGTCCCGTAGCGACGTCCCGGGGTCCCGTTTGACAAAATGTGTAGGTCTTGCCATGGGACAGTCTTACGGGACGTCGGGACGCGTTAAAATGCGTCCCGTAGCGACGTCCCGGGGTCTCGTTTGACAAAATGTGTAGGTCTTGCCATGGGACAGTCTTACGGGACGTCGGGACGCGTTAAAAATGCGTCCCGTAGCTTTACAGAAGCTTCACAGAAGCTTTACAGAAGCTCCACAGAAGTTTTGCAGGAGCTTCCAGTCAGCTGCTACAAAATCCCACCAAACCCTTCCTCAAAGCAATGATATATATAGAACCGTGTTTGAAGGTGTTTCTATGTAAACTTGAATTAAAAAACTGTAGATAAACAAACGACAACGACGTAGTCAGAAATAAACTAAAAACTGTAGATAAACAAACGGCGACGGTCTCTTGGGGAGATAATACCCTGTATGGAGCTGGTCACGTGTCACCCGGATTTCGCGTGATAAATTGAGAATAAACTTAGGGAGGGGTGGTACAGGAGCGTGTTGTCTTCTGTGTTATTGTTGCGTTTGAAAAAAGTATTTGGGGCGATGAATTGAAAATTTGCAACAAGAAATTGTGACAAAACTGTTGTTATAAAATAGTCGCATCACTACCTACTGTATCCTGGAGTGTTGAGTTACATTTCAAGCGATAAGTAGCGATAAGTTGGATCAGATTTCAATACACAACGCTTGTCAAGCCAAGGAAAGCACGCTAATATAAAACACAATCAATAAAACATATCTTCTATAGACTGACTGATATGATTGTTAACAGTATTGAACCTTATCCTGTCTGGTATTCAAACTGCAAACAAAATGGATTTTTTTAATGCTGACATATGGAATTGCTATAAAATATCGAGATCCTACTGAGTACTGTGTGTAAACAATGCTATCCAGAGGTTAAATCTCGTTCAAGATTGTAAAATATCCCGCCTTGGCATCGCTAAACGCGACGATCAAGAAGTATGTCGAAGTATAACTTTATGTTACCAAACGTACGGTAAAATTATCCGATAAAGGCAAATTCAACGACTCTTCCGTGCGTGCGGTACAACTTGAATATTTACGATAAAACATATGTAATTATACTTCACATGTGTTAGTATACACGTCCACACTTTAAATCCTAAATAGTTTTCATCGTCTTTCTAGCTTGATCTAATAGTATAATATACAAAAGGGATTTAGAATACAGTTATTTAGTATTTGCTGAAAGTATCCATATCACTATGCTATTGTGTCTGTGCATATGGTCTGTGACCAGCCTCGTTCCCAGGCTCTCGGGTGAACTTCGCGAGGAAAGCACTAAGCGCGCGAGGGTGCTTGGGGAGGTTGCGATAGTTGCAGCGGGAGACGCGAGAGCCTGGCAGAAATTGACCGATATCTGGTGAATTTCGACCGATATCTGACAAATCGAAGAATTTGTAAATTTTTAGCTGCTTTTTTGGGAATTTTTTTATCCGTGATTGTTGTTTATGTTGTCATGGATGATTCTGACGAATCTTTCCACAAAGAACCGCCTGAAGGTAATTTTATTTATATGTGTAGAATTTACATATCGCTGGAGTAGTGGAGTGTATATGCTTTGATGTCATTGTTTTGATCGACACCACGTGTTTTTGAAGTTGTAAATTTTATTTCTAAATCGTGTGCCCTTTCCTTGCAGAAGTAATCTCAGCTGACGAAGAACTGAACACGTCGTTTCAGCAACTTGATGTTGGAGGTATTGTTAAATATGATGTTCATTTTATAATTTATGTATATGGTATTAATTACATTCTGATGTGCAGGCATAATAAAATGCACTATATAAAAGAATATAACTATCTGAATTCTTAAATAATTATCATTTAAATTACTTATGGATTTTTGAAATTATTTTCAATGAACAAATTTTCAGACTCTGATGATGGCAATACTTTATCTACACCACCACACTCTCCAAAAGGCGACTTTATATATGACAGTACAATTAGAAGTCGACCAGAGAAGCATGCTCTAACACCAGATTCCAAAGCTGCAGCGGAGTCGAAGCCCAAAAGATTTGCAGGTATGACAATACTTCATTTTTTCATATTCTACCACATCCAAATAAAGTTACCGTAGGACAGTACAGATTATTGTCACTGTATTAAATGCACCATAAACCTTGACCAGCCGACAATTTGTTTTTTGCTTTACTTTTTTTGTAATGTACCATATACTCAGTTAATTTACTAACTCTAACCCATTATGACTTTACATGAAAAGGCAAAGGTTAAGTTATAAATGGGTATGATACAGTATACCGGTACCTCTATATGTATGATATTGTTCCATGCATGTTTTTTCGGTTATGCATGCTATTATACTAGAAATACATTCATGCAGAATCCCGAGCAGAATCCCCTCGCCTATTTGAACCAAGCAAATATATTCCCCAAGGCAAAGGTTATTGTGAAATGAGTTGATCTTTGTAAACTTGCCAATACAAATATTTATATCATTCGGTACAAAAATAGTGAAAATATTTGTACATATAACTATTAAATTATCAGTTTTATAGCTATATAAAGCAGGCATGTTATTATGGACTCTCTTTGCTTTAACCCATTAAGCTTGAAAGATGGAACTTCTTTGGTTAGCTCATGAAAAATGAGGTCTCTCTCTTCGGATGACATAGACGAGCTAATGCAACACACATTTATTCCATGATTCCTGAGTTTTGCAACTTGATCATTGAGTAGTGCTATCAATGGTGTAATTACAACTGTTATTCCCAGGGTTGCCATGCCAGGAATCCAATAGCACAATGATTTTCCTCCTCCTGTTGGAATGATGGTCAGAATATCTTTATTGTCCATAATTTGATCAATCACTTCTCTTTGCATACCCCTAAAGTTTTCGTGATGAAAGACTTTCTGAAGGATATCCAGTAAAAGGTCTTCAGACATTTGTTGCAACTCTCCATCAGATGCTGTCTGGTCAACAATACCAAGGTCACCAAATGATGTGGTTATGTCAGACCTGTGATCCTTAAATAACATGATAAATTGTATTATGTATTGTATGTACATGGATTAATTAAAGATCAGTTGCATATACATAGGTTACCAGGGGGCAGATAGGGCAGTTAACACTAGTTGGCAGAGAGGTTGTTTATTAGTTAATTCCGTCGAGTAAAAATTCACATTATGCAGGGTAAGTAACAAAGTAGGACATATTGTACCTTAATGGTCAACACATTAACCCATTAAGTCGCAATGCGCCCCAGTGTGCCCTACTTTTTTTTTGACAAGCGGCAGACGATTTTACTTGTCACTGGGGAAGCTCTGCAGCTTAATGGGTTAACCACAAAATTTGACAATGTCTCTAGTTAACCCATTAAGTCGCAATGCACCCCAGTGCGCCCTTATTTTTTTGTTTTTGACAAACGCCAGACGATTTTACTTGTCAATGGGGAAGCTCTGGAGCTTAATGGGTTAAATTGAGGAGTAAAACTGTGTGCTGTTATTCAGAGTAACAGCTAAACAGCATTAAGTTGAGAGTGGATTTTGGTTCACGATTACCTAAACAAGTCAATATCTACACAATAAATCAGCTAAACTCAAGCTTGAAATATTTCAAAATTATAAACTAATCTTACCCGTTTAACAAAAAAACATTCTGTCTGAAAAGATACGGTATACTTGTCCTTTGGGTCAATATACCAACAGTGAAATTTTGCATGTAATATTGTAATCCCTGTCTAGCAATTTCAACATCACATGGCTTGTTTCCCTTGCTATATGGACTTAAAGTGCCACCATGATACAATAGCAAGCACATCCACTGCACTGCCTCACGCTCAGAATGTACCACACAATCTAAATTACGGCCACAAGATGTCACTCTCACATCAAGGTATTCAACTTCATTCTAGTAAAATTTAACATGCAAAAACTGATTATACTAAAATACTATTTTAAGGTAAAGTATAAATATTCAAACAACCCACATGTTACCCACCTTACTCGTGCGATGTTCAAATATCTTTTCAACACATTCCCGTGTCTCTTGTTCGTGTAGCTGTCTTCGTGTTCTTAAAGATTTTTCCCTTTCAGAGAAGGAAAATTCGTCCTTGTATTTGACTCGGAAATGATGCACGATGCCGTTTTCATGAAAAAAAGCTCTTTGAACAATACAATTATCTTTCGCACAAAGTATTCTTCCCGAGAGTACCGATTCATGAATAGGTCTTTCGAAAGTATTCAACAAATGGCCGATTTCTACCTCATTTGCATGAAAGTAATTTGCATTGTCGGCCATCTTGGATTCGTTTTCTGCCAGGCTCTTCGCGTCTTCCAACCTCCCCAAGCACCCCCGCGCGCTTAGCGTTTTCCCCGCGAAGTTCATTAAAGAGCCTGGGAACGAGGCTGGTCTGTGACTGTGAGACATCAGTGTCCAATAAGCCGACTTATTTTAAAGTCTTTGTCCTATAGTATAGACAAAATTTAGTGTACAACTATGTTTTTATTTTGCTGTACTATACACTCGACAGCTGATTCAATGGCAACTCTAACTCTGAAGGACTAAATTTTACATATATATATATTATATATCTGTGGAAAGGCTACGCATCAGTCTCGAATTATGTATGAAAAATATTTTGTAAACCTGATGCGCTATCATTTCTTTGCATATAGCCTATATTTACAGTACAATACTATATCGTAATTTGTATTTTCCCCCAGCTGCGGACGAGGCTTTTGCCTTCACTCAGGCTTCAGACTTGTAGTCTTGTACATGTTTATAGAATCGGCAACAAGAAGGAAGTTCTCGAATAACATAATCATAATTTACCACATTTCCCTGAGAATTTTTGTATCTTACTACCTTCTAAACTGTAAAATGCTTCAACAGATTTTAGAGTGGACATCAATCTCCGGCTCTCCGCATGTTTATAGCTTGGCATATTACAAAAATATTATAAATATAGGTTTCTATATTTGTAGTGACGATTGATTTAATAATATAGACTAGATCCAGAGGCGTCTGATATGAAACCGTGCTCGAGAGAACATTAAACAACACCTCAAAAGCATACAATTTTGGTTGGTTACTTGACTTGTCTGTTGATAAAACTGTTTACTACGTTTTTAAAACTTAAAAGCAAACAAAAAACAAATTTTGCAAGTGTTTTGAACTATATATGATTCTCGAGATATAGTATACATAATAATATCCCACTCCTTGCAATTAAAGTGTATAATTTTCAAGTGGAAGCATGTAATATGATACTTCTCCTCACCCCCTTAGGCAATAAAAATTTAAAGAGACACGTGACCAGCTCCATCCAGGGTTTTATCTCCACAAGAGGGAAAAGCCTGGGTACGAGGACGTGATCATTCCAATTCTTGTATATAATAAATTAAAAACTGTAGATAAACGGCGGCAAAGTAGCCAGAAATAAATTAAAACTGTAGATAAACAAACGGAGGCGGTTCAAAAATGTTAAGACAAGCCATTGCACTGTAGTAAGCTAAAATAAATTAACGTGAGTCTGAAAAAATTAAAATATTTAAGAAATGATGTCATGGGCGGAGCGCCTTGCTCCGCCTGCTCCGCCCGTTCCAGAACCCCCATTCCCCTACTACTCTCGTAAATCAAATATGATCAGCTTAGAATGTGTAAATGGAGCTTCACACGCGTTACAGACTAGTTACAAATAATTCTTTGGTATTATGTACAATATTTATTTTTTAATGCTATACCTTTTAGTGTCATTAAAAATCTAATTACCAGTTTTATTTGCGGTTCACACTGTCTTTCAATATTGACCATTGTGTGTCGATATGTGATATATGCATATAAGATTCTAACTAAGTTTTGTTTACAATTGATGATTTTCCAACTAGAGAAGTTTACATTGAAGAACTTGTTGTTGGAAGCATTTGATCTTCCGATAAACTACTGTACTGTACATGGAGCTGCATTTAATACCTCTCAAAAATTGAACAGTCGTGAAAAAATCCACTTATGCAGCAACATATAATTCTATGCTGCTTATTTAAACATAAATTAAGAGTTTTTTAATCTACGAGGATCTCCAGAAGGTCCTTATCAACAATCTTTGAGGATGTGACTAGGATCGTTCAGGATTATACTTTATATATCCTTAAGGTTTCCTCTGACGATCCTCAAGGATTGTGCCAGAAATTTTGAGATCCTTGAAGTATCCCAAAGATCTTGAGAATCCTTGGCATTTTATAGAATATTCCTAAGGATCTGTCAAGGATCTTTGAGGATATTTCAAGGATCTTAGAGCTAGGGTTTCATAAGGATCCTACAGGATTGTACAATATTATAACATTTGATTATATTGTTGGGTGCTAGTTGATTAGGGTGATATCGCCCTAATTTGTGCGGCAATTTTCAGGTTCATATCTTCGGTTCAGTGCATGCTATGTAGATGGCAATACCATCGTTCGATTGAGCGTTTTACGATATCTTTAGAGAAGTAAATTGTGTTTGTTTACAACGCTATGCGGCTGATTTAGCCACTTTCAAACACCTCTGAAGTTTGTATTGTTTACAAATTAACAATAATACAAACTAATTATATATTCATTTCGCTTTCCTACCTTTGGTTTACACACTACAACTCGTCAATACCTCCATTCGATCGTGCTTTCCAATCCCTTTAGTTTGATGCCATTTTTATAATCGTAGGAAATAATCTAGCCATTTTACGACAATTCTCGTGAAAATGCATTATTTGTTCCGAATGGCGGTTTTGTCGGCGCAGGCTCGGACAACTCCGGAAAGCTAAATCTCAGTGATGTCATTGCCTATATATTGGTTTATAGCTAGCAACACTGACCTTATAAGGCATTTCGTAATTTATTTCGCGTGCTGAAATTAAATTTCAATGCGACTTTCAAAAAATAAAAACAAATAGTTCTACTTCTTCAAATGTAATGAAACTTTCCCATAATATTCCTTTTTACATGAGCTACAATTTGTGTGGTAACACTTGCTCGAAGATAATAAATCCTGCTCTGACAATTCCGATTTATTTCAACAATAATTGTAAAATTTTTAGATAATTTATGAACATGTATGCAAATTAATTTGGATATGTAATATGAACCGGGCCATATCGAATGATGCGTGTCCTGTTGCCATAGAGTAAACACGTCTGGAGATATTTACATTTGAAACAACTGATCGTAAATACCGTGCGTCCCAGTATGACGATAAAGAGTTAAAAGATCCTGGATAGATTTCCCGCATGGAACTTTGTAAGGATTATTACTACGTCCTTGAGGAACGTGAAACGATTCTCGCCAAAGAAAGTTGAGATCCCACTCTTGCCTAGCAGTGTTATCACTTATACTGTGATAATCTCTGTGTGTTATAATAATAGCTGATTATAGAATCCTTGTAAAATTTATATTGCGTGGTAAATATAGTTTACAACATTCTATTCATGTAAATGCCGGTTTACAGTTCGCACGAATACGTCGCGCGAACTGGAGAATTATTCGCGCGAATATACCGAATCGGGTTTACACATTTTAAAATGTGCTCCTTCGCGCGACCAATTCGCACGAACTGTAAACCGGCCTTGAACAGATCAAAAGGGCACGGAGAGACCACAAGAAACACATAGGATCATTCGTCAATATTCAATGTACAGTAGGGTACATTCATTGACATATACTAGAAATACATGCATGCAGCAACCCCTCGCCACAGCTAAACAACGACATTTTCCAACATTATACTAAGCTTTTTTGTTGCAAAATCTGCGATGCAAAACGCAGGAAAAAGGCCGTTACACCAGCAGTCTTTCTGCTGGAAATGGGATTCGGTAAATCAGTTGCCGCGTGTTTGGTATTTTCGATTCAGGCATCATTTTCGCTAAAAACAGAATTGAATTATCTACCCCCCCCCCCATTTATGACGCACCCAAAGGACAGCGTCATATAAGTGAACTTCTTCACATAAGTGTTTTCGTTCAATTCAAATGAGTTTGAAGGAAAACAATACTCTAATAGCTTGAAAGGAAAACTGTAAAGGAAACCTGGAAATATATATACATGGTTTCTTGAAAGATACGCAACGGAAATATTTCTTAAGTAGTGGAAGCACTGTAGTCATAGCAACACTGACACAAAAGAATACAATTTTTTTAGCATACAAATTACAAAACAGGATACAAATCGGCCAAAAATAATTAAAAATAGTTGTTTTAGCTATAGAATTCCCGAATTTATGATGTAGGTATATTATTATTCGTTATATGAGCTTTAAACTAATGTAAAATTGAACATTCCGTTCAAATATAACGTTTCGAATTGTTCACAAAACTAAACTGCATTTTACCGATAAAAATTCCTTTTTGAATTGAAATCAGTTTAAGATATAAGCGTAAAAATGATTTCGTTCTCCTTTTAATTTAGACCTTTTTCATGATCATATAAAATATACGATACTTTAACCGTAAATAAATGAAAAACCATAAATATAAAGCAGGAGTTTTTAGAACAAAAATACATCAACACTTTTATTGTTTAATAATATAACAAACCTGCCTCTATATATTTTACTTTTTTTCGTTCAGGTGTCGCTTGGACTCTTCTTATCTTTTTTGCTAAAGTTAAAGCGATAAGATCCGTCCCACAGACACAGCTCTTCCAATAAAGTTCCAAAAGCGACATTTAATTCAGACTTTCTCAAATTTTTTTATGATCTCACTCACTCCACTCCTGACAATCTGGCATACTTTTGAGATCAGTGAGATAACCACCCACCAATGCCACCCACCAACCTTGAACCACGCGCCCGCGATTATTGATGAACTTTAGATCTCCCTTGGATTTCCTTTTTTCCGGGTGTGATAAATAACCGAGCGGAATTAGTACCCTCGCCCGGGCTATCGCCCAGCTCGGGGATAATTTTTCTCTAGTATCCTTGTATTGACAAACAGATTTTTTTACAAATTATATATTTCAAGTTTGGTGGTACTGTATGCGTACACTAATTCTTCACACAATTCCAAACTTGTGCACCCTAGGCCTCTGACGACTATGTGATATACACTGGGTTATTTGTTTTTGCTAGCCAGCCTACCTGGTCAGTCTCATGTAAACACACACAACATTTCTCCCAGATTTTGGGAGGTAAACTGAAAATATACGTAGGGAGGGGTGGTAGAGGAGCGTGCTTGTTGTCTTCAGAATTTTGCAACTGACATGTCTAGTTTTGGGTGATAAAATGTGAATTTACGTGAAAGAAATACTCTTAAAAGTTTGTATTCATCATGACGTGTCTTCTTACTATATTATTGAGCGTTGAATTACATTTCAAGCGAGGAGTTGGACCAGATTTCAGTAGACAGGAAGTCTTGCCAAGGAAAGCACGCTTTGCCTTATACGAGAGGCCGTATAAAGGTAAATTTCCCCCACATGGCATCGTTAAAACTCAACAATCAAGAAGAATGCTGAAGTGTAACTGTCTGTTATTATTAGTAAACGTACAGTAATATTCGATAGACGCAAAGTCAAAGACTCTTCTGTGCGTACAGGCTGCACAGTTTAGATGATTCAGTTATATACATGCGTATAATTAACCTCATATTTGTCGTTAATATACACTGCACATTATAATTTATTTAAATAGCTTTCGCTGGCTTTGTTGCTTAATTGATATATCTTCTTAATACAAGATGTTTTTTCTGCATCACTCGATTGAAATTGATGTAGAAGGCGTAGGTGGATGGATATTTCGAGTGAAATATTATATACAATATTTTATACCTGAACGGGAACGGTTGCCAAAAATGCAACTCTAAGTCCTCCGACAGGAATTGAATCTGCGGACCTGCGGTTCCGGTGCAGCGCTCTGACCACTGAGCTACATAGTCCAGAGAACCGTTCCCGTTCAGGTCTAAAATATTGTATATAATATAAATAAATAAATAATAAATCAATGTATTTTACTTTACCACAAAAGTTACAAGTACAAAAAATAACATACATCAATATAATTATGAAATATTAAAGTCATATATAGCGAGAAAGAAGAAACTTTTTTAACTTATATACGATGAATTACGTATTACGGGGTTCAACGTATTAAAAAAATTGGGTCCTTGACAATTTACAGAAAATTGACGAATATTTGTCCTACAGTAAGGGACACATAGTGTTCTGGATTGACGGGTATAATAATCATGAATTTGATTTACGCCTAAAATTGGACACTCGAAACAATCAGGTAGCAATTTATGTTGGTATTGATAAATAAACTTCCCGAGATTAAATAAATAAATATCTTCAAATTTCAATATTTTGAGTTCATTAAAAATAGGAGTGGTATGCACACCGAAATCCTGTTTATCAATGATTCGTAGCACACGTTTTTGTAACACAACAATACGATTAAGGTTAGTTGGATACGTTGATCCCCATACCGTAATGCAATATTGAAGATAAGGATAAACAAGAGCAAAATATAGAATTCGTAAGGCAGATTTGAATAGATAAAAACTTGATCTATAAATAATCCCAATAGATTTCGAAACTTTATGAGCAACATGGGATATATGTGCTTTCCATGATATGTTTTCATCTAATATTACACCAAGAAAACAAACTTCTTTAACTCTATTAATCTTATTGTTGTTTATTTCCAGTATCAAGTCAAATGTTTGCCTTTTTTGGAAACAATATCCTCTTAATAATACAATAGAAATGTTTACGTTGTGGTGTACAATACCGCTTTTAATATTTAATTTGATATTCCAGTTGCTGCTGGAATAATCATGCTGCTGTGTGCGTGGGACATGCACAAGACAATAAAGTGAGTATGTATTGAAGAGACATGTGACCAGCGGCAACCAGGGTTTTTCCTCCCCAAGAGAGAAAAGCCTAGGTACGAGATTGAAACATTTTCAGCCCCTCAACAATGTCATGGGAATTTTAATTGATAATTTCTAAACTATAGAGGGTTTGCACCGTCACGTTACAAAATTCTGAAATATTTCACATACAACCTATAAAACTGGCTTTGTGTTTCATTATCTCAAGTTTTCATAACAACTTTAAAGTCAATACAATTATTCTGTCGCTAGACTTGGGTCAAGTCCGTCTCTCGCGGCGCGCGAGGTGCAATAATGAAAATTATTCTTATTGCTGTCGTCAGCATTATTTTCAAAGCCATTGAAAGCAATGTTTTTTTCCCAAATCTAATGCGAAACACCTATTTTAGCTTTGAAAAGCAATATATTGTATCATAGTAAACAGAGTATAGATAGATGTAATAAAACACATCTTTTCTTGAGCAGTTGCTCTTTGGCAGCCATGCTGGAAAGCAAAAATTCCAACATGGCTGCCTTTCAATATTTAAAAATTCAGTCAATTTAAGTATTATTAATCCAAATAACACTTCCCAAAAACGCAAGAAACGCATTCTATACTAAGGGAATAAAAAAATTCTACGGAAGATGCTCCCAATTAACAAATATATAATATTCCTTTCGACGCCATAGCCGGATCGTTTACAATGACGTAATAATTTTGTGGCTCAAATCCCAGTTCCAAATGAGACAAAACGGCATTAATTACCATCAAACAGGACCTTCCCCACGTTTAAGGAAATTTTGCAAAATCTAAGGAATATTTCTACTGAGAATCCAAGGAATACATAGCAATGGGAAGTAAGAGCTCTTGTGTGCATTTCCTTGTAAAGTTTTCCTTTCGGCCGTGCACAAAAACAATTTTCCTTGCAGAAATTTTAAAGCTCGGGTATGACCAATTTTGAACGACGCTCCTTGTCAAACAAAACTTGTCAATTTTTGTCATGAACACGAGCAAATAAAACATGTCAAAGAAAATTAAGAAATGTGAATTAAGAAATGCCCTTTATATCACTCAAATGATGAAATTCGTACACAAACAGGAGTCGGGTTTTACTATGTTTAGTCATAAAATATAGGTTGGGGTGGACTATGAAAATTGGGTGGTGGGTCATCAATTTTCCAAGTTATAAACGGGGGTGGGTTGTGCGAATTTTAAAGCTACATTGAATAGGGTGTCACCTTATATCTAGAAATACATGCATGCAGAATCCCCAAACAGTTTTCTCCCCAAAAGTTATTGTAACATGAAGTACTGAATCGACGAATTTAACCATGGTAACACGCAACATTGTATATTTTTTATATTTTAATTTGTACAAAATATTGTTTTGTTTTTAACTATAAAATTATCAATTGCCCAACTATATAAAGTGGGTATGCTATTATGTACTTTTTAGCTTTGATTTACTCTAACATTCAACCTTAGACGTTCACAAAACGTTTCGAAATTTTCAAAAAACCTCAACTGCTTTTCGAGGAGTATTTTTATACTTCGCACTTGCTTTTGCAACGAAGTTTTTGAGATTTAATGTTTTTAAAATTCTCTAAAGACTAAGATACTCTTAAAGATCAATCAATGTTGTATTGACCACAAAGAATGATCTACACATTTTCAAATTCACAAACTATACTGCATGCTCTGTTAAAAAATCGGCAAAGCAAACATGCAAAATAGACACTTGCCTGTTTAAAACGCTCCTTTTTCGGTCTTTCGACTGTTTTTCCTCTTGTTAATTTGTCCTCTAAATAATTTTCATTTATCTTGTTTTGGAGACTTAACATATAAACGTACTTACATAGAGACTTACTTATAAAATGAGTGCAAAACTATTTTTGAATAAAGTTTGCAAAATGGAAGTCTTCTCTCGGCTTGAACTAGCGCATGCGCATAACTTACGAAAATATCCAGTTCAGTCCAGTACTGGTTCTGTCCATGACAAAAAAAATGGCGGACGACTTTGCATTCCAAAATGTTTTCACATACCCGGGTGTAAATCTCCGAGCGGAATTAGTACCCTCGCAAGACGCATCGCGCCGGCTAGGGGAGTAACCTTTACATTTCATACACTTGAGGGTATCATTACTTCTGAACAGCCTGAACTCATGCAACACAAAATTGATGTCATATTACTTAAATATGTTTTTGGTAAATCTTAACAAAATATTAGGCCTACAAGCAAATTTTTGCAGCATTTTGCTGTCCAAATTCTTAAATATGCGGAAATGGCATTGCAGACCCTCAATTTTTAAAATTATTCCCTGGGGAGTGATTCTGTAGAACATCATTTCAGTTTCATTGTCGCACCTCAACGCACGGTATTTACGATCAGTTGTTTCAAATGTAAATATCTCCAGACGTGTTTACTCTATGGCAACAGGACACGCATAATTCGATAACTTGTGAATTCCTCTTTTTAAAGATATCTAGTTTGTCCCGGTTCATATTACATATCCAAATTAATTGACCTACATGTTCATAAGTTATCTAAAATTTTTAGAATTATTATTGCCAGTGCATAAAATTGCCATTTATTATTTTCGAGCAAGTGTTACCACACAAATTGTAGCTCATGTAAACAGGAATATTATTGCAAAGTTTCATTGCATTTGAAGAAGTAAAAATTTTTTTAATTTTTTTAAAGTCGCATACAAAATGCCGAAATCGTTGAAATTTGATTCCAGCACGCGAAATAAATTACGAAATGCCGCATAAGGTCAGTGTTGCTTACTATAAACCAATGAAAATTCGCCATCTAGGCAATGACATCAAGATAAATCGATTTCCGGCACTTTCAAGACAATAGGGTGCAAGTACTGATATGTACTAAGACTGGATAGTACATCTATTGTTTAGAGTTGAAGCCGGAAGTGAGTCGTGTTTGAGAGCGGCTACGGCCGCCACGTTTGTCAGCCCCAGGTAGCAGATTTATATATTTCTGCTGGGGAATTTGTAGTTTTCGTTTTAAAACGCTTGTTTCTCTTCTTGGACCTTAACAAACCTTGTCTCAGGAAAAGAATATGCATCATGAATTAAGACTGAGTCGCAGAGAAAAACTAATGTTTTGCGTCGTGTTAACGAGTGCCACGAGTGAAGATATGAAACAGACTCGTCAATGGAGGGCAACATGGAGGAGAAGGATTATATGATATTTAAACGTTGGACCACTTACTTAACAATATAATACAGACTCAGAGAACAAACGTCCAGCGCCAAATCTGAATATTTACTTCGCAAACGTGACTAACTTAAATGGTTACAACGGCAATCATGCCGACAAGTTGCTGTGGTAAGTTTTGAATATATGTTATGGTTGTCAAAATATAATTCTACTATTCTGTTAGCACTGTAAGTGTTGGAATGAGTTTGTATTTGAATCATATAACAAATCCATTAATCTGTGGCTGTGCTGTTTATACATTGATGCCAGAGATTACCAGTTTCATGCTTTTGTTGCATTTGGCGGTTGTATATAAACTCATAAGCTCAGCTGGGGAACTGTCTGAAGAGCTCGATCAGATAACATTTATGGCTAGTTGAAAAGAACCAAATTGCTTAACTTGTTTCAGAATTTATGAGATAAATTTGCTGTGGTTTCCTTGCCATTGCAATAGCACTTGACAATTTCTTTAAACAAGTTATCGTTTATTGTGGAGTCAGACATGTAGTCATCTACTTCTGTGAATATTATAATGACGAAACATTATTTTGTAAGAGCACCCAGAACAAATGTAACAAGTGTATCAACAATGTCTTTACAATGAGGAAGCTTTCCAGCAGTTGTTGTCAGCATTCTTTGGAAGCAAGGAATTGGGAAGACAGAGTCAGGGTCAAGAACATTGCAGCACTCATGGTAGGGGAGTTTCTTCTGGACTCTTCTAATTTGGAATTGTACTGATTATTTTCAGTTTTCTAAAGATACTAAAATATTACTGCTAAATGAAGAAAAAACGAATCATAATTAATTGCATGTGTATAATTATCCTAGTTTAATGTTTTTACAATACAAACTGCATGCGTATAATTTTCCTAGTTTAATGTTTGTAAAGATCCTAAAACATTTCTGGTAAATGAAGCAAAATAATCATAATTAATCGCATGTTTATAATTAGGCATAGTACAAATTAGTCGCATGTTTATAATTAGGCATAGTACAGCATTTGATGTCGTAAACCATAATCGTCTTCTAGACAAACTGCCAGCTTATGGTAATAAAGATTTAGAATATAACTGGATTGCAAGCTTCTTGTTCGCACGAGCCCAAATCATAGATTTTCAAGGAACGCTCTCAGATGCACAATTTATTACCCACGGGGTGCCGCAGGGCTCAATCCTCGGACCATTGTTTTTTGTCCTACTTATAAATGATCTCCACATAGAATTTAATGAATGTAAGATTCTACTCTATGCTGATGATGCAGTGGTATATTTTAGTCATAAGGACGTTTCCAATTTGGAGTCTATACTAAATGATGAAGTGAATAAGGTAGCAAACTGGTTTTCGGAAAATCATCTAACACTAAATTTAAAGAAAGGAAAAGCTGAATGTGTCTTGTTTGGGACTGCAAAAAAACTGAGCAAAGAATCCTCCACTTCTATCAACATCCAGATCAACGGTGAACAAGTATATCAAACCATGCAATACAAGTACTTGGGTGTAGAATTTGACCATCATCTTACTTTTCATGAACAGATTCGTTCTGTTTACAACAAAACGTCTGCCAGATTAAAGCTACTCAAACGAGTAAGGCATAACTTAACTACATACGCAGCTGAACGAGTTTATTTAAATATGATACAACCACTTATTACATATTGTCCGACAGTGTATCTTGGTCTGCCAGTGTATTTGAACGAAAAACTTCAATCAATCCAGGATAGAGGAAAAAAGATTGTGCTATCAAAACAGAGCGAAGTTGAATGGAAATCGATCTCCGAAATAATCAATCAACAGACTCTCCTGGATGTTCATAAGGCGATTCAATGTGTGTCTCCCCCTGTGTTCCATGACTTCTTCAAATTCATCAATCATGGAAAGAACACTCGGAAAGATAGATGCTCCCTTATAATCCCGCGAATAAAAACCGAAGCAGGAAGAAAGACTTTTCGGTTCCAAGGATGTAAACTTTTCAATGAACTACCGCGAGAAATGAAAACCGAAAAGTCCATTGTTACATTTAAAAGAGATCTGATGTCTTAATAATGTTAGATATTTAGAGTACATGCACTATTTTAGCCAATATTTTACCTTTTATCTATTTTAATCTTGGACTATCTAGTAATAATTTTTAACTTTTAACTTTTCTAACTTTTATAGCAAATAGTTTATTATTCTTAGTACATGTAGGTACAGGTCCTTGTAGGATAACAGCATTTATTGTAATAGCTGAACAAGTTAACCTGTAAAAAGATGAATTAATAATAATAATAAAAAAACATGGACTGGACTGGACTGGACTGGACAGCTGGACTGGACTGGACAGCTGGACTGGATTGGAGAGATGGACTGGACTGGACTGGACTGGACTGGACTGCACTGCACTGCACTGCACTGCACTGCACTGCACTGCACTGCACTGCACTGCACTGCACTGCACTGCACTGCACTGCACTGCACTGCACTGCACTGCACTGCACTGCACTGCACTGCACTGCACTGCACTGCACTACACTGCACTGCACTGCACTGCACTGCACTGCACTGCACTGCACTGCACTGCACTGCACTGCACTTCACTGGACTGGACTGGACTGACTTTTAATGGGGGTTTTTCTATAACGTTTTGCACCTCAAAGTTTTGATTCTCGTATATAAATACTAAAATATTTATTATATATAAATACCAATTTATAACTGGAGTGAAATAAATCTCCTAAAGCGAGCCTACACAACATGGCTCTCTTCTGTTCTTTATAGAACGTGGAAAATTAACAATTAATCATTTCGAAATTGTTAATTGCTGAAGCATGACGTTTTCCTAATAGAATTACAAAAAATCGCGCCGAGGAGATGGCCGTATTTTAAGTAATAGCGCTAGGAATACTTTGCGTTAATTAGTAATATTTGCCCTCATTTTGCTACTTGCTAGTATATCGACGAATAGATAGCGAGTAACGTCTACAATCCGAATGCAGCATTTGCAATAGAAATCGACTACATTTTTTTACTGAAAACTAATATAACTCGAAAAAAGACTTTATAGTAACAAAAGTGTTTTGTCTATTTAATTAAAAAACATCAATCATAACAACACTTCTGTAATAACAAGAGCACTTCTGTAATTTTGTGAACTATTTTTACGATTCTAACATATAGGGTGTATCAAAAAGGTAATCGAATTGAGCAGCCGTTATATGCATTGGAAATTCTGTTTGATTAATGATTCGGAAAAATTATATTTTGAAATCATTTAACTAAATATCTTGGGCACGATAGCCTGTTGAAGTTTGATTACCTTTTTTATACACCCTGTATTATTCTTAGTGTGTCTATACAGATTCTGCATCAATAGTTCAGGCAGCGACCAAATATCAACACTTGAGAACTCGACTAACAAATAAGTAAATTTCAACCTGCATGCTCTTTCGAGAAGTGGCAAATATTTAATTTAAATTTTCTTGCAAAATTAACCTACATATGAACCTAGGAATCCAATTGAAATTTTAGGGGGGTAAATAATTTGTAGCAGATATGCTACATTGCTGCGAAAGGGTAAAAAAGATTCAAAAATTAAACTAGACAATATATTTTCTTGAAAAACCAGCAGATTAATTGTTTGTTGGTTTTATCACACCACAATAAAAATTTATGTTTTTCAGATGTATATGCATTTTCTCTGAATTAAATAGTATACAGTATTATAGTATATATAAAAAGTATAATAAAAGTTATATATATATTTGCAACATTAGATATAAATATAGAAAAAAGTTCAAGTTCAAAAGTTCAGTAAAAATTGTTTACAATTATGGTAGTCCAGAAAACAGTTTTTCCCCTCTCTCAAGCAGAGACAAATTTTACATTTGCTGCAAAAGATTTTGGGGAACTCATCTTTGCAATAGCGACACCGACTGCGACTTCCTTTGGTGGGGTTTGGCCAATGTCCAAACTCATTTCCATTCAAGATGCTCTCAAAAACATCGTCAAAACAGATTATTTTAGAATTTTCTCCTGCCATTTTCTAAAAATACGAACATACATTACATTATTCAGCTCACTCCCTACAAAAAATATGATAGTGCTTCCATGTCAACTTTTCCTGTGGTAGGAAACCGAAGTGCCCGGAGGAAGCCTACAACTTTTGGGAGAGCGATTACTTGCTAGCCGAGAATCGAACCCACTACTCAGAGGTGATTTGACCACTCCGCCACTGAACATGATGAAAAAGGATATAATCAAGCTTACAACAGTGTTACGAATACAACATTTACTAGAAATACATGCATGCAGAACCCCTCGCCCATTTGAACCAAACAATTTACTCCCCAAAAGTTATTATAACATGAAGTACTGAGTCGACGAATGTAACCATGGTAACACGCAACATTGTATATTTTTTATATTTTAATTTGTACAAAATATTGTTTTGTTTTTAACTATAAAATTATCAATTGCCAACTATATAAAGTGGGTATATGCTATTATGTACTCTTTTAGCTTTGATTTACTGTAACATTCAACCTTAGACGTTCACAAAACGTTTCGAAATATTCAAAAAACTTCAACTGCTTTTCGAGGAGTATTTTTATTATTTTATACTTCGCACTTGCTTTTGCAATGATGTTTTTGAGATTTAATGTTTTTTTATTTTTCTATAACATATTTGAATCGATACTAAAATGCTCTTAACGATCAATCAATGTTGTATTGACCACGCAGAATGATCTACACATTTTCAAATTCACAAACTATACTGCAATAACTGCATACTATGTTAAAAAATCGGCAAAGCAAACATGCAAAATAGACACTTGCCTGTTTAAAACGCTCCTTTTTCGGTCTTTCGACTGTTTTTCCTCTTGTTAATTTGTCCTCCAAGTAATTTTCGTTTATCTTGTTTACTTACATAGAGACTTACTTATAAAATGAGTGCAAAACTATTTTTGAAAAAAGTTTGCAATGTGATGGAAGTCTTCTCTCGGCTTGAACTTGCGCATGCGCATAACTTACAAAACCGTCCCGTCCATGACAAAAAAAAATGGCGGACGACTTTGCATTCCACAATGTTTTCACATACCCGGGTGTAAATCTCCGAGCGGAATTAGTACCCTCGCACGGCGCTTCGCGCCGGCTCGGGGATAATAATCATATATATATATTTATCAGTTATAAACCTGGAGCGAGGGGTATTCCACAAAAAAATTACCCTGAAGGATGAAATATTCCGAGGGCGAAGCCAGAGGGATATTTCATCCCAAAGGGAAATTTTTTGGGAATACCCCAAGTGAAAGGTCGATAAATGATATATTATACCGAACCTTGTATGGTTTACTTGTACTAGATGCTAGAAAACAGGCGATGAAATTAGACGACGGCCTGGGGACGAGTGGGGTATTCAAAAGCTGAATTCCGCGCTCAAGCGTGGTATTCGACTCGAATACCATGCCCCGGGGAAGCGACTCAGGGTACAAGGTGCCCGGGGCATGGTATTCGCTGAAAAATACCACGGTCGTGTGGTACAAGTATAGTTCTCTGATTGGACAAACTTATTGTGAGGTATAATATATATGTATATATAGGCCTTTGCGTTTCGTAGACCTAAACATATAGATTTTCGCTTACCTCAAAACTTGTCTGCAACAGGCTGTTTCATCTGTAAAGATAGATAGACACCTTTATTTATACAGAGTAGCCCTATCAGCGACAAAAATGTCACTGCTATCAACAGGAGCTCTGATATTATATAAAAATACATATGATCGTAAAAGAATCATCAGGCAGTTTACAAGTATCGAAAGAAATGACCGCTTATATGCTTCCTGCCGGAGCGTGGGAGTGTGTGTGGGAAACAATGTGTGCATGCATGGCTTTGTTTGCGTTGTTTACGCGAAATTTGTGACGATGACGACATCGTGAAATTATTTCAGCTCTTTTGTTGAGTAAACAATCCTTGTTTTTTTCTTTCAAAATACAAAATTTTTCTTCTAAGCATAAATTGCATCGTTTTGATCCTCCCGTGTACGAAATAGAATGTTTTAAAATTTGCCAATTAATACCGAAATTCTTATTGTTTTCTTTCAATGTCCAAATATATTTCGAAAGTTCCGTGTCATTTGCATGCTTTTTATGCTGAAAAGATTTAGTGTGGTTGGCCAATCGCTCTTTGAATGTGGTGGCAGTCATGCCAATGTAATTTTTGATCGTGTTTGTGTTGCTTACTGTGACTGTTGCTTTGTATACTATGTCCCTAGTCATGCATTGTTTTTGAAGCGGGCAAATGTTGTTTTCTCTACAAATGCAATTGGTAGTGTCCCTCTCCTGTGGCTTGTTATTTCTAGATATGCGTGCATTGTGTTTAGTGATTACTGAACCTAAAACCAGACAAGACAAAAATAAATATTTACTTGTTTTCAACTACATTCAAAGTAAATTGCAGAAAAATACAACACATATTATATACTTTATCAGAAATATAAAGTTCATGTAATTCCAGCTTTAGTGACCACTTCGATAGATATATAGATTTATTAAGAAAACACTTTGCAGTTTACAATAACTGAATTGTGTGTTATTTTACATCCGTTGATTAATTTAAGTTCTATAATTATATAGAGCAATAATTTACAAGAATTACTATTTTAATTCATATAATGTTAATAGAAATATTAAACTATAATTTTACTATATACTAATACTATATAATTATATATATATAAATTTAAGTTTAAAATGTATCAAAAAATTAACATCTAAGAAAATTGTTTGATGCAGGCCGGAATAAAAGTTTTTAAGCTGTGCTACAAATATCTTTATGAAATTATTCAACAAACCCAAAGGCATTTATGCAAACCCATAAATACGATATGAAAAGATTGCCTTATTGCAAAATAAAATACACTAAAACTTATGCCCTAGAGCGTCTTACAAAGATAGAACATTGTGATAGATTTAGCTAGAGCTGTAAAACTTACCGAAATCACATAATTTTCTCAGTCTAAAAGTCACTTCAGTAAAAAATTTCGCCATTACCACAATGTCAACAACGTGGGCTGTATTGCATTGTGAGTAAAATAGCACACTAGACCCAGACTGCGAAAAATTCGCCCGCTTTTCTATTTGTAGCAGATCTGCTACACTGCCACATAAAGGGTTAAACTGTTAACTTCTTAATGTGAAAGAATGTTTCATGAGTTTCGAAAGAGTTGACACAGTTGATCCGTAAAGTCTGAAACTGATGTACCAAGATTGTTAACTATATGATGTAGGTGAAGCATACCCAAATGTGGGTGAATGTGTTATGGAATTTGTAAAAAGCTTGTTAAAAAGTGTGGTAATTTCTTGTGTAAACATTGTAGATTGGCGTGGAAGTAGACATTACTGAATTCGTTGCTTACTCGTGCTTGTCCTCCTTTCCTATATTCCCGACAAAGCTTTGTTACAACAACTAAATCGCTTGGTGGAATATTAGTCAGGTCATCGACTTTGATGGAATATCCACAACCATAACATTTAGAAACTCTTGAATCGCAAAATTTTAACAGATACAAAACAAATATACCAGGCGGTGAACTAGGCTTTGGAATATTTTAAATCATAGGCAATATAGGTAGTGGATCTTGACTACGAATCATGGTTGTTGTGATGGTTGTTGATGTTGCTGCAGGATATATTATGCAATAATGGTGTCACAGGACTACGGTTACGTAAAATATGTTGAGTAGCTACAGGGCTGCCAGCAGTGGTTTGTTCTGGTTGAAAATAGTGGGGTTGGGATGGCATCTTCGATCCAACCGTCGAATTTGTACTTGACACGTTTGCTACTACGGGATTATTTGATTGAAAATGTGTTGTTGTATGACGCAATGATGGTGTCGCAGGACTACGGTATCGTAAAAGATGTTGAGTAGCTGTAGGACTCCCAGCAATGGTTGGTGCTGGTTGAAAATGGTGCAGTTGGAATGGCATGCTCGTTCCACCCGTTATTATTATTATTAATCTTATTTTGCCAGGGTAGACCCTTCAGATAACGCTGGTATCAATGGGTGCCCTGGGTGCTGGTATCAATGGGTGCCCCGTTGATTTCGTACTTGACACGGTTGATTGAAAATGTGTTGTTCTTGCCGGTAATGATGATGTCGCAGAACAAGGTTTTTGTTGCTGAGTAGCTACATGGCTGCCAGCAGTTTCTGTTGGTTGAAAATGGTGGAAGCCAGCCGTCGAATTCGTACTTGATACGTTTGCTGCTACGGGATTATTTGATTGAAAATGTGTTGTTATTGCAGGTAATGATGGTGTCGCAGAACAAGGTTTTTGTTGCTGAGTAGCTACATGGCTGCCAGCAGTTTCTGTTGGTTGAAAATTGTGGAAGCCAGCCGTCGAATTCGTACTTGACAGGTATGTTTCTAAGATTGGTTTTTTGGGGGGCATTGGCAGGCCCTTTTCGTTTTTGCGTCGCTTTATTTGCCTTCATTCCTCTACCTGTGGGCATGTCCTTGTTAGCTAGAGACGTCAGATTTGGCCTTACAGAACTGGCGTTAAATACGTTGAGAAACTCTTGCAGCGCCTTATTATACTCCGCGACTGCAATAACATGACTGCAAAGGTGAACACCAGAATATCGAAGACAGTGTTTGTCACATTCAAATAAGTTACCGCCAGTCCCGTTTCCTGCAGACACACGTTTAACGCAGTACGGTTTGCTCTTGTTTGACGTATTGGTAACGTAGAACTTGCGCCAGATGTACCTGGTGCAGTGACGATACTGTTATTATGAGACAGCAATTGAGCACCATCTCTAAAAATTTATTTGACAATTGGGTATGGGACAGACAGAATTTTGCTATTTTCTGGAAGAACGCTAAGCGATGTTGAATCTCTGTCATGGCTTTCAGTATCAGGTAGACCACTGAGCGTAGTGGGACGTACGTCAGCCTTAAACAACCTTAAACAGCCTGTGCAGCCTTTTTCTGGTCTTCACTATTTCGGAAAAATTTGACGTCTTCGCAACACAAGTCGCTGTATTCTTCTGAAACCGTCAATTCTCCCCGACCAATCATTGCAAGTTCTTCTTGCGTTCTTTGACGCCTATTCAAGCACCGACAATGGTTGGTGAATTCACCAATGGTCATTCTTTCTTAGCTTTTGGCGTATCTCGCTTCAGCACGGAATTCATGCATTCATTCGCATTTTGGTTATACACTTCTGGTGGAAAACCGAGACCTGCCATTGAACGAATGTTCTGTGTCATTGTTTCCTTTATGAGATCTAATTTATTTTTTCGAAGTAGGAGGCATTCTTTGCCGCACCTATGTCCAGTTACCCATGATTCTTTTAAATTCTGGTAGGCTTGCATCAACTCGCTAGCAGAAGAACTGTCAACAAGGCCTTTAAGTTGCTGGTTTTCCAAACGTCGTCCAAATATGTCTTTCATATATTGATCAACGACGTCATTGGGCATGTTGAGTTTCGAAAGCTTCGCTCTCACGTTGTCTTCCATGTGAATGTCACACAGCAGATGAACCGCTGACTAAAAGCCAATATTAAGGGCATTTTTTAAAGGTTTTTCGCCGTCAGAACCGGTATATTAAACCCCTGAAAGACGTGGGTTGTGTTTTATCATGGAAAAAGGTAAATTTGCGTAGGAAGAGAAAGTTTTTCTTTCGTGTATTAAAACTGGACCCATTCTAACTGGACTTTATCCGTTTTCAAGAGAAGATGGCGATAGGTAGAAACAGTTAGATTGTAATCTCCGAAGTTAAACGTTGGGTCTACGCCAAGAAGAGAAAATGATTCAGGATCAAAGCAAAAGCGTTCTACGTCCTTAAGTTGTTGGTCTGGTGCTAAGAAAATACAAAACTCGGGCGCTGCGATAGCCTCTCGAACAGACTTATTGTTGTCCCTAATTTCCGATTTGCAGCTATCTATTGCTTCTAGAAGCGGGTCACTTCTATCTCCACTGGCCGTGTGGCTACTACTCCCACTAGCACGATAATGCTTAGCTTGCCGGACGTCTCGCGCAATCTCGCCTGATGACTTAACATTGCTTATACCACCAGCTTCTTCCAGGTCGATAAAAATAGAGGCAGAAGGTTTTGTGCCGTGGTAATCGACTTCAACCTCTCTTTTGTTGTTTCCATGGTTCTACAGTATAGCGTTGATGTTTTCTTGCTATTGCCGTGAGGAATAACTTGCACTTCATGTTCATCTCCATCAAACTTATATTGGACATAAACTAGTGAGTGCATGCAGGGCTTTTGTTTTCAATTCTAGAGTAAACCACTTAATTAAATTACTTGAAAATACGCTTTAGTAGTAATTTGTGTCATTACTAACAATTTAAAATAATTTAAAACACTTTATTTCATTGATATAGTAAAATGTTTTTAATGGTAATGATACAAAACACTACTAAAGCATATTTTCAAGTAATTTAATCGATAATTTCCTTACATAATCATTTATTTCGAAATAGACAATAATATTCAATGGTTACCTGACAGAGAGTATGGGCCTCCTGTGATTTCGCGAGGTTTTTTATTCGCGAGGCTTTAATTTCGCGATTTTTTTACAATCGCGAAAAACGCGAAATTAAAAACGCGCGAAATTAAGTACAAATAAGGTACATAAACAATCAAAACAATTATGCTTATATTTCACTTTCTTATCATTTCCTCAAAGCGAAATTATAACACAATCATGCAAAGGCCTTTAAATCTTGCTTGTTCCACGCCTGGCCATAAGCATACTTTTGAAACCAGTGATGACCACCTATGACGCCCATGCGCCGTTGCAGATGGCGACAGCAGTTCTTGTTTGAAATCTGGAACGTAAAACCGCATTGACTGTCGTTCTTGAGTTCAAGCAAGAACTGTTGACGCCATATCTAACGTCAAAATTATATACGCGTGTGAAAAACGTCCCCTACAGTTAGAGTACAATTTGAAACACGATCTATATATAGATCAGACCAGACGTCACCCTCGCGTCCCACGCGTGGAATCTTCGTGACCCAGTAAAATTTTGGAACAAGCCGTGCGAAATTATTTTCGAGACCTATCTGCGAATAAACCACAACTTTTTCATTGCAATTGTATATTTTTGAAATTCAAACAGTACGTATGTTCTTAACCAGTTCTAAGCTTTCTTTACGTATTTACGTCCAGTATTATCTTTTATAATGTCCAAGATTTTTAATTAACAAAAATCAGAAAAAAGTAAAAAAATCAGAAAAAAATTCCAAAAATCATGGAAAAAATCACGTGATTTTGTTATTACACAAACTTTTTTTAAGTGATTTTCCCTCAATCGCAAATCATTGATCAATAGCGTTGTCTCACGTATTAAAAATAGATTCCCTCAGCTAAGACCCCCCACGAGACTCAGACAAACAAACTACTATTTAATATAGAATTATACTAGCAGCGAACTATCATTGGCATATTTTTTTATTTTATCTGCACTAAAACTCATTCAAATTTACACCATAGTTAGAACATTGTTAGTTACTAAGCACTGTTGCTGGGGAACGTGTGCAAGTGATTCGAGATATCCAGAAAAATTGCCGAAATCGCTTCAGGAAATGAGAGCTTCTGGGCAAAAGGTATTTATACCTTTTCCAAAACCGTCGCAAGGAATTGAAAAGTCTCGTCGCTGGGTTTCAGCATGTTCGCGGAAAAACTTTGATGTATCAATGATAAATAGCAACACATATATTTGTGCAGTTCATTGGCCAGGCGAGAAAGGGCCCACGGATAAAGGGCCAAAGTGGTAAAGGGCCTTCGTCGTTTACCACTTTGCTTCAAGCCTCTACATTTTAACCACCGCTTGAGTTGATCGACAGTATAATCTGATGGATCATGCTCAAAATATGAGCCGGGAACGCCGTCGTTTTCAGCGAGAGTTGTTAAATTTATCGGAGAAGCACAAGTTGTAGAATTCATTTTTAAACCAGACACAGTGCCAAAGGGCGGTTCTCTCTTTTACAGAACTGTATTTAAAAATAGACTATTAAATCAATAAGTTAACCGGCTTGTGAAATATTTTTTCAACATATTTTTTTATTGTCAAAGCAAAATAGTTTTACTTATCAACGGAAGATTCCTCAGTGAAAAGAGTTTATATTTGAAATTATTTTACATATAAGTGATAAATTAATCTTTCATTTGAAATCATATCGAACTCATTGCTGATGCTTCAGGACATTTGGCGCCAGACCCCGTTCTTGCAATTTGACGCGCGCCGCTTGCTGTTTTCAATATAGCGGACAGCAGGCCAAAAAGAGTGAGAAACAGACCAAGGAGACTTGTAGACGAAATATCAGTTGGGAAGCCGGATAAAAAGAAAATGCAAGCTGCAGACAACAATTTGTACGGGATTGAAATAAAAGAGGTCGACATTGATGCTCAAATGCTTAAAATACATTTCAAAGGCTATGATGAAAAATTTGACGAATAGTGACAATATCGCGAAAGCAAAACATCCAACCTCCATTTGCCGGACCTAAATATTTCCAAACTAACAAGTTTTACACATCAAAATGCTCGAAATTTACTCTTCTTTTCAGATTTGGCGGTAAATGCTATCCCGCGCATGCTCAATTTGCATAAAAGACCCAAACCCCAGCCAACACCATCGCTGAGCGCAGTCAAAGCGGCATTACGCCATACCATCATGACCACAAAAGTCCAAAAATGACGGATGTAATTTTCCTTTTAATAGTTTTAGTCATACATCAGTAGGCTTCTTATATACTTAATTTTCATAATCTGAAGGTAAATGGTTCATTAATTAAAAGTGAGGACAATAAAACCATAAAATATTAGAAAAATGACCTTTTTTAATAAGCGCGCACGCCAAAAAATTGCAACATGTGAAGGTATTAGGCCAATGTCATAGGTGAGTTCGATATGAAATCCGTATTTTAAATATAGAATATAGTCGATAGAATAGTAGACAATCCTAGACCTAGCTTCTTTTATAGTATTAAAACTAAAAGGTAAACAAAATGGACTATAAATAGTGGATACTAATGCAGCGACAAAATAGTAAATTTTAAAAATAATGGGCACTATAAAAGCGAATATAAAACACCAAAAGAGCAAAATAATGGGCACTAAATCGACAAAAAATGGTTTTTAAGCGTCCAAACTTAGTATAGTTATACACGAAAGCAACAATATATTAATATAGACTATATAGCTAGGATAGTAGACCTATTTATAGCAGCGACAGAATAGTGAATAGTCCATACTAAAGCGATGAAATAGCCTATATTACAACTACCAAAGCAAAAATATCGACACTGGCACTTCGACTAAAGCAAAAAGTACAACGTGTGTATGATTCCGCACAAATAAACTTTAAACAAACTATCAAATTATCAAAATAACTCACAGCAAGCTCTCAATCATAATACAATTTATATTAAGAGTTGCCAATGTTTGTCTGAGTCTTGGCGGGGGGTCGGAATTCGTGACGTCACGTCGAGACAACGCTATTTCATGTAAACTTTTAAAATAAATCATAAAAAAATTTAAAATTACGGGAAAAAATCATGTGATTTATTAATTTTTGGAGTGATTTGCCCCTCGGACCGCGTTTTATTGTAGCTACTGAAAACTTTATACCGTTGGTTGTTACTTGTTATATTCTCTGAAATTTGATAACTTGTTATTATAGAAGTGTTGTTATCATTGATATTTTTTAATTAAATGGACTAAACCTTTTGTTACTATAAAGTTTTGTTTCGGGTTATATTAGTTTTGAGTAAAAAATGTAGTCGATTTCTATTGCAAATGCTGCATGAATCATGGCTAAATGACACTATTCCGTCATCCGCTGTCAGTATTTGCATGATTTAGGAACTCAATCGTGGGAGCATGTCTACTTTTTTGCAGACAATCCTAGCACTATGTGGGAAATTTGGAAAGATCTATTCTTACAAGTCCTAGATAAACATGCCCCTCTTCAAAGCAAAAAAATCAAATCTAAAATATCTCCTTGGATTAGTAGTCATATAAGACATTTAATGATTTCAAGAGATAACTTGAAAAGAAAAGCAATCATTACTAAACTTGAAACAGATTGGGAGAACTATAAAAAAGTCAGAAATGAAACAAATATTCTACTAAGACAAGCAAAAAGAGACTATTACTCCAAAAAAATCTCTGCAGAAAAGCAAAATCCCAAAGCTGCTTGGAAGACAATTAATACTTTGCTTGGCAAACATAACCAACCAACCAGAGTAAATGAATTAAACGTAAATGATATGAAATTGACCAGCCCCAATGATATTGCCGAGGGTTTCAATACCTTCTTCTCAAATATTGGACCAAATTTAGCTGAAGAAATTGGTACAACAGAATACCATTTCAAAGACTACCTTGACAAAACTAATTCTGAATTTACTGCATTCAAATCAGTTACTGTAAACCATGTCTGTCTTTTATTACGTGAACTATCTGGTAGCAAAGCTACTGGCCTAGATAAAATATCAAGCAAGATAATTAAAATTGCAGCACCATTGATTTCTGATTCATTGACTTACATTTTTAATCAAGCAATTACCCTATGTACTTTTCCACACGAGTGGAAGATTGCAAGAGTAATTCCCCTTTTTAAGAATGGCAAACGCAACTTGCCAGGAAATTATCGACCAATTTCTGTCTTGCCTGTCATTAGTAAAGTTATGGAACGTATCTTATATACTCAACTTTATGAATATTTGTCCGTAAACAACATACTTTCTGAGCATCAATTTGGTTTCAGAAAATTTCATTCAACTGCTTCAGCTTTACTTGATTGTACGAATGATTGGTACATAAACATGGACAGGAAATTGTTCAATTTGGTTGTATTTATAGACTTAAAAAAAGCCTTTGATACTGTTAACCATGAAATCTTATTGCAAAAACTAATGCAAGTTGGAATCGCAGGAAATGCATTTCTACTGCTTAAATCTTATTTAACTGGCCGTACCCAAAGATGTGAAGTCAATGGCTCTATTTCAAGTGAAAATGGTGTAAAATGTGGTGTGCCCCAAGGGTCTATATTAGGACCACTGTTCTTTTTACTGTATATTAATGATTTACCTGCATGCCTGAATAAAACAAAACCCCGGCTGTTTGCTGATGACACAAATATCACAGCAGCTGGTGGGTGTTTAAGTGATATTGAAGATGCAGTAAATTTGGATTTAGAAAACCTTCGGAAATGGCTCATGGTAAACAAACTGAGCTTGAACGTAGTGAAACTGAATATCAAATTATTGGAACTAAACCAATGCTAAAAAAAGCTTCTGCTCAACAGCTTAGAATTCATATTTAAAACAAACCAATAAAGCAAGTTTTTCAATGCAAAACGCTAGGTGTGACTCTTGATGAAAATCTGTGTTGGAAAAGTAATACAGACACTATTTGTAAAAAGATTTCATCTGGAATTTATGCTCTCAAACGCATTAAAGAGTATGTTGATCAAAAAACACTCATTTCTGTGTACAATGCTATAATTCAACCCTATTTCAGCTACTGTTGTGAAGTTTGGAATGTATTTGGTGAAACTCAATCAACACGTCTGCAAAAACTTCACAACAGAGCTGCTCGTATTATAGCACATGTGCCAAATGAGGTAGGTCAACAAACTGTACTGAATATATTAGGATGGGAACCACTCAAAGAACAAAGAGTGAAAGCCAAGGCAAAAATAATGTTTAAAACGCTCAATAACATGGGGCCAAACTCGCTAAGAGAATTATTTACTTTCAAAACGGAAATATTAGATCGCAGTCTTCGTGACAGCTCAAGTTCAATACGCTTGCCAAAGCCAAATACGAACAACATGAAGAAAAGTTTCATGTACGATGGAGCTTCCATATGGAACTCCCTACCAGAAAATATAAGAGAAATTAAATCAATCTCAAGTTTTAAAAGAAAAATCGCTACTCTTAACTTACTTAATAGATACTTAATATTTGTATATTTGTAACTGCATGATACTTTTTTATTTTTTATTTACTTGTAACTATTTGTTAATATTTTACACGCCCATTGTGGAAACCAGCTTTAGCTGACAATGTTAGCGTGGTTAAATAAAGTTATCATCATCATCATCATCATCATATTGGGCAATGTTTCAACATCTATCGAAAAGACAGATCCACGATGGGCGGTGGAGTTCTGGCTTACGTGCGTGATAGTATTCCAACAAAAAGGCTGCAACACCTTGAGGATTCTGATAAAGATGTATTGTGGTTACTGCATACTCCAGCTAGAACTCCAAGACCGTTTAGCTGCATAATTACTGCAGGATTATATTTCCCTCCTGGTAAATCTGTGGATGAAGTAAAAAGTATGAAAAATTATATTACAGCTTGTCTTGATAACTTGCTTAAGGAGAGACCTTCAGCAGGTATTATTATAACTGGGGATTTCAATCATCTTAACCCTCATGAAATTTGTCAAAGATTCAATCTTCGTAAGATGGTTAGGGTTCCTACTCGTGGTAGTAACATACTAGATCAAATCCTTACCAATTTGTCTCAAAATTATGACAAAGTACAACATCTCCCCCATTGGGACGTTCTGACCACCAGTGCTTATTACTAACACCACCGAAGGCAAAAACATACAAAAGCGTTTACAAGACAAGTTAGAGATTTCAACCCAGAAAATTTGAGAACTCTTGGACTAAAATTAAACTTGTAAATTGGGACGGTTTTTAATCTGCATGATGTTGACGCAAAAGTGTTGGGTTTTAACAATATAATTACGAATCTACTTGATACTTACACTCCGTTGAGATCAGTGCGCATGCACCCGAATGATAAAGAATGGATGACTCCATATATCAAAAAGCAAATACGAGATAAACAAAAAGCATATGTGAAGAATGATATGGCGAAGTACCAAAAGCTACACACCAAAGTAGTTGATTTGATTGCTAAAGCCAAACATAAATTTTATAAAGATAAAGCACAGAAACTCCGCTACACAAATTCGAGTAAATGGTATAAGAGTATTTATGCCATGGCTGGTGCCAGGGAACATAAAGCAACTCCCACGGCGCCAAATAAAACTGAATTAATAAGAGTGGCCAACGAGCTTCTTGAGGCTTTTACTGCCCGTTGGGAGAATCGTGAGTCAAATTCATTTTTAGTAAGTGATCTAGCAGATGATCTGGAGGATCACCCACCACCTACTCCGAATATTGGACAGGTAAAAGCTGCGTTAAAACACCTTAATACAAAAAAAGCTACTGGGTCAGATGGTGTGCCGGCGTGGCTCTTACATCGTTTCTGTGAAGAACTGGCACCTGTAATCCATGATATTATCTGTGCCAGTATTCCACAATGCAAGTATCCGACAGAATACAAACACGCCTTAATAAGTCCAGTCCCGAAAGTGAGAAACCCCGAAGATGTGAAGAATGATTTTAGACAAATTCCTTCCTCTGCGATCGCGAACAATGTGTCCGGGTGGGAACTTCTATATCCTCTTGGAAGAAAACAAATGGTGGTTTACCACAAGGTACAAAGTTGGGTCCATTATTGTTTGCTGTTCTCATTAATTCCTTACTCAAAAACTGGCCTGCTAGGATCAAGTTTGTGGATGATACCTCGGCCTTAGAGATTATACCTCGTTTTTCACCCAGTTTAATGCCATTAGTCGTAAATGAAATCTTGGACTACGCTTCAGAACGCGGAATGGAACTAAATTATATGAAATGCAAACAGATGTTGATCAACTTTCTTAAATATAAAGGATCTGATGATGAAAACCCGATCTATGTTGCAGGTAAACCGGTGGAAACTGTGTCCTCTTTCAAGCTCCTAGGTGTATGGATATCAAATGATTTGTCATGGAATACTCATGTTGACATGGTATTGAAAAAGGCAAATTCTCGCTTATACGCATTGCGTCTGTTAAAAAAGGCTGGTCTTCAAGCATCACACATTGTACAAATATATATTTCATTCATTAGATCTAGAATTGAATATGCGTCCCCTGTGTGGTCGTCAATACCTAAATCATTATTTGACATTCTCGAATCTGTTCAAAAGAGAGCATTGAGAATAGCTTATCCAGATCTGTTATATGATGAAGCCCTGGAAACTTCAAACTTACAGTATTTGAGTACTCGTAGAGACATCTCTTGCAAGAAATTCGTCGAATCTTTGCGACGTGATGCTTCACCCTACAACCCTTTGACCAAAATTATGGAAATTCGTCCTGGGGTAAAAACTCACGATTATGACTTAAGGAATGACAGGACGGTCGAACAAATTTTATGGCCAGAAACCACTGAACGGTTAAAGAACTTCGTGACTAGGAAATATTATTAGTTTTATAGTTAATTAACAGTCCTAACTAAATAAACATTATTGTACATAATATATATATATATATATATATATATTAAGATTATGGATTGTACATTTAAATATAAAATTTTATACTATATTAGTACTCCATGTAATTCAGTTTTTCCTTTAAAAACTGCAAATTGGTTTTAATTAAACATATTGATTGATTGATTGATTGATTGAAATATCTGTGTTACCACAAATCGCGAAAGTGCTAGAGAAAATTCAACTCGGTCTTAACAAGGTAGATTTAAAGATAAATAATACGCAATATGCCTTTACCCAAGGTAAATCAACGGTCACAGCACTTGCCAATTTCACCCAATGTCTTTACGACGCCACCGATTCTAATACATTAAATGACGGAGTTCACGTTGTTTTTGTGGATTTACGCAAAGCATTCGATCTCGTTGACCATGCTATATTACTGGCTAAACTTGCTGCTATGGGGGTTTGTAAACGTTTTTGGTTGTGGATACAAAGTTACCTTACAAATAGAACTCTGCAAGTGAAGCTTCCTGGAGTACTATCTACAATAAGCCATATTCCTGCTGGGGTGCCCCAAGGCGGCGTAGTTTCTCCAACATTGTTTAACGTGTATGTAAATGACATAGAAGACTATGCTGATCAGAATGTAATTCCTGAAACGTGTAAGTACGCTGATGATTGTACACGTTATCAGTCGGTTCCTACAGGGTCTAGTAGCTCTATCCAGTGTGCTATAAATGCAATGGAAATCTGGGCACAGAGGAATAAAATGGAAATTAATGGGAAGAAAACTAAGGATATGTGGATAACTTTTAAGAAATCGGGTCCAATTCCACCCCCGCTGTGTGTGGGTGATACTGAAATAGAAAGGGTAAATTATTTTAAACTCCTGGGTACCTATTTGCAGAACGATCTAAAATGGAATACCCATGTATCAAGTATTATTGGCAAGGCAAGCAAGAGGATTTACCAATTAAGAACGTGTAGAAAGGCTAACCTGCCGTCCGAGATTGGTCTCTGCATCTATACAACAAATATCCGACCTTTGCTTGAATATGCAAGTCCAATTTGGGGTGGATTACCTCGGTATCTTGAAGATGAACTCCAACGAGTACAGGATCGTTGTATGAGCGTAATTGGTCTTCCTAAACACACCTTGGAATCACTTGCACAGAGACGTGATAAGCAAACTCCGAAAGAATTTATGAGAATTCAGGATAATGGTGACCTCAACCAACTTATTACTGATAATATACTGGTTCATAATCATAATCTTAGATCGAAAATAAATTGCAGGAATTTTAGAATTCCTCTGTCACAAACTGAGAGGCACAAACTGAGAGGTCTTTTATACCGAGAGCCATTCGACTTTTGCATAAGAAATAGGCGATGTTCTAATTGTAAATTTTTTAAAATTTAATCTTACATATTTAATATTTATATATGGAGACGATTGTAATTCTTATTGTAGATAAGCTTAATTCATATATTGTAATACCATTGTACTTTTTCACCAAGGATGGTAAATAAAGGCTATTACTATTACTATTACTATTCGGATTGTAGAAGTTACTCGCTATCTATTCGTCGATATATAGCAAGTAGCGAAATGCGCGCAAAAAATTACTATTACTTAAATACGCTATTACTTAAAATACGGCCATCTCCTCGGTGCGATTTTTTTGTAATTCTATAAAGAACAGAAGGGAGCCATGTTGTGTAGGCTCGCTTTAGGAGATTTATTTCACTCCAGTTATAAATTGATATTTATATATAATAAATATTTTAATATTTATATACGATAATCAAAAGTTTGAGGTGCAAAACGTTATAGAAACCCCCCCTTAAAAATCAGTCCAGTCCAGCCCAGTCCAGTCCAGCTGTCCAGTCCAGTCAAGCTGTCCAGTCCAGTCCATGTTTAGTACTATGCCGTATAATTATCCTACTTTAATGTTTTTACCAAATTTCTATTCTATTTATATATATTACTAATATTTATTGTAACCTTCACAGAAGAAGAACTACTTTGTAGATATACTGTGAATAAAGCATTATTATTATTTGTTACTTTCAAATTTGAGAAATAAACTGTCTAATGAATATTAATACTGATCAAATTAAGATGCAAGACGTAATTGCTACAATTGATGCTTATCTTTTTGGATATTAAAACTACTTGCTAATGATATGTTCTTGAAAATGTTGGTTTATTAATTATTCCTTTCAGTTTTATCTCCCAATTTTCTTCATTTTGAACAGTCAAATGCACAACACTCTGATCCAGTAGTGGCAGAAGATGGGTTTGATTGGAAAGGCTAGCCAAATTCTAGCGGAGCGGGCTAGATATATTCTAGGGGAAATTTTGAAATCTGGAGTCTGACCTGAAACTTTTCTGGTGAAAATTTGACCTGAAACCAGGTCATCTTGTTAATCTTCTGGTTGGAAATATAAGCAGATATAGGTCATAGCACCCAGCCCCAGGCATTGACATGTGGTGAAACATTCATGTAACACTAACACATAAATACACATCAAGGATTGAGATCCTCAGCATTGGGCTTGATTGATATAGAGTGTGGTTGATCAACTAAGGTTTGATATAATTATAATGAAAATACACAAGGCAACAACATTTGAGTTGTTAAAGATCTTTAATAAAATAATTTAACAGAACAACGATAGTGTCAACAGCAATTTCTAGACTTGCATATTGGCTCTTGATAATTGATGTATGAGGCTTCAAAACATTCACAATCTTCACATTTTTATTGTATTAAATACCCCTGAAACATAACATATAAAAACTATTTTGAATATTTTAAATATGTACAGATATGTACGTTCAAAGCAATTTTGGCAACAAAACATATGGTACACATTTCTTCTCGCATTTCATTTCAAATGTCAATGACATGGCTCCCTTTTAGTTTTATTCATAAGCAATATGGTAAGCACAACTCAGCTAGCCAACATGAAAGGTTCAAAGAACCGAAATATTTTCAAACTAAAGGCTTGGCCATAAACAAATGTCATGTCTAAAATTCAAATCGCAATAATGTATGAACTGCACATCGGCCTCGCGCAAGCTTATTAAACCTACCCAGGCTCAAAAAGTTTAACACTTAGTGCTGCAGTACTCTAAGTAGTAACTGATTGTTCATTGTAATTACATTGTAATCTGTAGAGTATAGTGATGTGTTGGGACGGTCAGTCGCCGAGCTCTGACATTTCGTCAAAATCGGTGATCAAAATATCAAATAATTTGCTAACGATTTAGTTTCTTTCAACCTTCAAATGTTCTTCATACTTCTATGATGATTGCTTGTTCTTCAAATACTAGATTTGACTTGATTTCTTCACATACTTCGCGAGTATAAAGCGAAAACCCGAAAAAATGTCAATTTCACAATAGAAAAGTATAGTATTCATTCCTCAAGTGGGGCGGACAAACATGGCAGCCGCTCTCAAAAAACGACTCACTTCTGTCTTCAATTGCTATTAGGGCTCTGTATTACGATGCTATATCCAGTCTTAGTACATATCAGTGAGTGCAAGGTCACTGAGATTTAGCTTTCCGAAGTTGTCCGACCATACGCCGACAATACCGGCTTTCGCAACAAATAATGTAATTTCACGAGAATTGCCGTAAAAGGGCTAGATTATGTCCCCGTGGAATGGTAGTATTTACGAGTTTGTAGTATGTAAACCAAAGGTAGGAAGTTTATTTAGTTAGTTTGTATTATAATTAATTTGTAAACAATACAAACTTCAGAGGTGTTTGAAAGGGGCTAAATCGGCCACATAGCGTTGTAAACAAACACAATTTACTTCTCTAAAGAGATCGTAAAACACTGAATCGAACGGTGGTATTGTCATCTACATAGCATGCACTGAACCGAACAGTGAACATACAAAGTCTTATATAGCCATATGGCTATATAAACATCAGCACCCAACGATAAAGAGTTTATTAGTGCGAGTTAGAAGAAGCAAGTACGTGCTTAAAATTGTACTAGAGGTGGTCATTATGTTTTCAGCTATCAGACGGGGGCGGGTCATGTGTATTTCTCGAGAAAGCGGGGGGGGGGGAGTAGTCACCTCAAACTGTCCTTTGTAGCATTCAATTATCATTGATCAAACTCGCCCCCCTGTACTTTATGACCAGCCCCTTATTACGCTTCCTTGAGAAAAACGCTTATATGGCCTTCAGGAGGTCTGAGGTTCATGAGTATTTATATTTAAAACACAAAATTATACAACTGAAGCTTGGTTCGCACAAGCAACTTTGTCGGCAATTTTTTCTTCCAGATCGATGTGATCGAGCGAATGACATATCGACGTATGCCTTTGTAAAACCAATCCTATAAATATCATATTCTATTTTTGTGAGTCCACTCATTTGCATGCGTCAGGAGGAGAATAATCGCCGACAAAATTGCTAGACTAAAGTTTGAAGCAGGCTTAAACAGCCACATAGTTTCGGTGAGTTCATAGCAACAGTTCTAAATTATCATAAATATTTATTTGAAATTCATTCCATTCACTATTCTAAAGCCATGAAGTAAATGAAGGCATTACAAATGTTCTTTCTGATGTAGAAAAAGATCATCAAAACACTGAAACCGTCGACCACTTTTGTACAGCGTAAACTCTAATTTTCAGAAAACTATACTTTACACTGTACAAAAAGTTGTCCACGGTGTCAGCAGCTTTCTGATAATACTGACCATTTCTTCGTATTTCCCAACTTCACATGCATCCGCTTACTTGCAGTATTCCTACCTATATTTAATTCCTATTCCTTTTTATAGTTGGTTAAATAGAGTCCTCTCACGGATAATATTTCACACAAAATTGGTCATAAACAGTGCTCAGAGAGATGATCTTGAAACGAAACTTTCTGTAGCCACCGAAGAGTTCGCCGAGATTAAGCGCGAGCACATGAGGGCTATTGAGAATCTGGAAAAAGAGTTTGAAAGAAGGACAAAGAATGCGGTCGATAAACTGTCAAATCACGTTTCATCTAGCGTTTTTGAAACAAATATGACATCCTGGAGTTTAGACCAATGTCCTCAACCAGAAAAAGATTGGGATAAAACAGAAAAAAAGATTGCTCAAGCCATCAAGCAAAGGTTAATTGGGGAGATAATAAAGTGGGAGACTGAGAACAATGTTGTTAACGATGCTCGGAAATCACTGTTAGGTCAGTTGACAAGGCAAAGAAATCACTTTCACTTACGCATACAGAGCGTGGAAGATTACATTGTCCAGCACGAAGCTCCAATGCAAAGTCGGAATGATTTTACCATTGCGGATAAAATTATGTTTGGAATATCTGTAATACTCCTCCCCATAACGATACCGCTTTATATCGCTTACCTACCTACATTGATACGGCTTAATATCTTTTTCCTACCTATTTTCGGCGTCTTGATGTCCATAGACGCTCTTGGTAAATCTCGAGATAAACGTTCGTATGAAAACGATAAGCCAAGTTACATGGCGAAACAGGCCGAAGTATTTCTCCATCAATACATCAAGAAAAAGCTGCCTCATAACTTTGTCTCAGAGGAACTGCAAGTAATAAACATTAACATTGAAAAGATGAAGCAAGAGATTCCAGCAGTAATTGCGTCCGACGAATTAAATTTTCGCAAGCTTGTTAAAAAACAAGATGCACAGATTTACAGGCCTACATATGAAGTTTGCTATAAAATCAGAGGAGAATTGTCCATTTTCGCCATTAAAGATATTTTGCGTAGTGATACTAGCCTCGAAAATTTGGATTGGAACGAGAGCTGGTCACTTGGTCACGGGGCATTTGCTGATGTTTTCGAAGGAACATTAGTTACGGCTGAGGAAGTACCATCGAATGTGGCTGTTAAAGTCGGCAAAGAAGTGCTCACAACGCACAATGCTTACATGTTGTTGGAAGAGGAATTAATCTTAAGGTATAGTTAATCATACGTTCAAATCAATTTCTATGTTGTTTCTAATTTCAACGCATGACAACGTAATCTCAATTTTTATACCCAACCTACCTTCAACGTAACATCAACCCTACCTTAATTTAACTTCCTTCTAATTTCAACACAACCTTAATCTCAACTCTACATTACAACATGGCCTCAAGAACAAGTGCCCTTTCGTCGAGCTAAATCAACGGGAAAAGTGCCCTTTTCTAATAGAAGAGGTGCTCCTAAGACTAAGTGCCCTTCTAACTAGCTCCGCGTTCGGCGTCAACCTAATCATCACCAAACCACAGCCTAACCACGACCTAATCCCCACCTGACCCGAAATCTAACTATAATCTAACTTTAGCCTAACCTCAACCTAATTTCAACAAAACCTCAACGAAGCTATAATCCAACCTCAATGTAACTTCAATCTAAACTTAACCTAACCTCGACCTAAATTCACTCCCCCCCCCTCAAAAAGAATTGAAGACTGGTACAACTTAATAAGAAGATGTTAGATTCTTCGCTGCCTTACATGCAAATGAACAAAATTACCAGGTTCAATTCTACATTTCAAATATATCCTAGAACCTGGTACGTGCATATCAATTTTGGCCGGGGGCGAAGGGAGAAGGGGAATGAGACCAACCCTTGAATCCAAACCGAATTTTAACCTGACCGAATTATAAACCGATTGTACGTAGAAATCAGAAAGATACGTAAAACATTTCGAATTATATCGCAAAAACAAACCTAATTCTAACCTCAACCTCAACTCATGCTAACATCAACCTAACCTCAACAAAATCTCAACAAAACCTCAACGCCTAACCTCACCTAACCTCAACCTAAACTCAACATAACCTCAACATGACCTCAATCAAATCTGTACTTAACCTAAACCTAAACTCATCCTAAACTCACCCTAACCTCACCGAAACCAAAACCTAACTTCAACTTAACGTTAATCTAAGCTCAACATAACTTTAAGTTAACCTCATTCTAACTTCCATTAAACGTCAATCTCACCTCAACCTAACTTCCAACTAATGTCAACCTAAACTAAACCTAACCTCAACCAAATCTCAACTTAACCTTAGCCAAATCTCAACCTAACCTCAACCAAATCTCAACCTAACCTCTACCTACAGTACTGCCTAGAAGTAAGTTAACACTGCGGTTCGGTTGCGGTTCGTGCGGTTAGCGGGTGCGGTGCGTGCGGTTAGCGGGTGCCGTGCGTGCGGTTAGCGGGTGCCGTGCGTGCGGTTAGCGGGTGCCGTGCGTGCGGTTAGCGGGTGCCGTGCGTGCGGTTAGCGGGTGCCGTGCGTGCGGTTAGCGGGTGCCGTGCGTGCGGTTAGCGGGTGCCGTGCGTGCGGTTAGCGGGTGCCGTGCGTGCGGTTAGCGGGTGCCGTGCGTGCGGTTAGCGGGTGCCGTGCGTGCGGTTAGCGGGTGCCGTGCGTGCCGTTAGCGGGTGCCGTGCGTGCCGTTAGCGGGTGCCGTGCGTGCGGTTAGCGGGTGCCGTGCGTGCGGTTAGCGGGTGTTGGGCGTGCGGTTTGCGGTTGCGGTTCGTGCGGTAATCACACGTCAAACAGAAAAACCACTGCGTCGTGTTCCGACGTTTTCCGATACAACTGTTATTATGCGGCAAACGGACTTGTTCCTATATGGATTAATTTGCACGCCTGGCAAAAAGTTAATCAAAATCGACAGAGGTCGCCATTCAGTCGTGTCAGCGGTACATCGTTAAGAACACATTAATTATCCAAGATGGCGCTCGCTCAATGAGTGAAAATTTAATGTTTCAGTAATATATTGTGGAAAAAACGCAATTTAGTGAAGAAATGTGGGAGTGACTCCAAGCCAAGAGTTTTCCGTGAAAATTGTGGATATATGTGTCAGTATTTTAAATTTCTGGGGCAAAACATTGATGAAAGCTAGCAAGCTACATTATAATTATATATGATTGAATAGAATAACCTCTAAGAATGTTATTAACTAGATTTACCTTTACGGCGAGTTCGTGATTATCATTCCTTACCAGCAATGCTGAAATACCCACAGCTGTATTTGGAGAAGCTTCCTTGATTCTAGTCACGAGTTTTAAAATGGATTCAGCAACAACCTTTGGGGACGAACTTTTCAGATTGTTGGTTCCTACGTGTAGAATCATTTTATCAGGCTTTTTTCGGATTAGTGGGTTGATAAAGTCATTCATATCTTCTAGTTATTGATTAGAACTAGCTTCTTCTTAATAAATATTGAACTGCTGCCAAGTATTTATGTTAATATCGCTAAATTTTCTTACCATTATAGTTCAAATCAACAATATTTTAGCTACTTCGAGTACTCTTGTCGCACGCGAATTTTCCAACATTATGCCGAACAGCCAACAGTCACTCCTAGTTTGTGTCAGAATTTACCACATTGCCGATCCAAATTAAAAAATCTAAAACGAGACGATCTTAGAAGAGGGTTTCATCTTGTTTCTCAAATGATAATAATTCTCCAAAATAATAAAACAAAATTTTTTTACCGGGGCCGAAAATCAGCAATTTCGCGCGGCCAGCGAAAATCAGCCATCATACAAAACATCCCGAGGACAAATGCTGATCAACGCTTGATTGAAATGGTAGCCTAAGAACATTAGGGGTCGTTGGAAAACTTATATTGTCCACAATTTACTCGTCTAAACAATATTTATTCAACAACACTCCCCTTTGTATAGTATTGCACTAAAAATACCCAATTTTCACCTCACGAAATTCGTCACCAGTCCCCCAGAATTTGTTGACACTTCCGGCAAAATTTTCGGACATTTTCCTCTGGCGATTTTGACTAACTTTTTGCCAGGCGTGTTGTTTACTAAATTACTACCTTCTCTAATAAACTGTATAACATACACAACTGATATGAATTTATATTATGAATATAAACAGAATGAGGTGTTAAGGAAAAATATAAACTCAGATAAACAAATGTGTCACCAATACAAACCCTACGTGTTTGCCGCATGATATTTGCGTGTTAGTAAACAAGAAACCGTAATGTGTTAAGCGACACTTTTATAAATCTATTCAATCGCTCTACTATATTAATTCTACTTTCTATAAAATATGACGGAACGGTTGATAAAATGACAAACTCGTTACACATTGTCGACAGGCTTGCTACCGGGTACGAGCTTGTTAAGCCACAGTTAATAGAAATAGGTTGGTTGGGCTAGCCGGCAAACTTCAAAGGACTCGGAAATTTATGTCGGGAACCAATTTTATTTTTGTCACGTGATCAATAAGCGGGATGCCGTGAGTGAAAGACAATATGGCGATATAGTGAAATTTGATACAACTAATCTTCCTGTTCGAAAATATTTATCAGTTGACGCAGTGAAGGCAAGAAAAACAATACGTTATGGAGAGCGATAAAGTAGCTGACATTGGCGACATTCAGGACTTTTTTGAGGACATTATTGAAGAGAGAGAATTCGAAAATATAGGCGACGAGTCAGACGACGATGATGTCTTTAATTTGAATGTATCGCTCGCGATCTTAGATACAGAAACTGACGAAGTCGACGCTGAGTTTCTCGAAGCCGTGACAGAAATTAAAGGCAAGAAGTCGTTTCCTTGTCCGAATTGCACCAAAGTTTGTAAATCGAAAGGTGGCTTGACGAAACACACAAACTCGAAACACCGCGAAGCAGCTGCCAATTTCCCAAGCGAATCGATAAAGTCACAGAAGAGAATCGTCTCTCATTGGAAAATCTGGCTGGCATTGTCGAGGCAATCAAAATAAGTTTGATCACTGAAGAATTGTATGGTTCTGAGATAAATACCGCCATTAAAAATGCCTCTTGCAACAAAGCTTTGTTTGACGCTGTGCTGCCATTGTATGATAAATGCTGCCGCAAGAAAAACCAAGACAAATTACTTGAAGCATTCTACGGACTGACTCCTAATGCGAGCAAATATTTGAACTGCCCAGTTTCTAACAGTGCGAATTTAATTATGATCGAGAAACCAGATCGTTTAGCTGGGTTTTTCAAGGTTTGCCAACATCGTGAAGAAGCTAGAGCTAAACCAACGGGGACGACCACAACTAGCGATTTAAAACTTGACCCATCAGAACTTGACCCATCAGAACGTGGCCCTCTTTCCTACATCGCAGGGTATATCGTTTCAAAACTTTATCAGAAGTCGACTAGATCTAGGAATAAAATGACTGAATGTGACGAGGAATTGCAAGCACTATTACAGTCCTTAAAGTCGACTGAATCGGACAATAACTTCATCCTTGCTCGTAGCAGAGGAGGGCTTGTGTCTCCTAGCCATCACCTTATGGGCATCGTAGAAGCCGAGATTTGTTTCAGGAAAAATGTTGGCGAATTAGTCTTACGAAATATACCTTCTGACATCATCTGCGAGTCAACATTAAGCTCTCCAGCCGTCAAATCACTGTGGGACAACATTGTGATGGAATCAGGCATAGAAGAATTAAGTTCTACCCAGAAGCTATGCTTGGAAAATATTGTGAAGTTATATATACGTGTTCGCTCATTTTCGTATGCGAGGGATTATATCAGTAAATACAAAATAAAGGAAAAACAGACGAAGAGTAAGTCATTACGAAAGGACTTAAAACGAAGTAAAAACAATTAAACGAACCTTTGTTTACATATTATGCCTAATTAGAAAAAAGGCTTTTTCATGTTCCATCCGCCTGTACGATGAGAAGCCATAGTCAACACAATATATACCTGGTTTAGAAGTTTTATTGCTTTCAAATCAACACGAAGTACCTCATATTCTGGACTTGCAACAGCAGCCATGTTGGAGCCAACTTCAATAAAAGGTTAGATTATTTTTGATGACACTAACATGGCTGATACTCACATGGTTGCAAGTCAAGAATGCAACTCTTTAGGCAAGTTTCTAAACCATGTACAGGGTGTCTCTAAAAAGCGAAACCCTTAGAAATTAGAGCCTTTAGAAATTTCGCTTTGTCTGGCATATTTGCATGCAATTAGAAGCAAATAAGCAATTTTAAATTCCCAAGTGTACAAAATCAAGGCTTTTTCTAAAGCCTAAGGGTTTTGCTTTTTTGAGACACCCTGTATATGTCCTATTAACTATATGTATATTAAATTGCATTATTTGATTAAAGAGCAACTAAAGGGTGTCTCAAAAAAATCCAGACCTTAGAAATCAGAGCCTTATAATCAGAGTCTGACATATTTGCATGCAATTAGAAGCAATTTTAAATTCCCAAATGTACAAAATCGAGGCTTTTTTAAAGGCTCTAATTTCTAAAGGTCTGGATTTTTCTGAGACACCCTCTACAGTGTAGAATTGTCTGTAGTATACGATTATAAAATTGTTACGTGATATTCACAACTTCCATAACTTTGCTTTGATGCTTTTATGGGCACTGTAATAAACACTAGTTAATCCACTATTACCTTTATAATGTAAACATAATCAATAAAATATACAGTTTCATGATAACATTATGTGTGGAAATATTTAATACGAGTTTCACCGTCTGAGCAATAGTATGATATATTTACAACTCAAACTTTAAAAAATTCAGAACAAATTCAAGTTGGTGATTTGTGATTGGCTCATATCACACTAAAATAACATGACTCAAACCATAACTCGGTGTGCCTTTAAGAATGTGTAGACAAAACTGTGATTGCAATTAGTGTAAGTTTACCATGATTGCCACAGGTTATTGTATTTCCACTAATAATAATTATAATAACAGGGCAGAAAATACAAGAACCTCTGGCAACCAGGGTATGTACACAGTATTTTACAAAATTGCCTATACTGTTCTGACAGTTTGTGCCTGACCTGCGATAGTATAAGTTACTTCTTTTTGCGCTTTTTCACGGGTTCCTCGCTCACCTGGTGCCATTTCACTTTCTCATACCGTCTGCCAACATTGCCTCTAATTACTGGGGCAATGTCTCGTTGGGAAGCTATTGTGAGATCATTGTATCCAAACTGCTGGGCAGTTGGATTATCTGACCTTCTCCCTTTCTCTCTCTGGTGTCCAAAGTAGTCTTCAAGGACATCTTGCATAAATCTCTCTGCGAGGACATATTTAAATCCCTTAGTGAGCAGAAATTTAATATCATCAACATGAGAGTTCACAGCAATCTTGAGGCCTTCGTACGTTTGGTGAGAGATAAACATTTTCTGTCGTGCATCAGGTGTGTACTCTCCTCCGCGTGTTAGAGTGCTCTGTTTCCAGCGTTCAAGGTAGTCGAGGAATACATCTTTCAACCACGTCAGACGCTCATCTTCAGGAGATTCATATGGCATGATGAATGAATTCTTTTTCCTGATGTGCTCGGTCAGTGACCTCACATTGGTACAGTCAAAGAATCCATTCATCATTTCACAGAACTGGGCTGTACCAGTGACATCTTCGTTGCCACTTTCTCGCAGAGCAATGGCCACTGACTTGCTGAGGACTTGGACTGCCAGCTTGACCTTCATTTTGCTGAAGGATGACAACACAATGTGATCCAAGGTCAGCTTAGGGAGGGTGTGTAGAGCAAAACCTTGGTCGCTGTAGAAGAGGTCTGCTATGTGTTGAAACCCAGATACTGCCCATCATTCCACATCAGGCGACTAAGACTCCCATACCCAGAATTATACAAGCAGTTGCGGGCTGTCTTCACGAGATGTGGAGAATCAGCAAAAAAGAAAATGAATCGTGATGGTGCAAAAATGTTTGGCGTTTTATACACAACATCACAATCCACTTCTTCGGACAGCTTGGAATGAAGTCGGAAAAACTTTCGGTTGGGGGAAGCACCATCATTCACTGCAGCACACACACGAAGATTGAGCGACACCTCCAGCACAGCTACAGTTCTCCAGAAAAGAGGCATTATCTGGTATGACGTGACATTTCCTGTGAAGAAATATGCAATGATATGCTTCAAATCAGTGCATAATCCCCTCACAAGAAATGCCAAGGCATGGGTTGCCATAGGATCTTCATCAGTGAGATTGGCAAAGTTGGTCATTGGATCGCCAAGATCAATAAAGCCAATCAGATCCCCAGACACTTTATCAAACACAAGGTTTGATTGTATCTTCATCTCATCCATCACAACTGCCACATATCTTTGGACAGAAGTGAAAGATGAGGTCTTCTCTCGCAAGCTTTCGACATTCTCTTTGTTGATGCCAGCTTTCGGTTTGAAGTAATTCTTATAATCCCGAAGAACTCTTTCACTTGGGAGAATAAGGGCGCCACTGTCTCGCAGTTCTCTATAAGCGGATGGAGATTTCCCATGAATAGAAAGAGCAAAACGAATTACTTGAGGGTGGTATCTTCTACCCATTTTGGCTGTTTGCAACAATTTCATTTGTTCCTGCCAGAAAAACTTCATGTGGGGTGTTGCTTCGAGGCTTTGTCCTCCCATAATTTTGAGAATGTCTTTCTCCAAGCTTTCGCTAATCCCAATCCCTTGCTGCTCGATCTCTGTCTGCAGTTGTTGCAAGCGATCTTCTAAATCTTTTACTTGCAGTCGTGTTGTTTTTACTGTCGCCCTCAACTTGTCTGGTCCACATGCAGTCAAAGAGGCTTTCAGTTTTGCTGGCGTTGCAGAGGCTTTGCGCTTCTTTCTTGCAGCTCTCTTTACAGTGTTGGAGGCACTTGCACACGGTTTACACGATTCCTTCGAAAGCCCACTACCAACAAGCATGTCACATGCTACTGACCGATACAAGAGTGTCACTTCAAAGTGAGGCTCTTCTAATTGGATCGCTTTGGGCACGGTATGGCGTACAATTGTGGTGGGGTTTGGATCAGGATTTCCAGTTGGATTAGTAGACACAGACATGATGTCTTCATCCTCTTCAAGTCCTTGCAAAGTCTGGAATTCTCTATCATTTCTAACAGTTTGTCTATGTCCAAAAACCTAATCGAACGTTTTTGTTCTTTATAAATCGGATGATGATCAGGAACTGGCCAGTTGAACACAAATATAGTGAATTCCAGACACGAATTCACAACAACACTGTACTTAGGAACACTATGAATCCTGTCGTAAAATTCAATTCGAATCTCACTCTCGTACGATTTCTCAATCTGCCATGGTTCAATTGTTTTCTGGTCTAGCTGCCTTGTAAAATCCTCCATATCGGAAAATCGTGGCTCAGACTCAGACGATGTTGACGGATTTTCATCGACAGCAGTGTCAACCTTCCTCACCAGAGGTCGGCGTTTACTTTTAGGAGCTTCGTGGCTTTTCTCTGGCAGGTTTTCCGTCGGGACGCTGCCTGTAACCAATGTCTTCCTTGCTCCTGAAAAGATGCAAATTAAATTCAGTTTAGAACCAGAACAAGCAAACAATCGAATATTCATGAACAATGCGTCCTTTATGCTAAAATCCTGTATCATCGTATCTCTGCAAACAAATATATCACGGGAAAATAGACCACAAATACTTACCAGTTACGATACATTCTGGTTTAAAATGCAGCTCGCAAACAAGAATATTGTTTGCCTCAATTCTCTCTTTCAGTTCTGCCGTCATTTCCCGTGTTCTGAGAATCAAGCGAAGCCATTCTTCGCGAGCTTTTCGCTTCAATTCTTTCGAATGTTCCCCATCTTTGGCAGATACAGATGGGACTCTGAACAGCGAAAGCTTGTGCTTTGAGCTACAATCCTGGACATAACTTGTTAATAAAATTCCAAGGTGCATCTGTCAGAGTGTGAATTGTACTATAATTTCTGTATTTGACCTTGGATATCCCCCCTTCCCCCTAGACAATGTTGTTATGTTGCGTTTTAAGTCTGGGAATAATAATAGCAACATTGGTAGGGGGAGAGGGGGGCGAAAGCCTAATGAAGTTAGTCGAATGTGTGTTCCGGAAAATTTAAGCAATTTTATCAACTGTTATGTCCACGATTGTCTGTGATACATTGCAGTTTTCGAAGTGACACGCAATCAGTTACCGATAATCGTAAAGGCCCATTTTAGACATTTGTTTAAGGACAGACCACTAAGCTTTCAAATGATGCTAACCTTTAAGTTTTTTGAACCATTTTTAATGTTTAAGCAAAGGCAATGCTGATAAAGACTATATATGTGAATTGGACAAAATATTGCTCACGAGCGTCTTTAGTGCAAGTACATGCGTATGCAGTACATAAACCTAAAGGTTTAAAATACTTTGTAAGAAATGTATCAGGAGAATTTAATATCTGTGTTTAGCCGTAAATTGGGATGCTTTGTAAATATAAAGTGGACATAAATCGCATTTTGGGGCGAATAAGACCTACTGGTATCCAGTGGCGCCGAACGGTTAACCACGGTTAACCATAAGCAATAATGAGAAATTTGGACTTTGTGGCGATAAATGTGCCTGCATTTTAGCATATTGTGCTGTTTCTAAACATAGTGTTAACCATCGAAAAGAATCAAGTGTTCACAACAATTAATTGTTCAAAACTACGACGGTTAACCACGGTTAACCACTGTAATTTAAATATACTAAAGACTCAATTATATATACAAAATAGTGGTTAACCGTGGTTAACCGTTGGAATACGCCAATGGTAACAGTAATTGCTCCTAAAACGTTTCTTAAGGGTTCCTTTATATCTAATAAAAGAATCAAGTCCCAAAAGGTATAAATTTATAGCATTGCTTTAAATATAATTAAGATTTAGCAATGGTTAACCGTGCGGTTAACCGTCGAGTTATTACCATTGAGTCTCAATCAAGTGCGCATCATATTACATTCGACTTTTGCTACGGATATATGTTCGCACACACTAATATAACCTAAGTTATTCGAATTTATAATGAACTAGTACATAGCAAGTTCTGTTTTATATCCTATAAATGCTTTTAAACTGTCCTTATATGCTTATTATAAACACTGTATATAACGGTATAAACTAAGACATGGTGATTTCGACCAAGATTTAACAGGCCTATAATGCAAATTACTTCAGTTTCCCGTCAGCAATGTCTGTAAAATGGCTAAAATTGACTTTAAATTAGAGTGGCTTACACTGCAAGATGATAATAGCCAAATAAGGACAGATCATACATTCTATGTACGATATTGGCAATAGTTACCCTGCACGCTCTTTACCTTGACAGTATAATTGTTACGCGCGCTATTAATTGCAACAGTCAATTTCGCGTATTATATGTTTATGCAACACTTAAGAAATAAATAATCGCACAATCCCTTTTAAATCTTTAAAACACGGTCTGTTTTATAACAATCTAATGCGTAGCAGAGTAATTCAGACGTTAAATTCGTCAATATAACCCAACATATTCTCGCTATTTCAAGGTCCGTTCTCAGACAATCCTGGACATAACTTGTTAATAAAATTCCAAGGTGCATCTGTCAGAGTGTGAATTGTACTATAATTTCTGTATTTGACCTTGGATATCCCCCCTTCCCCCTAGACAATGTTGTTATGTTGCGTTTTAAGTCTGGGAATAATAATAGCAACATTGGTAGGGGGAGAGGGGGGCGAAAGCCTAATGAAGTTAGTCGAATGTGTGTTCCGGAAAATTTAAGCAATTTTATCAACTGTTATGTCCACGATTGTCTGTGATACATTGCAGTTTTCAGTGACACGCAATCAGTTACCGATAATCGTAAAGGCCCATTTTAGACATTTGTTTAAGGACAGACCACTAAGCTTTCAAATGATGCTAACCTTTAAGTTTTTGAACCATTTTTAATGTTTAAGCAAAGGCAATGCTGATAAAGACTATATATGTGAATTGGACAAAATATTGCTCACGAGCGTCTTTAGTGCAAGTACATGCGTATGCAGTACATAAACCTAAAGGTTTAAAATACTTTGTAAGAAATGTATCAGGAGAATTTAATATCTGTGTTTAGCCGTAAATTGGGATGCTTTGTAAATATAAAGTGGACATAAATCGCATTTTGGGGCGAATAAGACCTACTGGTATCCAGTGGCGCCGAACGGTTAACCACGGTTAACCATAAGCAATAATGAGAAATTTGGACTTTGTGGCGATAAATGTGCCTGCATTTTAGCATATTGTGCTGTTTCTAAACATAGTGTTAACCATCGAAAAGAATCAAGTGTTCACAACAATTAATTGTTCAAAACTACGACGGTTAACCACGGTTAACCACTGTAATTTAAATATACTAAAGACTCAATTATATATACAAAATAGTGGTTAACCGTGGTTAACCGTTGGAATACGCCAATGGTAACAGTAATTGCTCCTAAAACGTTTCTTAAGGGTTCCTTTATATCTAATAAAAGAATCAAGTCCCAAAAGGTATAAATTTATAGCATTGCTTTAAATATAATTAAGATTTAGCAATGGTTAACCGTGCGGTTAACCGTCGAGTTATTACCATTGAGTCTCAATCAAGTGCGCATCATATTACATTCGACTTTTGCTACGGATATATGTTCGCACACACTAATATAACCTAAGTTATTCGAATTTATAATGAACTAGTACATAGCAAGTTCTGTTTTATATCCTATAAATGCTTTTAAACTGTCCTTATATGCTTATTATAAACACTGTATATAACGGTATAAACTAAGACATGGTGATTTCGACCAAGATTTAACAGGCCTATAATGCAAATTACTTCAGTTTCCCGTCAGCAATGTCGGTAAAAATGGCTAAAATTGACTTTAAATTAGAGTGGCTTACACTGCAAGATGATAATAGCCAAATAAGGACAGATCATACATTCTATGTACGATATTGGCAATAGTTACCCTGCACGCTCTTTACCTTGACAGTATAATTGTTACGCGCGCTATTAATTGCAACAGTCAATTTCGCGTATTATATGTTTATGCAACACTTAAGAAATAAATAATCGCACAATCCCTTTTAAATCTTTAAAACACGGTCTGTTTTATAACAATCTAATGCGTAGCAGAGTAATTCAGACGTTAAATTCGTCAATATAACCCAACATATTCTCGCTATTTCAAGGTCCGTTCTCAGACAATCCTGGACATAACTTGTTAATAAAATTCCAAGGTGCATCTGTCAGAGTGTGAATTGTACTATAATTTCTGTATTTGACCTTGGATATCCCCCCTTCCCCCTAGACAATGTTGTTATGTTGCGTTTTAAGTCTGGGAATAATAATAGCAACATTGGTAGGGGGAGAGGGCGAAAGCCTAATGAAGTTAGTCGAATGTGTGTTCCGGAAAATTTAAGCAATTTTATCAACTGTTATGTCCACGATTGTCTGTGATACATTGCAGTTTTCGAAGTGACACGCAATCAGTTACCGATAATCGTAAAGGCCCATTTTAGACATTTGTTTAAGGACAGACCACTAAGCTTTCAAATGATGCTAACCTTTAAGTTTTGTGAACCATTTTTAATGTTTAAGCAAAGGCAATGCTGATAAAGACTATATATGTGAATTGGACAAAATATTGCTCACGAGCGTCTTTAGTGCAAGTACATGCGTATGCAGTACATAAACCTAAAGGTTTAAAATACTTTGTAAGAAATGTATCAGGAGAATTTAATATCTGTGTTTAGCCGTAAATTGGGATGCTTTGTAAATATAAAGTGGACATAAATCGCATTTTGGGGCGAATAAGACCTACTGGTATCCAGTGGCGCCGAACGGTTAACCACGGTTAACCATAAGCAATAATGAGAAATTTGGACTTTGTGGCGATAAATGTGCCTGCATTTTAGCATATTGTGCTGTTTCTAAACATAGTGTTAACCATCGAAAAGAATCAAGTGTTCACAACAATTAATTGTTCAAAACTACGACGGTTAACCACGGTTAACCACTGTAATTTAAATATACTAAAGACTCAATTATATATACAAAATAGTGGTTAACCGTGGTTAACCGTTGGAATACGCCAATGGTAACAGTAATTGCTCCTAAAACGTTTCTTAAGGGTTCCTTTATATCTAATAAAAGAATCAAGTCCCAAAAGGTATAAATTTATAGCATTGCTTTAAATATAATTAAGATTTAGCAATGGTTAACCGTGCGGTTAACCGTCGAGTTATTACCATTGAGTCTCAATCAAGTGCGCATCATATTACATTCGACTTTTGCTACGGATATATGTTCGCACACACTAATATAACCTAAGTTATTCGAATTTATAATGAACTAGTACATAGCAAGTTCTGTTTTATATCCTATAAATGCTTTTAAACTGTCCTTATATGCTTATTATAAACACTGTATATAACGGTATAAACTAAGACATGGTGATTTCGACCAAGATTTAACAGGCCTATAATGCAAATTACTTCAGTTTCCCGTCAGCAATGTCGGTAAAAATGGCTAAAATTGACTTTAAATTAGAGTGGCTTACACTGCAAGATGATAATAGCCAAATAAGGACAGATCATACATTCTATGTACGATATTGGCAATAGTTACCCTGCACGCTCTTACCTTGACAGTATAATTGTTACGCGCGCTATTAATTGCAACAGTCAATTTCGCGTATTAAATGTTTATGGAACACTTAAGAAATAAATAATCGCACAATCCTTTTAAATCTTTAAAACACGGTCTGTTTTATAACAATCTAATGCGTAGCAGAGTAATTCAGACGTTAAATTCGTCAATATAACCCAACATATTCTCGCTATTTCAAGGTCCGTTCTCAGACAATCCTGGACATAACTTGTTAATAAAATTCCAAGGTGCATCTGTCAGAGTGTGAATTGTACTATAATTTCTGTATTTGACCTTGGATATCCCCCCTTCCCCCTAGACAATGTTGTTATGTTGCGTTTTAAGTCTGGGAATAATAATAGCAACATTGGTAGGGGGAGAGGGGGGCGAAAGCCTAATGAAGTTAGTCGAATGTGTGTTCCGGAAAATTTAAGCAATTTTATCAACTGTTATGTCCACGATTGTCTGTGATACATTGCAGTTTTCAGTGACACGCAATCAGTTACCGATAATCGTAAAGGCCATTTTAGACATTTGTTTAAGGACAGACCACTAAGCTTTCAAATGATGCTAACCTTTAAGTTTTTGAACCATTTTTAATGTTTAAGCAAAGGCAATGCTGATAAAGACTATATATGTGAATTGGACAAAATATTGCTCACGAGCGTCTTTAGTGCAAGTACATGCGTATGCAGTACATAAACCTAAAGGTTTAAAATACTTTGTAAGAAATGTATCAGGAGAATTTAATATCTGTGTTTAGCCGTAAATTGGGATGCTTTGTAAATATAAAGTGGACATAAATCGCATTTTGGGGCGAATAAGACCTACTGGTATCCAGTGGCGCCGAACGGTTAACCACGGTTAACCATAAGCAATAATGAGAAATTTGGACTTTGTGGCGATAAATGTGCCTGCATTTTAGCATATTGTGCTGTTTCTAAACATAGTGTTAACCATCGAAAAGAATCAAGTGTTCACAACAATTAATTGTTCAAAACTACGACGGTTAACCACGGTTAACCACTGTAATTTAAATATACTAAAGACTCAATTATATATACAAAATAGTGGTTAACCGTGGTTAACCGTTGGAATACGCCAATGGTAACAGTAATTGCTCCTAAAACGTTTCTTAAGGGTTCCTTTATATCTAATAAAAGAATCAAGTCCCAAAAGGTATAAATTTATAGCATTGCTTTAAATATAATTAAGATTTAGCAATGGTTAACCGTGCGGTTAACCGTCGAGTTATTACCATTGAGTCTCAATCAAGTGCGCATCATATTACATTCGACTTTTGCTACGGATATATGTTCGCACACACTAATATAACCTAAGTTATTCGAATTTATAATGAACTAGTACATAGCAAGTTCTGTTTTATATCCTATAAATGCTTTTAAACTGTCCTTATATGCTTATTATAAACACTGTATATAACGGTATAAACTAAGACATGGTGATTTCGACCAAGATTTAACAGGCCTATAATGCAAATTACTTCAGTTTCCCGTCAGCAATGTCGGTAAAAATGGCTAAAATTGACTTTAAATTAGAGTGGCTTACACTGCAAGATGATAATAGCCAAATAAGGACAGATCATACATTCTATGTACGATATTGGCAATAGTTACCCTGCACGCTCTTTACCTTGACAGTATAATTGTTACGCGCGCTATTAATTGCAACAGTCAATTTCGCGTATTATATGTTTATGCAACACTTAAGAAATAAATAATCGCACAATCCCTTTTAAATCTTTAAAACACGGTCTGTTTTATAACAATCTAATGCGTAGCAGAGTAATTCAGACGTTAAATTCGTCAATATAACCCAACATATTCTCGCTATTTCAAGGTCCGTTCTCAGACAATCCTGGACATAACTTGTTAATAAAATTCCAAGGTGCATCTGTCAGAGTGTGAATTGTACTATAATTTCTGTATTTGACCTTGGATATCCCCCCTTCCCCCTAGACAATGTTGTTATGTTGCGTTTTAAGTCTGGGAATAATAATAGCAACATTGGTAGGGGGAGAGGGGGGCGAAAGCCTAATGAAGTTAGTCGAATGTGTGTTCCGGAAAATTTAAGCAATTTTATCAACTGTTATGTCCACGATTGTCTGTGATACATTGCAGTTTTCGAAGTGACACGCAATCAGTTACCGATAATCGTAAAGGCCCATTTTAGACATTTGTTTAAGGACAGACCACTAAGCTTTCAAATGATGCTAACCTTTAAGTTTTTTGAACCATTTTTAATGTTTAAGCAAAGGCAATGCTGATAAAGACTATATATGTGAATTGGACAAAATATTGCTCACGAGCGTCTTTAGTGCAAGTACATGCGTATGCAGTACATAAACCTAAAGGTTTAAAATACTTTGTAAGAAATGTATCAGGAGAATTTAATATCTGTGTTTAGCCGTAAATTGGGATGCTTTGTAAATATAAAGTGGACATAAATCGCATTTTGGGGCGAATAAGACCTACTGGTATCCAGTGGCGCCGAACGGTTAACCACGGTTAACCATAAGCAATAATGAGAAATTTGGACTTTGTGGCGATAAATGTGCCTGCATTTTAGCATATTGTGCTGTTTCTAAACATAGTGTTAACCATCGAAAAGAATCAAGTGTTCACAACAATTAATTGTTCAAAACTACGACGGTTAACCACGGTTAACCACTGTAATTTAAATATACTAAAGACTCAATTATATATACAAAATAGTGGTTAACCGTGGTTAACCGTTGAATACGCCAATGGTAACAGTAATTGCTCCTAAAACGTTTCTTAAGGGTTCCTTTATATCTAATAAAAGAATCAAGTCCCAAAGGTATAAATTTATAGCATTGCTTTAAATATAATTAAGATTTAGCAATGGTTAACCGTGCGGTTAACCGTCGAGTTATTACCATTGAGTCTCAATCAAGTGCGCATCATATTACATTCGACTTTTGCTACGGATATATGTTCGCACACACTAATATAACCTAAGTTATTCAATTTATAATGAACTAGTACATAGCAAGTTCTGTTTTATATCCTATAAATGCTTTTAAACTGTCCTTATATGCTTATTATAAACACTGTATATAACGGTATAAACTAAGACATGGTGATTTCGACCAAGATTTAACAGGCCTATAATGCAAATTACTTCAGTTTCCCGTCAGCAATGTCGGTAAAAATGGCTAAAATTGACTTTAAATTAGAGTGGCTTACACTGCAAGATGATAATAGCCAAATAAGGACAGATCATACATTCTATGTACGATATTGGCAATAGTTACCCTGCACGCTCTTTACCTTGACAGTATAATTGTTACGCGCGCTATTAATTGCAACAGTCAATTTCGCGTATTATATGTTTATGCAACACTTAAGAAATAAATAATCGCACAATCCCTTTTAAATCTTTAAAACACGGTCTGTTTTATAACAATCTAATGCGTAGCAGAGTAATTCAGACGTTAAATTCGTCAATATAACCCAACATATTCTCGCTATTTCAAGGTCCGTTCTCAGACAATCCTGGACATAACTTGTTAATAAAATTCCAAGGTGCATCTGTCAGAGTGTGAATTGTACTATAATTTCTGTATTTGACCTTGGATATCCCCCCTTCCCCCTAGACAATGTTGTTATGTTGCGTTTTAAGTCTGGGAATAATAATAGCAACATTGGTAGGGGGAGAGGGGGGCGAAAGCCTAATGAAGTTAGTCGAATGTGTGTTCCGGAAAATTTAAGCAATTTTATCAACTGTTATGTCCACGATTGTAGTCGGACATCCAAAAAAGGCGCAATTACCGCCACCCATATGCCCAAGAACTCTCAATATAATAGTTTGAACCAGCGAAGTAAAGAGAGGAAGAAATACACAGTATTCGTTCAAATAGCTGTATGTTCGCTCATCAATGTAATTTGAGCTTTGAGCGTCCATCCCGCTTATTGGTCACATGATCAAAATAAAAAGTGGACAATAACATATTTTGTCACGTGGTACAGCTAGCCCAACCATCCTATTTCTATTAACTGTGGTTAAGCCAACAACTTGTGAACAAGATGTTAGATTTTTACATGCTTAAATAAACCTAGTAACTTTTTGTCATACGCGTATCAGTTTAAAAGCCTGTAGAAAAGGGTTTATATAGCATGCAGCAAATGCCGAAGTCAACAACGCATTAATTTATAAAAAATATTCAGCTATTATTGTAAGCGCATACCTTTACGTCTGCAAGTCAGATTTTGTACTGTGTATTGTAGTTACGTGTATATGTAACAGAGAGCTGGGCTTATGCGACACAAACTCCCAAAGTTATACACATATAACATACGATAATAAAGAATCGATTTTGATAATTTAAGTCAAGTTAAGCTTTAATAGTTAAATGATGGATTTAGCTAAGAATATTTGACCTCACACATTTGTTATGGTAGTCAAATATATAAATATTTCTATTTACTTACTCTAGTGTGTCCAATGTGTATCAAACCCATCAATAATCTTTCTTGTATTAAGAAAAGCCTGTATCAAACTCGGGTCTCAATTTCAGATCTCTCACTTCGCTTATATAAAGCTTTCCCGCACAATGTTTGCTTTGATTTTGCTAGCAAATCCCGTTGAAAAATACACCGTGCATGTTCTTTCAATTATACTGACAAATTTTCGTTTTGTAATCTGCATATGTTTACAAGTTCTCATCCCACGTCCCGGAAATACCAAAATACTCATTAGCGCGCCCGGCAACGCCGGTGAATAGATAGCTTTCAGTTTGTATTTATTCTGAACGCATCAGTATATCACTGAGAGATTTATGCATCGAATATCTCTGCATTGGGGACTAGAATTTCTTCCACGAGTCTTTCCCATTGGGGACTACGGAAAAGATATGTGTCATTGTATATGACATCATCGCTTCAATATTTAAAAGCAAGTCTAGAGGTATGAATATTTGCCATATATATTATCGTTGATTACTCTGAATTGTAACTCGCAGTGATATATAGAACATATCATATGGAGATAGACAATACTCACAATTATATATCCTTACGCTACGTATACGCTAACCCGAATCATAGTTAATAGAGAATTTAACTATGCCCGAATAACAACTTCCGTATTTGTATTACGCGCGGCAGCCATTCTTAGCAGTGTTTATTGAACTACCAGTACCATATGTCATCGTCTGCAATACTATATACAGTATCCACCTCGAATTTTCAAGCTATACAAATTACAGTAAACGGCTGAGATACGTACTCAATCATATATATATATACGCTAGCTACGCTTGCTCACTCAAACAAACATAATATTGTCTGTCGTCAGTCTATTTACAAATATTTTAATTGACTGTCTACATAATAGGTATATGTCAATATTGTAAGAATGATTTCTTCAAGAGTCAGCTTACATTGCATTGTGAAACAAGCTGCATTACTTTTGAATGTCCGTCTATATCAGAACTTTGCCAAACAGTATTCCATTGACCCAAACAGCATTCCAGAAATTTTTTTACCAAATTTACAGACTAGTTATTGGGAGATTTGCTTTGAATTTTTGTGTTTGTGTTCAATAAGCGATTTGTGTGGTAAAATTGTGCAATACGTTAGCTACGTTGAAAAATTTGCTTCGTCAAAACACACTATTAAGCTTTATAAACAAATACGACCATTTACTAAATTTTTAGGCTGGTTGCAATATACATGAAATTGTAATGCCAATGACAAAGTTGGAAATTAAACTGCCAAATTATATCGTGTGATATTCTGATTTCTAAATACTAATTTGCTCACGTAAAATTCCGAGTTCGCAAGTCGTACTGTTTTCGTGTTCCACCGTGAGTTACGGTCAAACCTCAACACGCCCACACAACCGCGGGCGACCCGCGTGCAGCCCCCGGAGAAACCGCGGGCAACCTCCGGGCAGACCGCGGCGGTCTCCTGGCAGACCGCGGCGGTCTCCTGGCAGACCGCGGGGCGCCTGCAGTCAAACCGCGTGTGACCCGCGGTTAACCGCGTATTTGTGTTAAGTTACTTCTAGGCAGTACTGTAACCTCACCCTAACCTTAATCTAACCTCAACCAAACCTCAACGAAACCTCAACCATACCTCAACCTAACGTTAACTTAACTTCACCTTAACATCAATCTAACTTCTACCTAACCCCAACTTAACCTCAATCTAACCTCAACCGAACCTCAACGTAACCTCAACGTAACCTCAACCGAACTTCATCCTAACTTCTAATTAAACGTCAATCTCACCTCAACCTAACCTCCACCTAACGTCAACCTAAACTCAATCTGACCTCAACCAAATCTCAACCTACCCTAAACCTAACCTAACCTCAACGACAACTCAACGTAACCTCACCTAACGTTAACCTAACCTCAACTTAACTTCAACTTGACATCAATCTAAACTCAACCTAACCCCAGCCTAATCTCAATATAACCACAACCTAACCTAAACCGAACCTCGTCCTAACCTCTATCAAACGTCAATCACACCTCAACCTAACTCCAACCTAACTTCAACCTAAATTCAACCTACCCCCAACTAAATATAACCCTAACCTCATCCTAACTTCCGCCCAACGTGAACCTAAATTCGGCCTAACCCCAACCAAATCTCAACCTAACCTCGACCTAACCTTAACCTAACCACAACTAAATCTCAACCCAAACTCAACCTCAACCTAACCTAATCTAAACGAAAACTCAACATAGCTTCTCCTAACGTTAACCTAACCTCAAGTTAACTTCAACTTAACATCAATCTAACCTCAACCTAATTCCAGCATAACCTCAACCTAAGCTCAACCTAACCTCAACCGAACCTCGTCCTAACTTCAATAAAACGTTAATCTCACCTCGACCTACATGTAACCTCAACTTAACATCAACCTAATCTCAAACGAACCTCCTTCAAACTTATATTAAATGTCAATCTCACCTTAACCTAACCTCCACCTAACGTCAACCTAAATTCAACCTAACCTCAACAAAATCTCAACCTAACTTCTATTAAACGTCAATCTCCCCTCAACCTAACCTCCACCTAACGTCAACCAAAACTCAATATAACTCAACGTAGCCTCAACCAAACCTCCACCTAACTTCAACCAAAACTCAACCTAACCTGAACCTAACCTCAACCAACCTCAACCCAACCTCAACCTAACCACAACCTAACCTCAACCTAACGCCAACCAAACTTCAATCTAAACTCAACCTAATCTCAACCTAACCTCAGCCTAACCTCAAGCTAACCTCAACCTAACGTTAACCTAACCTCAACTTAACTTGAACTTAACTTCAACTTAACCTCAATCTAACCTCAATCTAACCTCAACTTAACCTAAACCTAACCTATTCCTAACTTCTATCGAACGTCAATCTCACCTCAACCTAACCTCCGCCTAACGCCAACTTAACCTCAAGCTAAATTCTTCCTAACTTCTCTCAATGCAAACGTCAATCTAACCTCAACCTAACCTCAACGTACGGTGCAAGTGTGGGCAGAGTAAAGCAAATACAGCGGTTGATTGTTGTGTAAAACTACGTGAAAAATGCAATGAGAACTTCGACGTTTCGAGCAAATGCCCTTCGAAGGGCCTTAACTCGAAACGTCGAAGTTCTCATCGTATTTTAAGGTAGTTTTACACAACAGTCAACCGCCGTATCACCTCAACGTAACTTCAGCCTTATATCATGCTAGCTAACCTTAATCTAATCTCAAACTAACTTCAACTTGACATCAACCTAGCTCAGTTTAACCTCAATTTAACATAAAATTTAATTTAACCTTGTATCAACGTACCTTTTATAACCTCAACCTAATCTCAACCTAATTTTACGTCAAATCTGGCAAACCTCACACAAACCTACTAAACCTGACCACAAGGGAGCCTCAACCTAACCTCAATTCAACCTTAACTACAACCTACAGTAATTACTATAACCTAAACTGAACCATAGGGGGCAGAAGATCTGCATTATTGGGGGGCGGGAGACTTAGAGCGTAGGGCCGAAACGGTATTAACGTAGGGGTTTCTGGAGGAATCCTCCCCCTGAAAATGTTGAAATATATTATCTCTGAAATCGCATTTTCTGCATTGTGTGTAGAAAATTTCATGGAAATTTCAACGTTACAAGCTTTCATCTCGAGTACTAAAAACAAGTGCGATTATGAAATCCAATTCATGATACTTTTGACTTGCAGTCTTTATTAATTGACCATTGTAGTGCTTCATCTAACGAAGGTGTATCTATATCACGATACAATTCGATTAAGTATGGCCAAAACTTGCCGTCCGAAGTGATTATTCCGGTTAAACAATTCACATGGACCATGAAGCTGTATAAATAGTCAACATTAGTCATGTTCATTATATTTTTTATTATTATTATTACACGAATTATTATACAGGATAAACACTTCAGCAAGAAACTAGCTGTTGTCAATGTGTGTCCTGTGCTAAAAATACAAATAACCTAAAATATGTATATATAATTATATTTACAGGGAAACAAATAAGAAAAAGAAATAAATTTAAATAGAATAATTTAAAATAGAAATAAAGATAGGAAGGTAAAAATATAGTTAAAAATAGATTTCTAAAAGTTTTTCAAAATCCTCATACTTCTCCGTTTTGCGTATTTCCGTTGGCAGTTCGTTAAAAACTTTAGCTCCCATAAAAAAGAATGATTTCCTCGTATATACTCAGTTTTAATCTTTGGGAGTCGTAGAAACATTCATTTTTTCCTAGTTTTTGTATTATGATTTATAATAGTAAAATAATTATGGAAAATCGAGCATATATCCTTATTTAAGCACTTTCGCACCATTGTACATGCCCTTCTACGATTACAGTTGATAACAAAAGGCAGCTCAATGGGAGTGTTGGAGTCCGGTGATATTGTTTTAACCGCACGTTCATGGAATGACGACAGCTTCTTCAATTGTGTTGAGGTTAGCTTTAGTTGCAATATACCACAATATGTAAGCGTCGGTAGAATCATGGACTGGTATATGGCTTTAGCGGATTTTAAATCAAGGCAATCTTTAAGTTTAGCTAGTAGCCTCAGCCTCGCGGAAGCACGTTTAAAATAAATAGTTCAATAATATAATATTCAACATTTGTTATATAAACATATTTAATTGAAAGACTGAACCTAACCACCCCATTTCCATGCTTTTTCAAAGTTGGGGGCTTTAGTCAACGTAATCTCAAGCTTAACCTTCAAAATAATTTTAACTGAAAGTCAACTTAACCTCAATCTAACTTTTTTTGTTATTTAAACATATTTACGCGTTTGCCCCAAGAGCGACATAAGCTCATCTAGGGGGCTCACGGCTATATACATTTAAATACATTAAATTAAAGAGTGGTATAATTAAAGATAATATAATAATAGCTCAGTTGGTTAGAGCGCTGCACCGGAATCGCAGGGACGTGGGTTCAATTCCTGCCAGAGGACTTAGTGTTGCATTTTTGCAACCGTTCCTGGTTAGATCTTAAATTGTGTATATATCTACTCACTTGGATTATCCACCAAACCCAGTATTCTAGTTCAACTAAGTGAAGTGCAAAAAATCTTTGAAGTTAACCTTATCACAACCCGTACACCCGATCACCTATATATACTGAACTTACGGTTACAGCTCAGCAACTGGCCTCTGTAGCTCAGTCGGTTAGAGCGCTGCACCGGAATCGCAGGGCCGTGGGTTCAATTCCTACCAGAGGACCTAGTGTTGCATTTTTTGCAACCGTTCCTGGTTAAGTCTTAAATTGTGTATATATCTACTCACTTGGATTATCCACCAAACCCAGTATTCTAGTTAAAGAATAGACGGCCTAGGAAACTGTTGGATCATCAATCATTACAAGCTGCAAAACGCTCTAATCTTTTAATATATACTTGTACGTGGAAAAAAATAGCATTGTTTTGATACAAAGTTAGATTCTCAGATCCAGACAAAAACATTTTCGTTTTAGAAGAATCGGACATGTGATACCAACTATTTCCCAAGATTTCAACCATGCCCGCTAACAAAAAAGTCCTAATAGCAGCATATCGGGGAGAGTACAAAAAATAATGAATCACAGATTCGTAATTAGATCCACAATTACATGCTGGAGATATCACACAATTAATTTTGCAAAGATAGTAGTTTAAAGCACAACAATTCAAGCGAAGTCGAGTATGAAGAATTGAATTATATCTATCTAGTGTATAATCATAGCGTTTCTCGTAAGTTGAAATGTCAAAGAAATCTTGCAAACAACTTTTAAAATAACCTAACGATTGAGTATCCCGAAATTCATGGTTTAAGCTGTTCCATAAACTTGTAGTAGCAGGAAAAAAAGATTTTTTAAATCTTTCCGTACGACATTGGAATAAACTAAAGTTACAGGCGGATCTCAGCAATAACTCTGATCTTTGTTGTGTCGTAAGAGTAAGTAAATCGGTTAAAAAACTTGGTGTCAAATTGTTAACTATCTTAAAGAACAAAACAAGTTTGTGAACTGAACGTCTTGACTTCAAGCTTTCCCATGCTAACTCCTCTATAGCAGCCTTTGGCGCCCAGTACCCTTCATTGCTCCAGTGACCACTTTAGCAAATTCATAGTGTACATATTCAATCAAGTCACTAACATTTTCACAACAACCATCCCAAACAACATCTGCATATTCCATAAGAAGTCTAATTAGAGATTTGTAAAGCTTATCCAAAGTAATTTATTTTAATCTATTCATTTTAAATTTCAAACCTTTCAATAAATTTAGTCGCTTTGAAGCTTTATCATGAATATTTAAAATATGTGTTCTCCAGGACATATTTGAAGAAAGAGTAACTCCAAGATGATTATGACTATTGACAATATTAATTTAATTATTTCCATAATATAAAGCTGGATGTACTGGTTTGTCTCTCTTAGTGGAGAAGATCACCGCTTCAGTTTTACTAGGATTAATAGTGACAAGCCAATCACGTGTCCATTTGCTAATATTTATTAAATCACTATTAAGTTTGGCTGAAGTTAATTGAGGATCTTCTACAATTTCTAACAAAGAAGAATCATCCGCATAAATGATTCTTCCGCATTCACCTTACCTTATATATTCTAACATCAAATATCATCAACCTGATTTCAACTTTAGCGTAACCTAATCTCACCCTAATATCAGCCAAACCTAGTCAACCTAACGTTACCTCAACTCGACATTAACTCACCTCAATCAAACCTCTACTTAACCTAAATATTTCTTCTAACATAAGCTAAAGCTCACACTACCCTCGACCTGATCTAACCTTAACCCAACCTTAATCTATCCTCTATTACTCCTCAACATTACAACTTCCATCTAACCTGAACCAAACCTCATCCTACCCTCAATCAAACCCGACCCAATATCGATCTTACCTCAATCCAACCTTATTAACCTGACTGCACTATAATATCAATCTTACGTCAGTCTATAACTTCATCCCAATTTCAACCTAACCTCAACCAACCTCAACCTAACCTCCATCTTACTTCAACCTAACCTCAACCAAATCTCAAAATAACTTCATGCAAGTCAAGAGATAGAATACTGTAGTCTACCACGTGGCGTACGGCAAATTAAATAATTTAACTGTTTTTTATGTGATCTTTTTCCTTCCAGAAAACTTGACCATAAGAACGTTGTCAAGTTTTACGGAAGAGCGTTGCAGTCTGGCGAGAATGGTGTGAAATTAATCTTTGTGATGGAATTATGTGCAGGAAACTTGAGGACATTTCTCTCTACAAATCCTGACTGTATCCCAGCCAATGCACAAGGAAATCAAGCAGACGTAGTTCGTGCATCAATGGTTCAACGGGCAAAAGACGTTGCAATGGGCCTTGAATATTTGCATAACCTCGGCATCGTTCATCGTGATTTAAAGCCTGAAAATATTCTGGTAATAATTACAGTTATATCGGTACTCATAACATACGGTTACTGAGCTTCAAATAAAGTTTAAGAAATAGAAGACATTTTCCGGTATAGAAACACGCGTGGGAGTTTGGGAGAACGAGAAATAATCAGTTGGAAAACGAGCCCGTTGGCCGAGTTTTCCACGTTATTTCACTACAAAATAATCTAGTTCTACACTATTTAAATTGAAAAGTCGTTTTTTGGTTGTCGAGCCAGACAGCATTGCTAAAATAATTTTCTAACTTAGCGCGTTTTAAAATTGTTTTGTTTACGTTTCTAACGGCGTCTTATGGCGCAGGGCGGGAATCTTCGGTGTGTATATACAGTTAGAGAAACACGCTTCTCAGCTAATCAAAGCTCACATACTATAAATGTTATATTATAAAAGTAATGCAACATGCAATGTAATGTATCGTTGCGTTATGTTCTGCTATGTTATATTGCGTTGTTATTTGTCTTGCGTTGCGTTCATATGCGTTGCGTTGTGTTATAAAATTGCCTCACCCTGAAAGGAAATATCCTCTAAAAAGGAAATTTCGCTGACCTCAAAACTGGTCTGCAACAGGCTGTTTCATCTGTGAAAGAATCATCAGGCAGTGACAAGTATCGATACTTGTCAATGCCTGATCATTCCTTTACACAAGAAACAGCCTGTTGCAGACCAGTTTTGAGGTAAGCGAAAATCTATATTTTCCTCTAACTATATATATGTTGTCGAGCACTCTTTGCGCTTCGTAGACGTAAATCTACACGTATATATATATATGAGCACTCTGGGCACTCTGGCCCCAAGACACTTCACGCATGTCTGGATGCGCATGTGTCTGAGTATTGTACCACATGCGCTTGGTGAGGGCAAGAGTATGGTGTATAAATACGAAGTCACTCGCATCTAGACTGCGTTACAAGCTGCACTGACGAGCCGTTGAACGGCGAAACATGCATGTCTGCAGATTTGACTATATATATATATATATATATAGGTCTACGAAACGCAAAGAGTGCTCGACAACATATAGTTAGAGCAAATTATAGATTTTCGCTTACCTCAAAACTTGTCTGCAACAGGCTGTTTCATCTGTAAAAGCATCATCAGGCAGTTTACAAGTATCGAAAGAGATGACCGCTTGTATGCTTCCTGCCGGAGCGTGGGGGTGTGTATGGGAGACAATGTGTGCATGCATGGCTTTGTTTGCGTTGTTTACGCGAAATTTGTTACGATGACGACATCGTGAAATTATTTCAGCTCTTTTGTTGAAGCCCAATGACGATCCACTATACATAAATATGCACTCTAATCACCCAACGAGCATCACAAGGCAACTACCTGCATCAATTAACAAGCGCATCGCACTTCTTTCATCAGATGAGCAAACATTTCAGGAATCTGCACCCATATATCAGAACGCACTTAGGCATAGCAACTTTAATCATGAACTTAGCTACACTCAGGACACACCGCAAAAACAACGCAGGAATAGGCAACGCAACATCAATTTGGTTCAACCCACCATTTAGCTAAGAGTGTTAGCACAAACATAGGAAGTTATTTCCTTAGTCTAATTGACAAACATTTTCCACCGCACCACAAGCTACATAAAATTTTTAACAGAAATACAGTTAAGGTAAGTTATAGCTGCATGAACAATATTAAGTCAGTAATCACTAAACACAATGCACGCATGTCTAGAAATAACAAGCCACAGGAGAGGGACACTACCAATTGCAGTTTTAGAGAATACACCATTTGCCCTCTTCAAAAACAATGCATGACTAGGGACATAGTATACAAAGCAACAGTCACAGCAAGCAACACAAACACGATCAAAAATTACATTGGCATGACTGCAACCACATTCAAAGAGCGATTGGCCAACCACACTAAATCTTTTCAGCATAAAAAGCATGCAAATGACACGGAACATTCGAAATATGTTTGGGCATTGAAAGAAAACAATAAGGATTTCAGTATAAATTTGCAAATTTTAAAACATTCTATTTCGTATACGGGAGGATCAAAATGATGCAATTTGTATTTTGAAAGAAAAAAACAAGGATTGTTTACTCAACAAAAGAGCTGAAATAATTTCACGATGTCGTCATCGTAACAAATTTCGCGTAAACAACGCAAACAAAGCCATGCATGCACACATTGTCTCCCACACACACCCCCACGCTCCGGCAGGAAGCATATAAGCGGTCATTTCTTTCGATACTTGTAAACTGCCTGATGATTCTTTTACAGATGAAACAGCCTGTTGCAGACAAGTTTTGAGTATATATATATATATATAATATACGTGTAGGTTTAGGTCTACGAAACGCAAAGAGTGCTCGACAACATATAGTTAGAGCAAATTATAGATTTTGCTCTCTGCAACAGCTAGGCTGTTTCATCTGTAGAAGAATCATCATGCAGTTTTTTCTGAAACTACCTGATGATTCTTTTACAGATGAAACACCCTGTTGTAGACAAGTTTTGAGGTAATGCAAAAGCTCACCTCCCTTGTGGTCGTTTGAGCACTCTGGCCCCAAGACACTTCACGCATGTCTGGATGCGCATGTGTCTGAGTATTGTACCACATGCGCTTGGTGAGGGCAAGAGCATGGTGTATAAATACGAAGTCACTCGCATCTAGACTGCGTTACAAGCTGCACTGACGAGCCGTTGAACGGCGAAACATGCATGTCTGCAGATATGAATATATATATATATATATAATTATATCTCTTGCAGCAATTTTAGTTTTCTTAACTCAATCTTTACAGATTGGAGAAGACAATTGCTTGAAAATAGCTGATGTCGGCCTTTCCAAAAATGTAAATGATGTGACTGGAACGATGGTTGGAACACCAGTATACATGGCTCCAGAAATGTTTGCGTCAGAAATTTGTGATGATCGCGCAGATATTTACAGCTTCGGCTTGATTTTGTGGGAGATGTGGTATGGTGAAAGGGTTTTTAGTGACCTTGGCAGTATCTCGTGGAATGAATTGAGCAAGAAGATTGCAAACCAGCACCGACCCGTAATCTATATGGAAGGAGTCATTCCACCAATCATCACATATCGATCACTCATGAAGAATTGTTGGGCAACGAATAAGCGTGACCGTTTCACTGCTGACAAATGCGTGGCTGAGTTAGATGCCATCTTAACTGCATGGTCAAACATCACAAAGAATGGATCAATATGATAGAGGCACATGCAATTAAAATTTTGCTTTGAATATTGTGTGACATAAATATAATTTTATTTAACAACATACACATAATGAGGCACTATAATATTTGAACAACGAACTACTGTTTACATTTCAAGTTAAATTTGTTTATGGTTTACTAAATATTATATATAATTTTATGACAAACAATATAGTATATATCCAAATGTTTTCAAATTGCTAATATAATGCTATACGTAATTTAGTCAAGTTTTGAAAAGCTAGCTATACATATAGACGTTGAGCACTTTGCAGCATAATTGCAAGTGTACCAAAAGGATTTCCTCGCATATTAATAATTGCTAACTTATAGTATCTACTTATACGAACTTATATAATTGCTAATTACGTAATATATGGTATCCAACTTTTCATTGTATTCTAATTTTGGTATTGTATTACAAACTAGAAATACACTCATGCAGAATCCTCTCGCTTATTCGAACTCATGAATTATACTTCCCAAAATTTATTGTAACATGAAGTATTCAGTCAATCATTTTAACCATGGTAACACACAATTTTTGTATCTGCGAATGCAGATATATTGCTATCGTCTTGAAAATGTAATGTTATGTAATGTTAATGTTATGTAATGTTAATGTTATGTAATGTTAATGTTATGTAATGTTAATGTTATGTAATGTTATGTAATGTTATGTAATGTTATGTAATGTTAATGTTATGTAATGTTAATGTTATGTAATGTTAATGTTATGTAATGTTAATGTTATGTAATGTTAATGTTATGTAATGTTAATGTTAATGTATTGTTATGTAAGCTTGTAGCCATTCAGCGACGAGCTTATTTAAAGTGGCTTACAATGCAATGACGTAGTGTTCCCCAAGGCCATGGCATCATTAAATTTTTCCTGTTCGCAGGCTAGATCTTATATTCAACATGGCGCTTATGTTTTGAAATGTCAAAATAAATTGACAAAACGTCGTTAATTCATATAAAAACGTGTAAATACGAAGGTTTTCAATACGAAAGTATCGACTAGAACGAATGCTTTAGAAGATGTGTCCAATTTCAAATGTAGTTGTTCTATTTCTGAAGGAGAAACTATCAAACTATAAACAGTTAAACAGTCAAACTGTCGAAGATTAAGCCATTAAGGTATAAATTATAAGAAATACTACAACGTATTAAAAATAAAACATTGCGTAATTGTATATGTGTAGATATATATATAATATATTTGTTACTCATTTGAATTGGACTGCCAACGTTTGACCAATACGTGTTCCATGCACGCGATTAAATGTCTTGCGTATTCCACTGTTGTCGTGAGGAATACGTCTCGCTGAATACTACAATCGAGTCTGTTCAAGCGTTTGGGTCAATCGAAGTATAATAGCGAGGAGCCATAGGGTCATAGAGATAGGTTGTAGAGAGAACTAACGTCTTCGGTTTTCTTATAAAAATTTGGCCTGTTTACAATGTAGCTAATAATTATCAATGAAGGGCGAGCATTGTTTATAAACATGAGGAATATGTTCTATACTATTCTGAACATGGCAAAATTCGAGGGTGTATTTTTAGTAAGATTGGGAAGCGCCTTGATAACATTTACCTTGATTTTACCCGTGAAAATGTTCGCCAATTAATTACAAAGTATTGACTTGACCTGCTAAATATCAATGGCATTTGAATCAAGAACCATGGTAAAAACTAGCAGGTAGCAAATTGTCCTAAAACCTAGCGTTTAAATTTTGCTACACATAAATATCCTATCGTTACTCATTTGAATGGTTCTGCCAACGTTTGAACGTTTGACGAATACGTGCGCGCGATTAAATGTCTCGCGTACTCCACTGGCATTGTTGTCGTGAGGAATCAGGAATGCGTCTCACTGAACACTTATATCGAGTCTGTTCAAGCGTTTGGGTCAAATTGAAGTTTTACAATAAGGAGCTAAATGATCATCTTAAAGAAGAACTAAGCTCTTCGGTTTTGTTTTAAAATCTTGACCCGTTTACAGTGTAATAATTGCTGCGGAGCGAGCGAGCCTGAAGCGAGCGAGCGTAGCAGCAGCCTAATATGGGTTACAATTCCATGACACGCACGAAATAGGGTTAGGGTTAGGGATTGGGTCGGGATTGGGGTCAAGATCAAAGAGAAATATTCGTGATTGCGTGTCATGGAATTATAACCCTAATATGTGCAGAGAGGGAGTTTTTAAGTAAATTTTATTTAGCGCATGGAATTGTGGTCGTGCGCGCTTGCTATGTGCAGAACACAAATTATAAACTCTCTCAGTTCCATGTGGTTTTCGATTTTGACGGCGGAGTCTATCGAATTTCTAAAGCTTTTTCAAGTCTATTTTGACCATTCAAGGTAGGATATTTTGTCTTTTGTTTATATGTTACGTTTATATATCCAGGGCCAACTTTTTTGAAATTGGAATATTCGGAAAATTGAGTTACTATTTCGGAAAATTTTCCGGGGGAATATGCCCCCGAACCCCCTAGGTTAACGCCCCTAGGATAACGCCCCTAAGTTACGGCGCGTACCCTTATTTATTCGGAAAACAATTGTGTGATTCGGAAATTTTCGACTTACACCCCCCCAACTTTTACCTGCTAGCTACGGCCCTGTATATATCTCAATTTATATATCTATGAAACGCTGAAAGCCCACAATCGATCGCAGCTAGATTCAGTGTCGTCTGTTGATATAAAAACTATATATTCTGCTAATGTACTATCGACTTTGCTTGAGCTGTTAGTGCTGTAAAGCATGGAAGTCTTACGTAGAGATGTCTTTAAAAGGTTTTTCTATCCATTCGCGTTTGCTTTCTCTTGCTGATTTTCATATTTTGCATCAAGTGATGTTTCCTGTATGCCGCTTGACGCTTGTGACTCGTGTGAACTTGACACAAAGTCACAGACATGCAATTGATCGTCTAAATTGCCTGACTGAATCATTCTGATTTGTGCAAGGTTTGACCGATTAAATAGGCTACTGTAGGCATAGAAATATGTTTTTATTCCTATTTTACAATGGAATTCCTATTTTGTCAAGTCGCGTTCACATATTATTGTCAGAATAGACAGGGTCTCAGTTCCACGCGCACTAAGACAAATATTCGAATGGCAATGAGTTGAAATGAGTTGTGCTTTACATATAGGTGACTCATATATCCAGCAAAGTAAGAAGAGAATGATGGAACAACGCTTTCGTTCTATAGCTTTCCAAATGCAAAATTATTTTGCGCACATGTATATATTTTTAACGCTTTTATACACTACAAAAATATGCAAATTTCTTTGCGTGGCAGTGTAAAGTTACTCTTTGCAGTAAACATGGGTTTCATGTGGGAATTCCATGTGGAAGAACAATACATGGAAAATATTGATATTTTGAAATAGATGTTACAAAATTTGATGTCTTTCATGTTTTGTGATATATTTAGCTTGTCTCATCCTGCAAACTATGTTAGATTATGCATCTACTGACAGCGCGCAAGCCACTGGGTCAATGCCCATAATTGTTGCATATTTGTTTGCATGTTTGTTTCAAGAAGCTAAAGAATAATAACAGTCCCCACACTCGCAGCATTCCTTACCTTGCAGGTACCTTAGTTATAAAATATACTATTGTTGTTTGTTAGTTGTAATGATATTGAGTTACATAAAAATACGGAGCAGAGACTCATTACCATATTTGGTGATAAACTGACCAATCACAGTAAAACATTATCTATGTAAATAGTTTATATTCATTGTAAAAGGGTTAGTTATATCGAAATGTGAAATAAAACTGTATAAAACTTATGTGAAGTTGAATTATTATATCATAAAGAATGGCAACCGCCGTAAACCCAACAACAACGTTCTCGGACTAAATATTTGTATTCACGAGCCGTTTCAGCTATCAGCCCTTAGTATGATATTATAGCCTGCAACAGATAGGCTATAGGTCTGATAGCTAAAAGCCGGCCGACAAAAATATTTTGTCAGAGAACGTTGTTATTTTTATGTATCACCATGGCTGCGCATTATCCAGGTCCTCCTATTGAATAAACACCAGCATAATTAATATATGAATGGATTTTTTCTTGTGGTTGTTACAAACCTGGTCTTGAGAGCAGGACGGTGGCCATGGAAGTCCAAATCCGCTAAGGAGTGTGTAACAACTCACCTGCCGAATCAACTAGTCAGTAATTGTCGCCAAGGTGCAACAATTACTGACTGTTCATCATTCGGCATTACACTGTCTGTTTGATATGCTACTGCCAGATATTCCTATTTGATGTCGGGAATTCAGTATATACAAAACACTCTAGTTGCAAGCAATTGTACGGCAAACAATTGATTTGCCTTCCAGTATATTTGGAGGGCTGATGTAGAAATTCTGCACCTAGGTTATTTAATTAAATGGAAAGATATGAAAGTGCGCAGAAACGCTTTCATAGACCATCTGGTGAGACTCGGTTCCTGATGATAAGGATGGTTTATTTATGTCTACTATGTACTTTCTCAAGTACTTAACTTGGAAATGGCCCCAGACCTCGCGAAACTTTAATGGGAAAATGGTTAAAATCCTGTAAATATACGATAATATATAATGCAGTAAATTTGCCCCTACAATCCTAAACTGACTTATGCTATTTTGAATAATGTTTTAATGTTTGATATTTTTTAATTCGCTGGAGTTGTAAAATGTTTTTAGAATAATCCCTGAAGTTTTTCTTCTTTTAAAAAGGCAATAATCAAGAATTTTTGCTTCCTTTAAAAAGGCTTTAGGCTTACACCACGACATTTCACTGGTCTACGTTTGTATAAAATGTATACTTGTGCACAGAATACTCTATCCTATATGTAACTGGATTTTAAGCAAAGTAATTCCAAAACTGCCTTTGAAGTCAAGCTGGCGGTATTCCGTAATCTTATTTATTTTTTATCTATGTAAATGAAGCAATCTGATTGGCTGACAAGCATTTCAGAGCGGTCCGGATTTTTGCATCCGGTCCGCTCTGAAACTCATCCGGCCCGCTCTGGATTACGCGACAAAACACAGGAGTGAAACAATTTTTAGTTTAAAAATCTACCCAAAAAGTTCAAAAAGCTAGCCTAACGATAGTTAGAGTACAAAAATGAATTGCATCAACTCCAAAGGCTTCATACTAAGCACGATGTGTCGAGAAAACTAATACATTTGTTTTAAATGCTCGTGTATTAAAACTACTACATTTGTTTTATTGCTCATGTATTTCAGTATTTGGCCACATTAAAGTTAAAAAAATACAGTTTAAACAGATATCATAGTGTTTAGAATGGTTGCTTTTAGGGTGCTCACTGGAGGGCGATATTTGTCTAGGTATCATATTTTACAAGAAAATGACTATGCACCATCCCAGGTCAACTGCTAATTATGCATCAAATTACTCATTCACCTGGCAAAGTCTATGTTTTCTTATTTCCCAAACATTTTTGTCATAGGATGAAAAAATATGCTTATTTTAATATAATTATTATAAATTTCATAAGGAATGATATTGTTTTGTTGAGATATAACACATTTCATTTCACTTACCCCCCGCCAGAACACGATTTCAGCCATATTTTGCCGATTTGTTTGCTTTTTATCGCCGAGCCTCGCAAGTATCATCCAAATGTTCTACTTTAACACAATGCTAGTTGACTAAAGAATAATTCAACCAAATTTCGTCGGGTTTTGGAGTAGTGCCATGTATTTTATATTCGATTTTGTGTCCTTCGACATTTCCTCAATTATGTAGCCATTGCAATGTCTCGCAGCTTCTCTGCCCGATAAATGCCACTTCTTCGTACACATCTGTATTTATATTACAGTATCCAAAAATAATTGATTGTAGAATAGTCCCAATCGAAAATTACTCCCATTACTCCCATTTGGGAGTGAAAAACCTTCCCTCGTTCATCAAGAACGAGAATCTAAAACAAAAGGTTCAAAATAATTTGAAAGTCTCGCGCAATCTTCACGAAAACCGCTCGTGGGCAACATTACAGGGGGGGGCAACATTTTCACGAATACGTTTGTTCGCGATCACAGCAACCCAAACTCCCAAAGTAAAGTTCGTGTCTTTAACTGTTTATATGTTTTATGACAAAATAAACAAATATTCGCGTAATTTTGTATTTTCATGGTTTCATTTAGCTATAAAAAGAAACCAGAGATTTACACAATCTTTTGCACCACCAAACGTATTCGTGAAAATGTATTCCCCTGTAATGTTGCCTACGCCCAGGAGTTTTCGTGAAGATTGCGCGAGACTTTCAAATTATTTTGAACCTTTTGTTTTAGATTCTCGTTCTTGATGAACGAGGGAAGGTTTTTCACTCCCAAATGGGAGTAATGGGAGTAATTTTCGATTGGGACTATTCTACAATCAATTATTTTTGGATACTGTAATATAAATACAGATGTGTACGAAGAAGTGGCATTTATCGGGCAGAGAAGCTGCGAGACATTGCAATGGCTACATAATTGAGGAAATGTCGAAGGACACAAAATCGAATATAAAATACATGGCACTACTCCAAAACCCGACGAAACTTGGTTGAATTATTCTTTAGTCAACTAGCATTGTGCTAAAGTAGAACATTTGGATGATACTTGCGAGGCTCGGCGATAAAAAGCAAACAAATCGGCAAAATATGGCTGAAATCGTGTTCTGGCGGGGGGTAAGTGAAATGAAATGTGTTATATCTCAACAAAACAATATCATTCCTTATGAAATTTATAATAATTATATTAAAATAAGCATATTTTTTCATCCTATGACAAAAATGTTTGGGAAATAAGAAAACATAGACTTTGCCAGGTGAATGAGTAATTTGATGCATAATTAGCAGTTGACCTGGGATGGTGCATAGTCATTTTCTTGTAAAATATGATACCTAGACAAATTTCACCCTCCAGTGACTACCCATAAAAGCAACCATTCTAAACACTATAAGCAATTCAAAAAGGCTGTAGCTTTGGCGGTTCAGGATTTAGAGCTATGTCGACAGTGCCGTTTCTGGGCGTGGTCATTTTCAGGACTTTCGCCCCGGATTCGGGTTTTGGCACATATGCCATGTTGACCGCCATGGTCATTTTACCCTAAAACAGTTGAGATAATCTGTCCTAAATGAAATGCATACAAACTCCTTTACAGGTCCTAGACTAAGAAGAAAAAACTTTTCTCCATACATAAAACTTAAAAATATGGACCAACTGTAGTGAAAACATGATTTTTCTGCCCATTTGTTAAAGTACTTTTCGTATACATATTGTAAAAAAAAAAAATTAAAGCCGTGGCCCTTGGCAAACAAAGTTGAGGCTATATGTTTTTTTTTACCGTGAAATGACCAGAAAAGAATTACTGCATACCTTGTTCATTGTCCAGTTTTAGTAGAAAGCGTTGATCGAAGTCAAAACACATGCATTCACTGCATGATTCACTTTATGAGTTTTTTATGGCCAAAGCAAGTAAACACGAAGATATCCTTGTCGAAGAAACACGGAATACCGGAAAACCTGGCCAAAACCTTCATTCCTATGCTTTTTACTGCCATATTTAAAAATATCGTGTACATTTTTACAGAAACTATGTTTTTTTTGTGAGTTTCTTGCCAGTTTTCTCGAGTTTTCGTTTTCGTGTTTTCTTTTAACGTTCAAGTTTTGTCAGCCTCGCTTTGAATTCACAATTGCACTGATCTCAAATTATTTCGCTACACTGGAATTTTCAATTTTAATAAATTCTTAAATTTTCCCTATGATAAAAAATAAACACGTTATTTACCGGCAGAGTCGGTCCGGATGAGAAAAACTGTGCCCTCGGTCTTGAAAAAGTCCCTCGCCCTCCGGTCTCGGGCCGTTTTTAAGACCTCGGGCACAGTTTTTCTCATCCGGACCTCGCAGCCGGTAAATAACATATATATATATTTACACCTACGCAACTTTTAAACCAATGTGAAGTACGCACGACATTCAACACCATATTCAACACGACATTGGTCGCGACATTCAATCACAAGAATGATGCGTGATGTTGCGTTAATATAGTATAGTTTGACGCGAAGTTTCGGGCCTGTTCAATGCTGTAACCACTTACGATTAAAATAATCACTGTAAAGAACATGCAAATGTGTACAATATATGAGTGTTAAAAAATGCTATGGAATGGCGGCAGAGAAAACTGTGTTTTAGTAAATGGTTACTGAACACGTGCTTAATTGACTTAGTGATAGCTATTAAATTCCTCAAATTCCTCCACTACAATGGCTATTATAAGCATGCTTCATAAACGTCATGGTACGGTGGTACGTCATGGTACGGTGAAACAGATGGCACTGGTTCAACTATCCGAGTCTTGCTTTGTGATTATCGAAAAGCATTCGACCTTATAGATCACTCTTTACTCGTCGCTAAGCTGAAACAGTTGGATATTCCAGGTTGTGTCATTAACTGGATTATTAGTTTTTTAACTGGCAGATAACAAAGGGTTGTACTTGGTAATGACTGCTTCTCGGAATGGGGAAGGGTACCAGCTGGTGTACCTCAAGGGACTAAGCTAGGTCCATGGTTGTTTCTGATCATGATAAATGATCTGATTGTGTCCGAGCGTTTTTGCACCTGGAAATACGTTGATGGCTCTACATTGTCCGAAACTGTCCTTAAGGGTGATCAGAGCAAAATACAACTTGCAGCTGACGAAGTAAATCTATGGTCAAAGTCTAATCTGTTTCAACTAAATTGCGAAAAAACAAAAGAGCTGGTGATCACTTATGGACGCTCGAAGACAGAAGAACTATTCCCTCCAATTTATATAGACGATAAACCAATCGGCGTTGTTACTAAGGTTGAACTTCTTGGTGTAACGATAAATTCAAAACTTTTATGGGATGACCATGTCACTAAACTTGTGAAAAAGGCGTCGCGGAAAATTTACTTCTTGGTGCAATTAAAGCGAGCCAGAGTACCACCAACTGAACTAGTGCTTTACTATTGTGCATGTATTAGGTCAGCTTTGGACTATGCTTGTCCGGCTTTCCATCATGCCTTACCGAAATATCTCCGTGATGAATTGGAGCGAGTGCAGAAGAGAGCCTTGGGTTGAATTTTCCCAGGCATCCAGTATCATGATGCCTTATCTCGGGCCAAAATTAAGTCAGTTGACGAACATCAAGAAGAGCTTACTGAACGTTTGTTCAAGAAAATTTTATGCAATCCCACCTGTAGGCTCAATTATTTAATTCCTGACACTATTGATTACATTGATTATAACTTGCGGCAACAAAGAAATCTTGATGTTCCGCTTACAAAAACACAACGTTTCTTAAATTCCTTTATTATCTCTAGTAGTAATATATATAATGCATTAGAATAAAACTTTAGCTTTGTGTATTTTAATATCTCTTTTAACTTTTAATCTCACTTGTACATACTTAATTTTAATACTTGCAATTTCTCATTGGTTGTAATAACTCACGCAATTCAGCTTATAGCTGCAATGTGATTTGATTAAAATAATCTATCTATCTAATCTATCTATCTATTAGGTGAGATGATGCTTTGATATTGTATAGTTTGACACGGAATTTCAATTATTTTCAAGCCTGTACCACTTTCAACTAAGTAACTGTAGGAAAGGGCATGTAAATTTGCACAATATATGAAAGTTTTAAAAAATCCTATAGAATAGAATCGGAGAAATTAACAGTTTAACACAATATTCTTGACATCTTGGGTGAATTATAAAGTCAATTTTCAATGGGGTCAAAAGTTTAGTACAAAACATCTTTTCTTGGCTATGTTTTAAATTATTTTGGACTTTTATGTGTAAAACCCTAAAATATATGAATCCTTGATTCATAGGGTCATTCAGATATTGAATCTAAACCGGATTCCGGATCTACGTTCACACTACACTAAATATCTACTGTAATAATGAAACCAAGAAATTTAATATCTGCAGTAAACCCAAACAATCGAGAAATAAAAGCGACATGCACATTACGCAATAGTATACCTTGTACAGTATACATTAGCACATTCTAGCGAAATATAGACTACATGTAATTTATGTTCGATTATATTGGCATACTAAGACAGGACTAAAATAATACTCACCATTGTGAAATCACAGGCTACCATTTCTTATAATAGACTTTGAGCAAAATTTCTTTAGTTTCGTAATACCGTGAGCCTTTCAAAAGAATCGTGCCCAACCATTGATCTGATACATTGACTGGATCGAGCTTCCGTAGACGTAATAAGTGAAGTCTCATTAATTGAGCAAAAATTACTTCCGGTGTCCAAACATTTCAGGACACCATTATAAATTTACATGGCGAACAGCGTTTTGAAAAACACGTTTAAGAAAATTTAAGGTACTTCTGGTCACCTTTTCGAAACAGTTCTTCTAGAAAATGTTAAATAGCTTAACAGCAAGCTTTTGGCACACAAATTATCATCTTTGTTACATGAATTCAGTGGATATGCTTGTACGAAGAGTATTCTCCAGTGGTGTATTCTCTTGTCATACTGTATGTGTCAACAAATATCGCGAACAATAATGGATCGAAAACGGTTTAAAAATCTATGGAAATATCGGTAAGTTAATGTTTCTATATTAAATCTAACATTGTTCATGATTAAAATGTAAAATTATCATGCCATTTGGTCACTGGTGCTCGAAGTCCTCAAACTGGAAAGTTTGACAACTGCATGCGCATCAGAGATTTTAAATAGTTATATTAGTATAAAATATAATAGAAAGCATCAAAATTGTATCAATCTTGAAAAATAAAGCATCAATCATGGGTTTCTTTTCTGTAATTGCATACTGTATTGCTTTCTCATTTTATAGGTGTTTGCAAACAGCCCAGTTTATTTGTATCTGTGATCTGTCTTATCCAATTTCTCTGTATATTGTTCGCTGATTGATGCAATGTTTGTTGGATTGTTGTTCAAATCACCTGAACTATGTGATAATCAAAGTGACAAAGAAAGAAAAACTACTCCATTTGACTTATCTCACATTCTGTACAATTAATATGACTTTGCCAATGTATTAATAAAAGCATGATGTTAGATTTGTGTTTCTTGTTTGCTAGGTAAAAAGAATAATAGTGTCTTAATAATCAATGTTAAGCTTCTGGTTTACAGTTCACTTTAACAAAGATAAACTTTTCAAACAGTATATTGAAATTGCTTTATAGAAAATGTTGTTCCTGATCTTTAAATTAAATTGTACAAGAAGTGTAAGGTAATAATTATTAGTAGATTTATTGAATTGATTGACATTAATTAAATTTGTTTAAGAAGGCGCGAATTTAGAAATCTGCTCTTACGTTCTACGCTGTTAGCGAGCGACTATTTCATAGCATATTTAAACTCTTAAAATGAAGCATTTTGGTATACAGTGTTGTGCATTTGGCTGCAACAAAAGAAGGAAGAATTTAACTGAGCTTCGTAGTGATAGTGAAGGTTCTCCTGATGAAGAATCTTTAACAAAAAGGCAGTATGCACGCACTTTCCACAGGTAATAATCTTAACTTTGACAATGTTTTTATGGAGAAGTAGAAGCCAGGGCCGCCGAGAGTATTTGCGGGTCACGGGGCGTTATTTGTGAGAAAAACAATGTTTAATTAATCACCAAAATGAAATGTCATTTCCTGTACTTTCCCAGAAAAAGGACCCTCCAATTTCAATAATGCTCTCAATCTGGAAGTGGGCTTTTACATAGACCCTTACATTTTGAGGGGTTCAGGGCAAATTCCCCCCTCTTGGCGGTACTGGTCGACTACACATGTAACTGTTCAAGAAAAAAAGTATTCTCTTGATTTCGAAAATTGTGAACAAGAATGTTTTTAATGCTTTTACTAGGTTTCCTACTGACACAAACAGAAGAAAAATTTGGATTGGTAACATTCGAAGGAAAGATTGGTTGCCCAGTAGTAGTAGTCGTATCTGTTCGGATCATTTTGCAGAGACCTGTTTTGACCGAAATGGAAAACTAACAAAGCTCAAAAATGATGCCATTCCCACCAGATTTAAATATTTTCCCAAATAGTTAAAGGTTAATTTTACACCCAATACTTGCAGTATTAAATATTGGTAGCTAGAAGACCTATATCAGTTTAATATAAATAAACAAATAAAAGCAAGGTTAAAGTAAAATATCCCTGGGGGAAATTAGCTAACTAAAGGTGGTCCATGGGGATTATCAAATATTGTTTGATTGAGGTTGGTGAACAATATAAAACAAGTATAATAAGTAACATTTTTTGTTATAAAAACACAAGATGTTATCATAAACTAATAAACTGCCTTTGGTAAAAACACATTTAGGGTAAAACTGTACCAAAACCATCACATCATCTAAAACGAAGATGTCCTGAAGAAGAAAGTAAAAGCAATGAGAACAATCCCCCGGCAAAAAAAATGCTGATAGAAAATAATGACAACCTTGACAACCATCAAATGCACCAAACTGGGGATGATGAAATCAGAAATGATCTCATTAACAAAATGAAAATGTCTCACAATGAGGAAGTCACCAAAATAAAAAAGAAGCTCAAGGTTTCACAACAAAGAGCAAGACGGTACAAAAAGAGAAATGCATCCTTAAAGGACATAGTAAAGCAACTAAAGAAAAAGGATTTGATTTCCTCAGCATGTGAAGAAATGTTAGAAAGAAATATGAATGGCACAGCTGTTTTGTTATTCAAGAGAATGTCATCAAAGGCTGCTGGAAAAGGTTGCAGATATTCCCCACAGCTCAAATCATTTGCACTAACCCTTCAATACTATTCCACCAAAGCATACAATTTTGTTCGAAAAACCTTCAACCTGGCACTTCCTCACCCTGTCCAGATAAGAAAGTGGTACTCGAAGATTCATGCTGAACCAGGTTTTACAGAGCCTTCATTTTCAGCACTTTCACAAAGAGTAAAATGTAATGGGAAAAATGTTCTAGATGATAGATGATAAATGTTCTAACTTACCGATATTTCCATAGATTTTTAAACCGTTTTCGATCCATTATTGTTCGCGATATTTGTTGACACATACAGTATGACAAGAGAATACACCACTGGAGAATACTCTTCGTACAAGCATATCCACTGAATTCATGTAACAAAGATGATAATTTGTGTGCCAAAAGCTTGCTGTTAAGCTATTTAACATTTTCTAGAAGAACTGTTTCGAAAAGGTGACCAGAAGTACCTTAAATTTTCTTAAACGTGTTTTTCAAAACGCTGTTCGCCATGTAAATTTATAATGTGTCCTGAAATGTTTGGACACCGGAAGTAATTTTTGCTCAATTAATGAGACTTCACTTATTACGTCTACGGAAGCTCGATCCAGTCAATGTATCAGATCAATGTGCCCAACTAGCTTGTAGAAAGCGATATATGGCGGGTATATTTACGACTAAAATACGCTTTTACAGTTCGTACTGGAATGTTGCCAAGCAGTTGTACGTTATCCGTATCGTATATCCAAATGTCACCACTGTGCCCTGACGTGTGTCGTCACTGTCGTGGTAAAATTTGGTGGGTCGTGGTTAATCAGTCAATACATGAGAATTAGAATTTCGATAGGATGAGAATTTGGATTCCTATTCACGGACCTTGTGAGTCACAGCTATCAAGGCAAAATGGGCCTTTGTATGCGAAGCATTTCTCTCGCATGTTCAGTACCAGAACAAGTTTGAATCGATACACGTATAAATATTGCCAAATTGATCTACATTCTAATAGAGCAGGCAAGACAAGGCAAGACAAGGCAAGACAAGACGAGACGAGACGAAACGAGGCGAGGGCGAGGCGAGGCAAGGGAAGGCAAAAAAGACAAGATAAACCACTGTGTAGCTAGTGCATAATCGTTGTAAAATCCGCCATTTCTTGCCATCACACTCGCTTAATATGGTTTTATCTGATTGTGTAGCACTTCCCTTGCCTAGTTGTGAGAATATTTTCATTACAACGCTCAAAAATGACATATTTTAGTTAACATAACTTTGACGCAATTTTGATATTTATATGTTGTTTCGAAGACTCCCCAACTAATGACGTCACAAGGGATCATTGTCCTGAAAGATAGTTTCTTCAAGATGGCGACCGATGAGCACATTTTATAAAATTTTACTTGCATTCTTCTCGAAAACAAAAATGTTTCAGAAGGAAATAGTAGCATTCTCATAGTTAGGTGTTCCAGTAAGGTTAAATAAGCCCATAAAATTTTCCGTTGCCAATGTCCTTTAAATCGTTTTATTACTATTTAAAAAGGCTACTCTAATGCTCACTTCACTGAGATAGGTCAAAGCCTTCCTAGCATTATACCTACAACTAATGTTGACCATATATCTTACATCAATTCAGTAAACAGTGTGTTTAGGTTTAATACGATAGACACACAACTTGTTGGCGAACAATTAAGAAAGCTAAACACAAAAAAAGCTGCTGGACTTGACAATATTAGTGTAAGTGATTAAAATTGGCTGCTGATATTGTCGCACCCTCTCAATCTCATATTTTTAACAAATCTCTTTATACTGGTATTTACCCAACCGACTGGAAAACGGCCAGAGTTATTCCTGTTTTCAAAAGTGGTGTTAAAAGCGACCCAAATAATTACCGACCAATTTCTAATATTTCAGCTGTTGCTAAAGTCTTTGGCAAAATAGTCCACGATCAATTCTCTAACTATTTAATAAGCAATGGCTTATTAACAAAACATTAATCTGGTTTTCGAGCGATGCATAGAACTGCTACAGCGTTACTTGAGTCAACAAACTAGTGCAGGTCGATAAATATCGACAATGGACTCCTTAACGGTGTAATCTTTATTGATTTAAAAAAGGGTTTCGATACAATTGATCATGCAATTGTTCTTAAAAAACTTGCTCAATATGGAGCTGATCAAACTACATTATCTTGGTTCCAATCTTATCTATCTAATCGGACTCAGAAATGTTTCGTAAACGGGCATGTTTCTACCAGTCTACCAATTAATTGTGGGGTCCCTCAGGGGTCAATTATTTGACCGCTTTCATTTGTGATTTATATCAATGACTTACCAAACTGTTTGAACAACGGCTTAGCGAGTATGTATGCTGATGACACAAACATCAGCCTACAAAGCTCCAATCTTATTGATCTTGAAGAAAGTATGAACGCTGAGCTAACCAATTTAAACACTTAGCTTGGCTCAAAGCAAATAGATTAAGCTTAAATATAGCCAAGACTGAATTCATGCTCGTTGGCTCTCGTCAGAGGCTTGCGACTCATGATGCCAGTGAACTTAATATACATGTAGAGAATACTCAAATCAAAAGGGTCCACCATACGAAATGTTTAGGATTAACAATTGATGAAAACTTAAACAGGAAAGATCATATTAATGAAATCGCTAAGAAAGTAACCTCAGAAATAGCTGCTCTTAAACGAGTGAGGCGTTTTGTTGACAGGAATACTGCGGTGAAAGCTTATAGGGCCCTACTTTAATTATTGCTCGCCGGTATGGGATGGCATTGGTGGTGAGTTGAGCAGCAAACTGCAAAATTTACAAAATCTGGCTGCTCTCTGCTAGAACAGCTCAAATGGCATAAGTTGTCCATCGGTCGTAAAAGACAAAAGGCAATTCTTATGTACAAAATTCTCAATAATAACACACCTCAATATTTGCAAGAAATATTTGCTCAGAGAAATTTTACTTTTAATGTGAGGGATTCTGAAAACAAACTATTTGTCCCAAAACCACATACAGATTTTCTTAAGCGTTCTATTAGCCATGATGGAGCAGTTTTATGGAATGGTTTGCCAAAATATGTACGATTGGCTCCATCCCTCTGTGAATTTAAAAGAGGTGTATAAGATGTGTTAACTCAGCCAGACTCTCACACGGCAGTCATGTAAACCAGTGTTTTCTATATTTTATCTGTCACTGTGTACATGTATTTTTATATTAGCATGCATTACTGATGATTCTACAGTGCATAAATAAACTACGGCGATATCGTTCTGTTCGGCATTTAATCGTTGTTAATGTGTACGAATTTCTAAGTTCATAATCGTACCCAATGTGTCTGGTCGCGTGAATATGGTTTGACAGGCGTCCTCCTTTTTCAATAGTTTCCATTGTTTTAAAAGAAAGTTGTTCTCGTCTTTCAATCAAACCGAAAGCAACCCAGGATTGTTAAGGCTTCCCTGTAAGAGTAACCTGGTAAAATAGTTCTTAGCGCTTGTTTCTGGATACGTTTTTACTCACCGCGTGGTGCCATACAACACAATAGTATTCCAATACTGATCGTAATAGGACAAAGTGTATCTCTCTTAAATATTCAACGGAGAGATCGACTATCTCGACGTAAGAAACGGATAATGTAAAGACGTTTAGAAGCTTTGGAAACAACTGAGTCTACGCGATCATTCCATTTTAAGTTACTTTGGATAGTAAGCCAAACAGTTTGTAGCTCAACGGTGTATGGAAATCTCCTGGTGGCGGGAATGATAACACAACTATGTCTTGGTAGAAAAATAAAAAACGTATCCAAGTCGACGATATGGCAAAACAATAACTATAAAGCAAAAGCTGTTGTCTACTTTTGCCAGTGAAAGACTATTATTAATTACAACAGTCGTGCAATAAAACAAGTTAGAGTGAAGGTAATTAAAATTCAAAGAGAACTCTTTATCGTCATTCGCCTTGCGCCGTAATTACAATCGGTTGTTTCAAATGTAAATATCGCCAGACGTGTTTATTCTCTGGCAACAGGACACGCGTCATTCGATAGCTTATGACTTCCTCTTTAAAATTATATTTAGTTTGTCCCGGTTCATATTACATATCCAAATTAATTTGCATACATGTTCATAAATTATCTAAAAGATTTACAATTATTGTTGAAATAACCCTGAATTGCCAGAACAGGGTTCAGAATTTTCGAGCAAATGTTAGCAAATGTTGGACCAAAATTGTAGCTCATATAAAAAGGAATATTATTGGAAAGTTTCATTGCATTTGAAGAAGTAGAAGTATTTTATTTTATTTTTTGAAAGTCGCATGCAAAATGCCGAGATCGTTGAAATTTGATTCCCGCACGCGCAAATTAATTACGAAATGCCATATAAGGTCAGTGTTGATTGCTAAAACCATAGATATAATAAACCTAGATTGCTGACTCATACGTAGCCGATGCGTGACCTGCATGATAAATCCAAGATGGCCGCCATTCAGGGCAAAAAGACTATAAACTCTACGGGGAAAACCATATTTTTTGCATTTTGCGTCGTCCCAGTGTTTCGAATTCACTTCGATCAAACTTTTTTGGCAATAACTACTTATCGTGAAGGTTTTAGACGCCAACTGGACAGCTGGGGATGAATTCCTGTAAAAATATCGCTCGCCGAAATTTGTACGAAATCGTCACTTGGTCAGTTTGAGTGAATTACTCTGGTTTAGAGTATTTTATAAAGGACATTTGTGGTTTTCAAGGCCAAAGACGTATACCTTGAAGGTTTTGGATGCAGAATGGACCGTTTGGGATGAATTATATTAAAATGTCGCTCGCCGAACCTTGACATGAAAATGTCACTTGCTCAGCTCGAGTCATTTACTGCAGACAAGTACTTTAAATGTACTTGGTTTAATACATTTAGTCATTAGATATTTTGAGGAATATTCGGAACATTACTTAGAGGATTAAAGTAATGTCTGTCATAAAAGAAGTCAGAGGCTTTACTTGCTGAGACGACTGGGATTACAAAAAGCAATAAAAATAGCAATTAAAATTGGGAATGGAAAATGAGATTATGGTCCCTCCAACCCTCTGACTTCTTTCCCCAGTTTTTGTTTCCTTTTATAGTATTTTTGGGGCTCACTTAAATCTGGGGCTCATCGAGCAATTCCTCCTGGGCAGCCTTGGAAAATATAGCTTACTAAATGTCGTGTTAAAAAGAACCATAAATAGAAAACACTAACATATCGTCAGCTGAGAGTTAACAAGGTCTATCTGCATTTTGCATGGTATTGAGAATTTAGTTTTCCTGTTAGACAAACTAAATTTAGTAAAATTAAATTCTCAATACCATGCAAAATGCAGATAGACCTTGTTAACTCTCAGCTGACGATATTGCTAATCTGGACATTCATTCTCACTAGATGACATGTCAAGAAATTTAGTTTTGGACATGCATTTTATTGAGGTTCAACAAAGTAGGAAAATTTGCCATTAATTACTTGAAGGATTAATATATTTTTACTATAGACATGATAATTAATAGTAGTATAACAATGTACAGATTTCATCCAAGCATACATGAAACTGTAAGTTTAATGAACTGAATTTATTTTATAGAGGTTTATATTTCACGACCACCATGGAAAGTCTGGGCGATGCATACTTGATATTTTTCAGTACATGAAGAGGTTGCACACTGTTACTGTATTGTTAAGTGTTAAGTTAAATGTTTTAAAACAATACTGAAAATCAGAAACAACACTCAATTGCCACAATTTTGCACATACACACTGTCACACTTGAATTTTTCCCTGCTGCATAAATGTTTCCTTGTCGAAATCTGCCATATATTACCCAGTCTGGTCTCATGATCTCCCCGGGAAAAGCCTAATCAATATAATGTTCAGAATTCTTCCTTTCATGAGTAATGCTGTAGACCTGCCATTTCATACAGTGAGTTCAAATAGGCTGCATTGCACACATACCATGTCTGTGTGTCAAATTTTACCTCTAGGTGATATTTGGCATCAGTTAACAGTGGACTTAACTTTTAAATACTGCTTTTATCCTCTAAGTAATGTTCCGAATATTCCTCAAAATATCTAATGATTAAATGTATTAAACCAAGTACATTTAAAGTACTTGTCTGCAGTAAATGACTCGAGCTGAGCAAGTGACATTTTCATGTCAAGCTTCGGCGAGCGACATTTTAATATAATTCATCCCAAACGGTCCATTCTGCATCCAAAACCTTCAAGGTATACGTCTTTGGCCTTGAAAACCACAAATGTCCTTTATAAAATACTCTAAACCAGAGTAATTCACTCAAACTGACCAAGTGACGATTTCGTACAAATTTCGGCGAGCGATATTTTTACAGGAATTCATCCCCAGCTGTCCAGTTTGCGTCTAAAACCTTCACGATAAGTAGTTATTGCCAAAAAAGTTTGATCGAAGTGAATTCGAAACACTGGGACGACGCAAAATGCAAAAAATATGGTTTTCCCCGTAGAGTTTATAGTCTTTTTGCCCTGAATGGCGGCCATCTTGGATTTATCATGCAGGTCACGCATCGGCTACGTATGAGTCAGCAATCTAGGTTTATTATATCTATGGCTAAAACCAATGAAAATCCGCCATCTAGGCAATTAAATCACGCGGAATCGATTGCCGGTACTTTCAATACGCTAGGATGCAAAGCCGCGGATATTTAGCTTCCGAAGTTGCCCGAGCGTGCGCCGACAAAACCGGGATTTCGCAATAAAGACGGGAGTGAACACGAGTGGAACACGAGAGAACACGAATGAAATACAACTAAAAATGCCATTTAGGTTCTTTTGATATTTAGTAAACAGGAAATAAACCCTAATTACTCAGTTATTTATTGAAAAAGACTTGGAAATGTTAATTTATTGCGTGCTGCCGCTCAGCTGCAGTGTTCTACTCGGGATTTATTACAAGCGTTTTCTTTGGGCTAAACGACAGTGGACTACACAACTATTTGGAGTAATATTAATAACGTTAATTGTTAGCCAAACGCAAGCCATTTATGGAAATATAATGTACATTGACCATTTCACTTTTCAGTCCCGTGAGTCCTCGTTGTGTTATTGCTAATTATCATTTGAATAAAAATGCTTTCATCCATTTGCCCAAATGTCCCCACCCACTATAAAATTTTTCTAAGGCAATAGACTCATTCAACTTCTCCCTTGTTTAGTGTTGTTTGCTTACATATTTCAAATTATGCGACAACACCTTTTTGAAATTAAACGACATACAGATATGAATGAAAGAAAGCATTTTAATTCAAATGATAGTTAGCAATAACAGAACATGGACTGAAAAGTGAAATGGTCAATGTACATTATATATTTCCAAAATGGCTTGCGTTTGGCTATAACAGTTATCGTTATTAATATTACAATTAATTGACAATATTCGCCTTTAAATTACACCTAAATTAAATCATATACTTAAATATACACAACAAATCAACAATTGTCCAAACAACAACTAAATACATATGTACCAAAATTACAATTCCACACATTGACAACCACGTTTTCCAAACTCCAAATATTTTTTTATTTATCTATTTAATTCGCCTTGTACATCTTGTACATATTACATAGTGGCTATGGTGGCAGGGAACCGCAACAGCGTAATTGCCAATTACTCCGGGCCCAAAAAACACTTGTGCAGTCCACTGTCGTTTAGCCCAGAGTCAGAGAAAACGCTTCTAATAAATCCCGAGTAGAACACTGAGCAGCAGCACGCAATAAATTAACGTTTCCAAGCCTTTTTCAAAAAATGACTGGAAATTTGGGGTTTTATTTCCTGATTCCTATATATTTATAGAACCTAAATGGCATTTTTAGTTGTATTTCATTCGTGTTCACTCGTGTTCCACTTGTGTTCACTCGTGTTCACCCGTGTTCCACTCGTGTTCATTCGTGTTCACTCGTGTTCATTCGTGTTCACTCGTGTTCACTCGTGTTCACTCGTGTTCCACTTGTGTTCACTCGTGTTCACCCGTGTTCCACTCGTGTTCACTCGTGTTCACTCGTGTTCACTCGTGTTCACTCGTGTTCACTCGTGTTCACTCGTGTTCACTCGTGTTCACTCGTGTTCACTCGTGTTCACTCGTGTTCTGACTCGTGTGGAGTTTTAGATCAGATCGTTTGAAAGGGGCTAAATTGGCCGCGTAACATTGTAAACAAACACAATTTACTTCTCTAATGCCGGTTTTCCACTTGCGAATTTTCATTTGTATTTGGTCTCTCAACTGGAACCATGTGGAGCTAATTGGATAAAGACAAAAGAAAAATTCGCTTCGCGCGAAAAAAATCGCAAGTGGAAAACCGGCTTAAGACATCGTAAAACGCTGAATCGAACGGTGGAGTGCGAGAGTGTAATTTTGTCCTAACGCTTTTTTTTGGATTACTTATATATCCTGTTTTCAAAAGAAAGGTAGGGCGAGGTTATATTATATCCTCGATTTCGTTCTTTTGAAAACAGGCGAATACTTTAATTAAGAAATATGTAAGAACAACTATGATGAAGTATTAAGCCAATGCTATGTGTGCATAATATAATGGTACGTTTCATTTTTAACAATTTCACATTTCACTCAATGTAGCATCAGAAGTTGGAGCGACGTGGAGTTGGCTATGATATGGCATTTACCATCACATTCTATGGTGTTGCTCAAGACCACAAGACAGGTCAAGATTTAATATGAATAATTTGTTATTTAAGGTTTAAATTTATTCATAATCCCATTAATTGTAATTTTATCATTAGTCTAAAGATTTGAGATTCTACTTGATTCGTTGCTATTTGAGGTGAATCTTTTGACCACTTTCATAATTCAGGTGAGTTTAAATATTCGTTGATGTGCATCTTAATAACATTCATTGACCTCGTTCAGGTTAACAAATTATATTCAATTTCAGTCACAGAAGCGAGGCTGGTAAGACTTATTAAGATGCACATAAAATAGTATTTAAACTCATCTGAATTATGAAAGTGGTCTATACTAGTTTTATTTTGGTTAGAAAGCGGAAAAACCACTCCCACAACTCAATCAAAAAGAGACATATACTGCATCACATAGCAGCCAATCACATGCGAACTTGTCACTCCCCCAACCAAATAAGTATGTATACAGTACGTTCCGGCAAATTGAAAGCTCAAAACTTTTAAAGGCATTTAGTAGATTTTTTAATTGAAACAGCGTGTAACGGCAGTAGTTGGGCTTTACTTAATTGGGTTTTCTGTTTTTCGTAAATAGGTCAAGATCTTGTTTTCTCAGCTTTCAGTAAAGGAAGGACACATTCTTATGGCGAGGTGGAGAAGAAGGAAATAAAACACGGAAAGGAGAAATGTCGTCAGGAATTAAGAGATTACAGGGAGAGGATTCAAAGGGAAACCGAGGAATATTGGAAACAAAATATTGTTGATCCAATTGTTGTTTTAAAAGACGCGAAAGTTTTGGAACCCTTGAATTGCGAGATACTGACAACACGACAACTGATAGAAAAATTTAAATCTACTTTTGCGCGAGTAGAGTACAGTTCCTGACCTGACACGAACGATAAAAGTGCATTTTCCTGCTCATATATATACACTGTTTAACGAAAACGCTAATAGTTTTGATAGATATATAATCATATCTTAAATAAAGTATCTTTAGGTATGCGTTGGCATTATATAAGGAATGAATGGAAATATTTCATTTGTATCTAAGCTATCCAAGGGCTTCGTAGCTATATATATAGTTTGTTGCTTCTTTCTGTTATGTTTGAATTTTATTTGAATGAAAAATATATTAAATCAAATATTCAGTTTGAATTCGATAATTTCAAATATTTTTACAATAATCATATATTCATATACCTAAACCAGGGGTTGTATTCATATACCTAAACCAGACTAATGAGTGAAAACGTGTCTCATAATATGATATTATCAAACCTAATTGCTGATAACGCCCGATTTGAAATTACACAGGAAAATAACCGTATTGCCGAGCATTTGTTGCATGGCATCGTGGGCTGAGTTAATAATTTTCTAGCGCTTGTTTTCTTTGCTCTCCTCTGCTCTACTTGACCTTGGATTCGTATAATACGTTTAGAGACGACAACTTATTTGGGTAAGGCATGTTTGGGAAAGGCTACCTCGGTTAACCTGTTTGGTAGGCGAAGTTCGTTCTCCTGGTCGTCTACAGTTTACCTATGGGCGTGGCCTAATAAAAGCAATTAAAAATTCTGGAATAAAAAACGAATAATGGACGGGTGTTCAGGGGCGGCCCTGGGCAAAAAATAACTTTGGATCCCTAACTATTTTCCATTCTTATACATCTTTGGGGTCATGTGCTCGTTTAGAAAACTAATTTCCAGACGCTTAAACTTCTCAGTCTTTAACGTATTTCAATGCATTTAGTACTAAGATACTTTAGGGAAAATGAAAGTGTGAAATCTAGGGTCTCAGAAATGGCAAATTCCTGCATGCTGAGAGACATTTTGCAAGTAACATATATGCATAGTTTACTTAATTTCCCCTTTGCCCACCCTCTTGGCGGCCCTGCGGGTCTTGCTGAAGACCGTGGCACGTGCAGAAGTTTGTTTTTGGGATCACTTTAAGGCTTGGTTACGAAGCACTGAGCTACATTAGAATCTACTCTCATTTCCGCTTTTTGACTTCCTGTTTACAAGCATGTAAATATGAAAACGCGCCAAATTTGCATTTCCCTGCGAAATATTTAAATTTCACCCCTGCTATACGAGGTTATCTTTTAAACGTTTCGTTTTCGCTCAATCTTGATAAGAAATGATGACACTACATCAAATGGAATACAAAACTTGGGAAACACTTGCTTTGCTAACAGTATTCTACAAACTTTGTTATCTGTTAACCGATACGGAAATGGCCTACTGCAAATGCAACACACTGCCTGACTCGTTGTCTACAGGAAATATCTGGTAAGATATATTATATTGTTCATTATTTTCATTCATATTCTGATGAATGTCGCGCATTTAATTAAATTTCCAACACCTGCACTATACGTATATAAATTAAGTTGCCATTTGAAATATATTTAAATTAATATATTTATTATGTTCTAAGACGGATTTATGCATCAGTCAATTCTAGCATTGCCCATTCCCCCCGGGCCGCCCCGGGCATTTGCAATAATTTTTTCTCTAAGTGTACAATTGCCTGGGGCTGGGCAGAAAAAGGGCAACAATGCCCCACCCGGGGCAACGAAATTATGACAAATGCCTGGCCCCGGGGCACACCAACACATAGATTTCGTCAGAATATCATGAGATAAAGTTTTACATTCTTAATTAAACGACGTTTTAAAACTTGTAAAGATGAGAAAGTTTTGCTTCACAAGTTTACAGCTGCTACAGAAATCATAATCATTTCCGGATAAAGAGACAAATGCTCGGTTACGGGGGGAAATTTTGCAAATACTAATGCCCGTCCCTGCGCAAAGAAAGTTTGCAAATGCCCAAGGGGGAGATGGACAATGCTAGAATTAACTGATGCATTAATTCAGGGGCCAGGTTGCATGCCCATAGGTGCAGAGGGGTGGAAGGCATTTAATATGGCGAATCTTTTTTTGGTCCCACCAAGTATATTGTTATTTTTAGGCCTTTGGACCCTTTCTAACCATATAATCTATTGCAATATCCTCTACCCCACTCTCAGCCATGTCGTTGGTTCCTAATAATGCTGTTAAATGCTACCCTCAAGTGCTCAACCCAAGTGTACAAGGTTGAAGGGAGCCCTGCATTCCCCAACCTGTCCCTGGCCCATGACTGGGTCTGGCCGGCCTTGTTCTATAGTGGTGCACCCAGCTCCATTACAAGTGCCTGCTCAGCCCTTCCCTCCTACTGCTGCCAGGTCAAAAAAGTTTGATCCCTGATTTCAAAAGTATGCTTAGATCTAAAAAGGCTGGTGGACCTGTAATGCATAGTGAAATATAACATTACATGTAGCCTACAATGAATGTTGACATGATATTCTACATCCACGCACATTTTTCAAAGTTGGCCCTTATGGCATGGGAGGGGGGACTTGTCCCCAAATTTTCTAATTAGTAAAATACGATTCCTCAGCTTTTTTTACTTGTCAAAATTTTTGATAAAATAATTCATTATTCCAAAAGAAAGCATTTTATATTGGTTTTATTTAGACAAATTACTCTAGACCTAACCCGGGAGCTGCCTTAAACCGCAATATGTGCCAAATGCAACCTACTTTTTATGCCAATCTGTTGATTGCCTGTCAAGGGGGTTAAGTGAGCAAAGGTTATTGTATAAAAGGCACTGAGGCCACATGTGCCCACTTCATCATATTACCAGATGCATGATTTTACTGGGAGAATACTGAATATTAAAGGTTAAAATATGATAATCATTGTCGACATTAGTCAATCACAAAAATATTAATTTACTTGTTCGGCAAAATATTTTTAGAGGAACCTTAGTGCTCTCACCCCAAAAGCGTTTTATTCTCGCCGCACCCAAATGCAACACAAACGTACTTTTCATTATTATTCCTATTTTTGATTTGATACAATGCGAAATCTATGTGTAAGTTTGCATTTTACTTTTAATTTACTGTACAGGTCAACCTTGTGTATTTTGCAACACAAAACTGTTCATGGACGGTTATAGAGCACAAAACTGTAACGGTGTTTTAAGGCCTGCTTCACTGATATCACAGTTGCCGAAGATCAATGAGAGCTTTCAACCTGGAATGCAGCAATGTGCGCCCTATTTTTTCAGGATTACATGCGAGCACTGAATGCAATTGCCCTGGAGTATTACGACAACGGAATTGTTCCATCAAATTAGGATACTTCATTTTTGAAATCCTTTGTATTTAGCCTGAGGAGTGAGGTTACATGTCTTCTCTGTGGTCACATCTCGAAGTGTACTACCAATGAGAGTTTGCTTCCGCTCCTGGAAAAAAGGTAAAACGTTCTGCAGCACTCCCTGGTTATTTCTATTACATTATCCGCTCTTAATACATATAATTGTATTACTATGACGTATAATTGTATTGCTTTTGACTTAAGTTGTTAGAAACGTATTTTAACGTACCATTTCGTATACAGTGAGTGGATGCGGTACGAGAACGCCGGTTTTCCTCCCTCACCAAGAACTTCGTAATCGGACATGGGTCATATGGTGGCAGTAAGAAGCGCCCATAATTAGTATGCCTTCGAATTACGTACTTCGCAATTCAGTACTCAGCTGCAATTCAAGTATCCCTACCTTAACCGCATCTTCCATCCTGTACATTCAATACACCGAAAGTTTACTTAATTTTATGGACTTTAATTTGTGGAAATTTTTCAATCGATCAGTTCAGTTAAATTTTTGATATCAATTCTAATAGACATATTAACACAGATATAATATCGCACTTATCTCTGTTAAATATGTGTGAAAAATAGATATTACGTTATTCAGAATAGCTACACAACGATGTCATAGTTAAAAGTTGCTCAGTGAGATCAGATTGTTCTGATCGTGCTTATATGCTATCTTTGCGATTATCCGACAACAGTCCGACTCTAAGCCGAAGTCATACGGGTCTTGACGGCTCTCGTGCGGAATCTAAAGACAAATAATTGAATACGATATTTCAGTACAGTGGCGTAGCCAGCAAAACAGAAGTAGGGGGGACAATTTTTTGACGCCATCAAGAAATCGTTCGGGGTGGTATGCCAGCGATCTACGATGGCGTGAGCCTATGAGAGGGATCTGGGGGGTGCTCCCCCCAAATTTTTTATCTCTGAGGCATCTTAGAGTCCCGAATATTCAATCAAATTTGATAGCTGCGGTAATATAATGAGCAAACGTGCCCCAGCATTTCTCATCGGATTTAAACATATCTCGAATATACTCAGCCGGTGGCTACGCCTCTCTTTCAGTATAGACGAACATAATAGGAAATGCTTTGTGTTAGGATGTTGATGGCAAAATCATGTCAGTACATGTGGCTGTGACCGATGTTTGATACCTACAGCAATACACTATTGTATAATTATGGTTTCGCTTCAATAGCATGCGAGAAGAACGCCTCCAGTTTGACCTATAGTAAAGTCTAAGGCGATGCTGAGTCTATTATACCGGCATAAATAGCTCTATCTTAATGATTTTAAGTTCTAAACTGTACTTCCTAGAGGTTCAGTAAAAACCAACTCTTTTGATCGAGTATTACTGATATATATTACTATAGACCGACAGACGGAACCGGGATACCCGAAGAGTCAAACTGGGAAGATTCTTCTGACATGCGACTGAGGCGAAATTATAATCAGACAACTGGATCGATATTTTACTGGGTAAAGAGTATACAAATCGTGGTCTTTTAGTCAGAACAGCATATTGTCCTACACTGGTCCCCAATGTCTAATGTGAAAACTTCAGTTAAAAATGTACCTGTAGAATCTTGCTTCATTATGCCAGACTTGCGCCAGAGATTGTAGATATCAAAAGCTGCTCCAATAATGAGCATTAAACCAATAGCACCCAATATGGCGAAGAGATATTGCAGAGTGACTTCAGTATCGAACGTGTCTTTCGCTTCGTCAATAATGGAGCCATCGATACGAGAATAATCATACTCGTACTTAAAAGAAGGTAAAAAGGTAATAGGTGAATAAGCCCTTCGCTCGGAACGTCGGGAAGTGCTTTTATATTGTCAGGCTGAAGAGAACCCTGAATACTAGATGAACTATCCTGACAAACAAGCGAAAATAGAGCGATGTACACTGGCAATGATCCTTGGAGTAAATCATGCTTGATATTTTCCTGCAGTTTGTCTAATGAAGTACTGTATTTATACAGATAGACGTCTTATCGGCATCTGTAGATATCGACGAAATCTGTAGATAGTTCGTCCTAACGGATGATCGATTTGTTTGTCGCGTTTATACACAGACTTTGTTTTTCTTTGCTCAAATTCACTCACAAGTATCATTTACCTCTTGTATAAGTCAGGCTATTTTTTATCTAACAATAATCGCTTAATATGGTAGGTATGCGATGGCGTGTTTTTTTTTGTGGTGTGGTGTGGTGTGCTACGGTACGGTACGGTACGGTACGGTACGGTACGGTACGGTACGGTATATCTTATTGGATTCTTCTGAGCCCAATATGGCAAAATATTAAGTCGAGACCGAAGGTCGGGCCCAATATTGCAAGTCGAGACACAATATTTTGCCATATTGTGCGAAGATGAATCCAAGAGTTTTATTATATCGAACAAAACATTTATAACACAAGAACACGTTGTAAACGAGAGTAATGCAACAACCATGCGATAAAACTACAGCGAAAACTTGCGTGGCATTTCGGCATCGAATTTGCTTTTTATCGTTTTTCGCCTTGCGCCGTAATTACGATCGGTTATTTCAAATGTAAATATCGCCAGACGTGTTTATTCTCTGGCAACAGGACACGCCTCATTCGATAGCATATGACTTCCTCTTTAAAATTATATTTAGTTTGTCCCGGTTCATATTACATATCCAAATTAATTTGCATACATCTTCATAAATTATATAAAAATTTTACAATTATTGTTGAACTAAACCTGAATTGCCAGAACAGGATTTAGAATTTTCGAGCAAATGTTAGCAAATGTTAGACAGAAATTGTAGCTCATGTAAAAAGGAATATTATTGGAAAGTTTCATTGCATTTGAAGAAGTAGAAGTATTTTTTTTTATTTTTTGAAAGTCGCATACAAAATGCCGAGATCGTTGAAATTTGATTCCCGCACGCGCAAATTAATTACGAAATGCCATATAAGGTCAGTGTTGATTGCTATAAACCAATGAAAATCCGCCATCTAGGCAATTACATCACGCGGAATCGATTGCCGGTACTTTCTATACGCTAGGATGCAAAGCCGCGGAGATTTAGCTTCCGAAGTTGCCCGAGCGTGCGCCGACAAAACCGGGATTTCGAAATAAAGACGGCATTTTCACGTACGAGAAAAGTCGAGAATTGTCATAAAATGGCTAGTTTATTTAGTATGGATATTTAAATACATCCTTTCGAACAGGATTTTCAAGAGCTATCCAATGGTCACACTTAGGAGTTTGTAGCGTGTAAACCAAAGGTAGGAAAGCGAAATGAATATATAATTAGTTTGTATTATTGTTAATTTGTAAACAATACAAAGTTCAGAGATGTTTGAAAGGGGCTAAATTGGCCGCGTAGCATTGTAACCAAACACAATTTACTGCTCTAAAGACATCGTAAAACGCTGAATCGAACGGTTGTATTTTCATCTACATAGCATGCACTGAACCGAAGATATGAAAACTGCAAAGTAAGACGATATCGTCTTACTTTAGTCAGCACAAAACAATAAGGATCGTGTATTACGAAAACAAAAAGTAAATAAACTAGTTTTATAGAATGCAAAAGTTTACCTTAATAATACTAACTCTCTTTCAGTCTATTTAAGACGATTTGACTTAATTTAAATCAGAAAAATAACTCGTATACGGACCTTTCGACTCTTTGTAAACAAATGAATTTCGAAGACATGTTTTCCCGCGCTTTATTTTTAAACAAAACTGATAAAAGAAACGACTTCAATTTTCCAAATCCTTTTCTTTGCTTTACAATACTTCGCCATACCGTTTGTTTTGTGTATTAAAATAAACAAAACATGTTATAAGGCGAGTTAAACAGGGAAAAAAGCAGCGATAAGCTACTGTCCTACATGCTCCTGTCCTACATCGTAAAATGCGGACAGGCATGTGATACTAATGAGGACATATGATTGGTCAATTGTATGTGAAAGAATGTGAGAGTATAATAACATATGATATGATATTGTATACAGTCGCATCAATGGGTCATTGGATCAACTTAATTAAATTTAATTATTATAACTATGTTTTTGTAATTTGACACTGATTCGCGGTTATCTCGATACCCCCGCTATCTCGAACGGTTTGGTTTTTCCCTTGGCTGCTCGAGAAAGCTGGATTCTACTGAATTTTCATCTAACCATCGTACCTGTGAACTGATTCTGGATGTCATTATCTCCAAGCAAGTATAGAAATCATCATTTTGGATTGAGGAGGCCTCACCATGAGACAATACCATTCCAATCTGATAAGATTTATCCAATTCCTTCGCAATATAGATTTCATAGGGAGAGAGAAAAGACACGTTGTTATCGGAGTCAGACATGAGGTAGAGTAGATCCAGGTAGTGTGGAAACAACAGCCGGTCGATAGCCTTGCTTGTCAGAGCTTCCAGAGCATTTTCAACTTTGGTGAATTCTGGAAGAGTATATAAAGGTTCGAGGCTTAAACTTAAACTGGCTATATTCATAATTTTATATTAAATAAGCTTCGAGTCTTTACGATCAAACTACCTGAAAAATTCAACAAGATAATCGTATAGAGGTTTGCACTATCATGATCACATGACTTTGTATGTCATTATAATAATTACTTACGTCAAATTTCAAGTCGATACAATGATTCCCTCGCGAGTTAAGAAGGTTGAAAACTTTGAATAATTCTTATTGCTGACGTTACATTATTTTCAAATGCCATTAAAAGCTACGTTTTTCCAAACCTAACGCGAAAGCTAAATTTAGCTTTTAAAAGCAATATACAGTACCATAGTAAACGGAATATGGACATGTGCATTCGAACATGGCTGCTAAAATTTAAAAGCAAATGCTTAAGTCGCTTTTTCACATATGTCTATGTTCTGTTTACTATGATACTTTATACATTGCTTTTAAAAGCAAAATTGAGTTTTTCGCGTTAGTTTGAAAAAACCGTAGTTTTTAACGTCACTAGAAAATAATGCTCACGTCAGCAATATGAATTATTCAAACCTTCTTAACTCATGACGGAATAATTGTATCGACTTGTTATAATGACATACAAAATATGTTGAACAGCCAGCTTTATAGGTTGCGCGTTAAAGATTTAAGAACTTAGTCACGTGATGGTGTAAAACCTCTACAGATGCTACCTACACCTGCACCACACGTTCTACAGTTATATTGTTCTACTATTTATAAACTTAACTGGAGAAAAGTGGTTTCTGTGTGACTCTACCAAATAACGCAGGTTTTCTTCGGGTAGTCCGGTTTACACCTGTAGTAAGTTAGAGATGATCTGATCCTTACTGGACATTTAAAAGTTAGTTTAGAAATGACTGAACTTCAGTATATATAAACTTAAATTAGTTTAGGGTATCTCCGCACTGAAGCACTGGATCAATAAGGAATTACCCGTACTGGATATCTCCACGGGACTGAGGCAAAATTACAGTATAATCATCTCAGAACTGGATATTTATAAGGGAATGGAACCGCGGTCGTATAGAAGTGAAAGGCGTATAACTAGTCATAATTACAACTATAGAAATTTGTCTCGATACTGTAAGTTGAAATGTATGTAGCTTTTACGTATAATTTGAGCTCCAAGGTTCAGTTCTGCTTCTACAAATTGTTTCATATTAACGACTCCAATCTAATAGAATAATGGAATAGAAAATACGTTGGAATTTAAAAGGATATAATACATCAGACAGATTATGGACAATCAATGGGAACAGAGGACGAAGGATACCAAAGAAGCGATAAATAGACTGTGTTAAAGAAGATCAAAATATCAAGGAACTACTGAAAGGGTGCAAGATTTTAGAAATACCCGAGAAAAGGGGATATTATAATGAGACTACTACTTATTACGGAAATCCGGCGGCAAAGCATTTGCACTAACCACATTGGCACCTCGTAATAACATAAATTTTACCTTTTTGCCCATAGTCCGTGAATTCTTCTCAATTCTGCTGGCAGTAATGATAGATGTTGTGTTAGCTATGAACAGTGAGAGTAACACAGCCCCTGCTATTATCCAGATAATGCAGAGAATACGAGCGATGATTGACTTGGGTGCTTTATCACCATATCTGAAACATGAACAAAATGGGTGGGTTAACTATATAAGCATTATCGTACGACAGATTATGGTAAACCTGCAGAAAAAAATTGATGATTTTCATTGTACGCAGCAGCCTTCGCTATCTTGTATTTATTTTCTAGCTCCTGCAAGGGTCAATAGTTCCGAAATTGACCACGGTATATAACAGTAACTGTAACAGCTCATTAACTGTTGCTGAAATTCATCTATTCGTGTTGCTAAAGCCTGGTTTCCATATGGTCGTAACCGTGTCGTAAACGTGTCGTAAACGTGTCGTAACTGTCGTGGAGATAGGCTTGCAGTCTGTAGGCTTGAAGTCTATCTCCACGACAGTTACGACACGTTTACGACACGGTTACGACCATATGGAAACCAGGCTTTACAGTACGGAGGAAAATCAAACAAGAGAAATATTTGCATTACGTACTATAATGTTCTTCTATATCCGACTCATAAAATAGATTGAGGAATGTCTCCAGTTTTATTGGCCAACTCCTATATGTAATACTAGTTCTCAACTTTATCTGCATTAGCTGCTACGCCGTAATGCATATATAAACCAACCGATAGACATTGTTTCATTAACCATACACCCAGTACATCAGTCAAACACTCACCCTACAGTTGTCATAGTAACTACAGCCCACCAAAACCCTTCAAACATTCCTCGGACAAAAGGTGTGGGGAATTCTTCAGGATTGAAATGATGGTCCTAAATAGAGGAATTGATTTTTTATTATTCTCTCATCCCATTGATTTAGTTGATAGTTGTTCTTTTGGCTTAAAGTGATCAATTCAATAAATGAATCAATGAATCAATAAAATTATCAATCAATCAGTCATTCAATATATTGAAACTTGAATGATCATCCAATCAATCATCTAATCAATCATCCAATCAATAATCCAATCAATCATCCAATCAACCATACAATCAATCATCCAATCAAATGAAGCAATCATCAATCTATCACTTAATCAGTCATCCTCATTTGGTTTTCAGTAAGCGTTACGGTCAGCAGATGGCGGTCAACTTCAGACACTTTCAGAGAAAGCAAATTGAACTACATCTATAAATTTCATTTATTTGCAGCCAAATACAAGACTACAAGACACAATTAAAATAATTAACATCACTTTCTCATTCTAATAACAGCAGGTTGACCACGATCTGCTTCACCACCTAATTAACACAGATTCTGCAATGGTACTTACCAATGCCCAACCTATGATCCCAACTGCCCAAGAGAGCGACAGTACCAGAGCAAAAATTGGCCATGATGGTACAATTATATCTAACGCAGATATATCCAAGTGTGACTCACTCTTTAACATTACAAGTGCAAACCCGGGTGATTTTCGTAGTTTCAAGAACGGAATCTGATGTGAGTACACTTCTAAATAGAGAATTTACACAAATTATATTATTTAACACTTATTTACTGACGCCGAGGGAAACAGTGTGTTTTGTGGACCCGAGACCGCGTTGTTGCCCGAGGCGAAATCGGGGGCAACAACGAGCGGTCAAGGGGCCACAAAACATACTGTTTTCCCCAGGTTGCAGTAAATAAGTGATTTGTTATATACCAGGTGTCAAATGACAAAAAAAATTGTCGAATTAAATCTTAAAATTTCGATTAAAACAGTTACTTCCGGTTTGTTATTTTTCCCTAGGGAAAAATGGATACATTGTTGCCCGTTACCATTGGCTAGACGGAAACATCGTGATTTTTGGGCCACCACACGTGGATCTCTCGTCCAATTAAAAGCTACGAAACACGGATTTTGACAATTGGTATATAACAAAATGTATTTAATGTCGATTACGCAGGGTGTGGGGTTTCCCAAATCACCGAAGCTAGAGGGCAGCGCAGGGGTAGCCATATTGATTGTTTTCACCTATGTTCGTTTATGCTGTCTATTTTACAGCAGGATAACTCAAAAATGATCAAAACAATTATAGTCACTGTTATGCTTAATATTATACAAAGGCCCATTTCATGAAAGATTGACTTGAATATTGCTTATAGACCAAGTTATTGCAAGATTTTAGTGACCACAATACCATGGTGTAGTCGGCCGCTGACTATGCTGACTATGCAGTCTCCACCATAAGTGCGTCCTAGTTTGAATATACTTGGTTAGAGGTGGGTTTCACCAATCGCTATCGTGCAGCAGATGGTGGTCAACTTGCATGCAGTTATCAAAGTGGATAAATAATACTAACTTTCTTGGAAATATATCTAGTAGTTTTGCATTTTTAAACAAATCTATTGAATTGGGATTGGTACCAATATTTCTGAAGTTGACAACCATCTCTGCTGAACTGTAACAACGCTATTTCCATCTAAAAACCCTTAGCTTCAATACCTAAATTGCCTTGGGCTGTAAATTCGGGAAAATAGAAAATCAAATGAGTCTGAGAGCTATTTTGCACATCGTGGTGATGTAATATATCTTCTTGGATCAAATACTCAACAGATTTATTCACGAGGGTAAAATTAAGATCCATTCCAGGGCAGCAAGCTTGCACGGCTTCTGTTAGGCTCAGATAAATGATTCCATGTTTTTGAAGTTCATCTTTTTTACTGCTATGTCCCAGATAAAGCTCATAGAATTCGTTATATCTGACTTCAACTCCCGCTATTTTGTCGCATTCTTTCTTGGGGATTAACGGCTTGCCAGTGTTATTGCCATAAGCACAAGGAAAAACCAATAATAGTATGGAGCAAAACACAGTTTTCATAAGCAAAATTTCTAGTCGCATTCTTGTTCGTTTCTTCGAGTCGAGATAAAAGCGTTTCAAATCTTAATTATTTCCTGATTGAATTCACAATGGTTACGATTACTGCAAATCTAAACAAACTAGAACATGAAAATAAATAGAAAACGTTTAGTCTGGCATTTTTCTTGTTTATATCTTTTCCTGTACTGTAGGCCTACTGTAGGCAATACACAAGCAGATGAACTTCATGCAGTATCAATTGTCGAGGCCAGCAGATGCGATCGACTTCTGAACTGTTGACATGCACTTACAGGAGCATGCAAGTAAGTAGTTCAACTATAAATATCTCAATTCTATTTATTGGACTATAATCAACATTATTTTCTTACTCTGATAACAACAGTTTGACCACAATCTGCTGCGCGATAGAGCTTAATGAAACCTACCTTTTGAGAAACAATTTATCAGTTTATCTGCTCGATGTATAGTTATATTAGCTGCGTGCAACGGTCGCCTAGGATAAGTTGTCAGGTTGAAAAATTGCTCCAATTGTTCGCATATTAGTTTGTAGTTATATAATTATGCTAATAGCTTAATCCACTAGAATTAAGCCAGGTGTTTTATAGAACACGTGTTTATCTACGTTTTCTGTAGTGCGAAAGAGATGGGACTCCACTGTGTCTGTTATCTTCCCTGAAACATGCAGTACATCTTATATTGCATGCCACTCCTGACCAGAATTAAGCTAATATTATTTCTTGCGCCAAAGTCTGTGCAAATGGCGTAAAACATTGCTTACTTAAGCTACCAGTGTGAGATAAACACAAACATAAGAATAAACAAAAAAAACCATGAAAAACAAAGAAATGCAGTGAAGTGTACAGTATCTACAGTATACTGTAAGCTTCGATACAAGCATGCAGTTATTTCAATTAAAGTTGTCATGCATGCAATAGTCAAATATACAATCCAAGCGCGAAAAGTATAATGGCATCACATATTGTATAGGGTGAAATATATTAGCAAACTACTTGTATACTGTAGAGTGAGCATTTATCAAATTTGCATACTTATACAAGGAACAATTAAATCAATAGCAAATACTACCTTATGCGTAGTTCTTAACAGGCTTACAGTCAAGACTTACTGGAAAACTATTTTCCTGACAGAAATAATAGGCTGAACATACAAACTGGTCAACCGCTTGTTCTAAGTAGCATGGATTTCTGTACGTGTCGTCGCCGACAAATTAATTGCAAACCCAGAAAATTATGCAAGTATACCTCTGGGAATTGTCAACACAACGGGAGCTATATGGACATTGTCATAAGCTACTTAAATAGCTAAACATATATTAATTAGGTATATCCTCTTGCTGTTCGCGCTTGGATTGTACATCTGATCCTGACAACCTTAATTTAAATAGCTGTATAAGCAAAGACCCTAGCTAAGCATGAGATGAACCGTAAGACATTTCAAAATAAACCATTTTCTTATTGTCTGTTAGTCTCCTTCGCATACCTGCTTATAGCTCCAACCCTCGCTATGCGAGCCAAGAGGAAATTTTTTCATTCGTATGTATAATAGTTAGTATTTTGTGGCAAATAGAACGAATTGAGAGATTGCTCTAACGTTGACAACGATCTTTTGAATTTGATGATTTATCGTATAATAAATAACATGACTATATGCTCGCCACATTAATCAGCGTCAAGCGAGTATATTTGAGAAAGTTCTATTTGCAGTTTAACATACGGCCTTTCCAATTTGATTCTACCAAAGTGACTCGTAAATTTTCTCCAGTTACATCAGTTTCTTCTTGTATAGTTACACTGGAAAAATGCAGGATGGCTGTAGGGAGAACGGTTTAGAAATGATAGAATTATTCTGTATGAATAAAGTTAGTTTAGTTTATAATTATAGGTTTCCTTCTGAAGTCCTTAATTATTGAAGTTCTATGGAGAACAGATTAGAACTGATAAATAACAACCTCGTACCCAGGGCTATTGCTCTCGGTATAATACGGTTAAAACGTATATTTCTGACTTGCTGTGTTCATATACAGAGAGATACGTCTTTTTACACATATGTTTTTTTTCGACCATGAATTCAGGTTTTCACTTCTTTCCAAGTCTGAGTTCGTCAGGTGTTCATAATAGAATGTGCCTCTATAAGATTATCTTGGTACAATATACAAATTCAGCCAACATCCTTCACTGTTACGTGTTTAGATTAAAAGTGCCCTGTCAACGCCATTCATTATAAAGATAACGGCATTCCATATCAAACTCTCGAATCGCATATCGAGTACTCATATCTCATTATCAGCTACATGAGTTTACGTGACTACGGAGTACCATGAGAAGCATGCGCATTGCTTATCAACCAGTGCATGGTTTGCTTCGTCGACCGGCGAACGTGTTCGAAGAGCCCTAAAGAAAATATATAAATATTCATAAACTGAAGGTAACAAATCAGTGGGAGACACAATAAAAACCGTAAGTAGGACTCCCTTTCAATATTTTGCATTTCTTTCCTGTTTTTCCATATTTTATGGCAGATTTTTGTTCGAAACAGGTAAGAACGAACAAAATATGGATGCTTCCACTCGGGAGACGAACAACATAGTCAACAAGAGAAGCCTTTGTCGATGACGGGCACAACGATGGTCCACAGGACGAAGGCAATCTACAAGCTCACAGAGCATAAACAGTGATGTTTCTAATGAACAATTCGCTAAAACTTTGTCCGCAATGAACGAAAATATGGCCAACATGGCTGAAATATTGGGTCAAATATAGCAGCAGGTCGATTCTGGCGGGAAACGGCAAAGCGGAAGGCTAAAAAACGACAACAACACGGCAACACGCCGTCGCCAGTTCATGAAAATGAGGAGAGTCTAAATGTAACGGCCAGCGATGACGAGGTAAGACAGCTACTGAATGATAGCGATACGCATGAACAACAACAACACGACGAAAGCTCTGGCTTGCCAGACGACGACTTATCAAGCACTGAGAGATCGCATTCTTGCCGTTGCACACCAAAAATGACATGCAAAAGAACCACACATTAAGGTGGGGGGACATTGTACTTCTCAAGGAGTCAAAAGAAAACAATCTTTCTACAAGATTCAGTCCAAATCCATACGACGTCGTGGCCGTAAAGGACACATGATTACTGCTGCTCGAGGTGGCCGCAACGTCACCAGGCATGTTTAATTATTTAAGAAGTTCGAAGGAAAAGTGGATATGAAAAAACTGGAGGACGATGTATCAGAAGAGGATGATGAAACGACGTGTCACGCACCAGTAGAGGCTGGAACACATCCGCGAAGATATCCAACAAGAAGCAGACGTCAAACATCACTCTATGGAGCTGTTCAAGGACTTAATGTAACATTACTTTATTTTATCATGTTTAGACGTTCACATTTATCTTGTTAGCGATAGAGATTGACTCTAAAAACTATAGGGGAGATGTAGTGTTGTAATTTATGCACGTTATAATTAATGCATGAAACGGGCGGGGAAAGATCATAACACGACGTGCACGACGATATAAGGATATGAAATAAACAACATACTTTTGTAGTGATATATAGAATAGTAAGAATACAATACGAAACTTTCCTTAATAGTAGAAGGCGTTAGTAGATGGAATACTCGAACGGAAATTTATATACATTTTTTAGACCTAGCCAGGAGCAGTTGCGAAAATGCAACTTTAATAGCTCTCTGGCAGGAATTGAATCTGCAGCCCTGCGATTCCGGGGTGCAGTGCTCTGACCAACTGAGCTACAGAGTCCAGTTGCTGAGCATTAACCGCAAGTTCGGTATATAAGATGGGAGTGATGCCAGTATATGGTGTATGGGTAAATATCAATATTTTTCTCCGCATAATGCCCAGAAACTGGTACTGGATTCTGCAGCTCAGTTAGTTAGAGCACTGCACCGGAATCGCAGGGCCGCATGTTCAATTCCTGCCAGAGGGCCTAAGTTGCATTTTTTGCAACTGCTCCTGGCTAGGTCTAAAAAATATATATAAATTTCGGTTCGAGCATTCCATCTACTAACACCTTCTACTATTAATCCGATTCGAACGAGATGCCGAGAAAAATCTTGATATTTACCGAAACTTACCTTAAGTTGAAGTTTGATTGTAATTGTACTCGTCATCAGCTGGAACGGAGGAGTAACATGCCCACCATTACTTTGGCACGCCCACCGCACTCCTTCATTCCTTTCCTCTTCGGCAATCATTCTGGTTAAATACTGGTTGACAACAGAGGAGGAATGGTGAGTATACCACAATGCATTGCGTTCATTATTATTCAATGCTGAATGGTGGAATTGCGACGAAATAGCGCCGAGAGCTCTAATTTGCAAAATATCAGTGTTGTTTGTAATTCTAAACAATGGCTACGTCGACAATGGCTTATCGATCAAGCTAAAACGTCCCGCATCGACATTAGCAAAACTCAAAGATCACAAGATATATCAAAGAATAACTCTCTCTATTACTCTTGTTAGCAAAGGTTTACTAACGCCTTGGGCAGATATCAATTATGTGACAAAAGCAAAGAGTGGTGTGCTTTGTATGCAAACCAATGTAACTTTTTCGCTTACATTGTCAGTATTTAATAATATTACTTAATTTTGCTGCTTCAAACGGAACAAATAGTATATTTGTACTTTATGAAATAGAATATAGACAACTCTAGTATGCGAATAATTCTCAACATTCAAATATGAGACCTCAATAGGCAGTGTATCAGTACATTTAATATACTGTTGTGTCCTCGGAGAAACATCTAAGACTTTAAGATGCCTATAGGAAACTGTGAATATTTTGTTAGCGTAGAGACGGCAAAGGCAAAGGCAAAGTCATGTAAATATATATACTAATACAGGGTGAGTCAGAAAAAAGTGATGCCTTTGTTATTCAAATTTGCCGCGAGTTACTTGTTGTTGAAATTTGACAATTCCCATGGGTACAGCCAAAAGAACGCAGTTTGTTACAACAAATACTCTTTGGTCTGTAGTCAGCTGTACCATTTTGTATTTTCAACGAATGATCAAGGACAATGTCGTGGATGACTGATTAATGAAAGGTGTATGCAAATTTCTATAGTGTTATCAATTCGCGCACGATAGCTAGTATGCACTTTAAACCCCACAGGGAATTACATTTCTGTTTTTACATATGAAAAGCATCACTTTTTTCTGACTCACCCTGCATAGCCAAGTCATATTATTATATATAGTTACTATTGCAATATAGAGTATGTATAAAAAAAAGGTAATCCAAATTTGGCAGGTTGTTGTGCATAAAATTCTGAGTTAAACGGTTTAAATTTTATATAGTAAGAACGAATAGCTTTCTAGCTTTCCGATTATACCTTTCTCATATCATTACGAACAGAAATAACCGAGTAATCGTCTGTTAAAAATTGAGACGTAAAACAAAAAGTAATGCATATTTGATAATGGTTAATTAAGCCATCTTGTTTGTCAGGTTGAGTGATTAATCAAGCTTGCGTTGAATTTGCATTTTAGTTATCATTGCTGATCAGTTTTGAAAGCCTAATTGTGGGATTTAGTCGTCTAATACAGAAGGTTGACCAGTACAGAAAATTAAAAGTAAAATGCAAACTTACACATATATTTCGCATTGTATAAAATGAAAAATAGGAATAATAATGAAAAGTACGTTTGTGTTGCGGTGAGAATAAAACGTTTTTGGGGTGAGAGCACTAAGGTTAACAAGAAAATTAATATTCTTGTGCTTGACTTATGTCGACAATGATTGTCATATTTTAACCTTTGATAATGAGTATTCTCCAAGTAAAATCATTTGGTAATATGATAAAGTGGAGCACATGTGGCCTCAGCGCTTTTTATCCATTAACATCTGATCACTTAAACCCCTTGATCGACAGGCAATGAGCAGAGACACAGAGTGTCAAAAAGGTTTAAGGCAGCTCCCTGGTTAGGTCCAGAGTAATTTGCCTAAATAAAGCCAGTTAACCACTATTTATTTCATAAAATGCTTTCTTTTGGAATGGTCAAATATGTTATAAAAAATATTGACAAATATAAAATGCTCAGGAATCGTATTTTATTAACTAGAAGAGATTGGGACAAGTCCTCCCCCCCATGTCATAAGGACCAACTTTGTATGTCTCGATCAGTTGCAAAATGTGCATGGGTGAAGAATCTCATGGCAAGATTAATTGTAGGTTACATGTATTTTTATATTTAACTATGTATTACAGGCCCACCAGCCTTTTTAGATAATTTCTGTAAAATTTTATGGATACTTTTGAAATCAGGGATCAAATTTGTTTGACCTGGCAGCAGCAGAAGGGAGAGGCTGAGCAGCACTTGTAATGGGGGTGGGTGCACCACTATAGAGCAAGATCGGCCATAGCGAGTCGATCTTGGGCGTGGGGAAATACAGGGCCCACTTCAACCTTGTACATTTGGGTTGTGCACTTGCGGACAGCATTTGGCAGCGTTATTAGGAACCAAAGATAGGGCTGAGGAAAGGGTAGGGTATATTGTAATAGATTCTATGGTTAGAAAGGGTCCAAAGGCCTAAAAATAACAATATACTTGGTATGACCAAAAAATATTTTCCATCATGTTCTCCACCCCTCTGCACCTATAGGCATGCAACCCGGCTCCCACTGGCTGAATTAATGCATCAGTCAATTCTAGCATTGCTCATCCCCCCCCAGGGCATTTGTTCATCGATGGTGAGCCGGGCATTTGTTCATCGACGGGGTATTTGTATCTTTATCCGGAAATGATTATGGTTTCTGCAGCAGCTGTAAACTTGTGAAGCAAAACTTGCTCATCTTTACAAGGCTTAAAACGTCATTTAACTAAGAATGTAAAACTTAATCTCATGATATTCTGACGAAATCTATCTATGCGTTGGTGTGCGCCGGGGCCGGGCATTTGTCATCATTTCGTTGCTCCGGGTTGGGGCATTGTTGGCCTTTCTCTGCCCAGCTGCAGGGAATTGTACATTTAGAGAACAAATAAGTGCAAATGCCAGGGGGTTGCCCGTGGTGGCTCGTGGGGGGATACGTAATGCTAGAATTGACTGATGCATAAATCCGTCCTAGAATATAATAAAAAAATTAATTTAAATATATTTCAAATGGCGACTTAATTTATATACGTATAGTGCAGGTGTTGGAAATTTCATTAAATGCACGACATTCAATTCATCAGAATATGAATGAAAATAATGAACAATATAATAATGTATATAATATTTAATATATAATATATAATATATCTTACCAGACATTTCCTGTACACAACGAGTCCGGTTGTGTTCATTGCATTTGCAGTAGGCCATTTCCGTATCGGTTAACAGATAACTAAGCTTGAAGAATACTGCCGGTTAGCAAAGCAAGTGTTTCCCAAGTTTTGTCTTCCTTTTGTAAGTAGTGTCATCACTTTTTTATTAAGATTGAGCGAAAACGAAACGTTTAAAAGAGAATCTCGTACAGCAGGAGTGAAATTTAAATATTTCGCAGGGAAATGCAAATTTACCGCGGTTTCATATTTACATTCTTGTAAACAGGAAGTCAAAAAGCGGAAATGAGAGTATATTCTAATGTTATACAAATAACAGTAACTCCGAATAACATTTTGTTAATTTATTGAATCGATATTTCGACTAGATTATAGTCATCATCAACACGAGGAGTACGACGATATAAGGATATGAAATAAACAACATACTTTTGTAGCGATATATAGAATAGTAAGAATACAATACGAAACTTTCCTTAATATAGTAGAAGGCGTTAGTAGATGGAATACTCGAACGGAAAGTTATATACATTTTTTAGACCTAGCCAGTAGCAGTTGCGAAAATGCAACTTTAATAGCCCTCTGGTAGGAATTGAATCTGTAGCCCTGCGATTCCGGGGTGCAGTGCCACCAGAGTCCAGTTGCTGAGCATTAACCGCAAGTTCGGTATATAAGATGGGAGAGATGCCAGTACATGGTGTATGGGTAAATATCAATATTTTTCTCCGCATAATGCCCAGAAACTGGTACTGGACTCTGTAGCTCAGTTGGTTAGAGCGCTGCACCGGAATCGCAGGGCCGCATGTTCAATTCCTGCCAACTAGGTCTAAAAAATGTATATAAATTTCGGTTTGAGCATTCCATCTATACTAACACCTTCTACTATTAATCCGATTCGAACGAGATGCAGAGAAAAATCTTGATATTTACCGAAACTTACCTTAAGTTGAAGTTTGATTGTAATTGTACTCGCCATTAGCTGGAAAGAAGGAGTAACATGCCCACCATTACTTTGGCATGCCCACCACACTCCTTCATTCCTTTCCTCTTCGGCAATCATTCGCGTTAAATACTGGTTGACAACAGAGGAGGAATGGTGAGTATACCACAATGCATTGCGTTCATTATTATTCAATGCTGAATGGTGGAATTGCGACGAAATAGCGCCGAGAGCTCTAATTTGCAAAATATCAGTGTTGTTTGTAATTCTAAACAATGGCTACGTCGACAATGGCTTATCGATCAAGCTAAAACGTCCCGCATCGACATTAGCAAAACTCAAAGATCACAAGATATATCAAAGAATAACTCTCTCTATTACTCTTGTTAGCAAAGGTTTACTAACGCCTTGGGCAGATATCAATTATGTGACAAAAGCAAAGAGTGGTGTGCTTTGTATGCAACCCAATGTAAATTTTTTCGCTTACATTATCAGTATTTAATAATATTACTTAATTTTGCTGCTTCTAACGGAACAAATAGTATATTTGTAATATGAAATAGAATATAGACAACTCTAGTATGCGAATAATTCTCAACATTCAAATATGAGACCTCAATAGGCAGTGTATCAATACATTTAATATACTGTTGTGTCCTCGGACAAACATCTAAGACTTTAAGATGCCTATAGGAAACTGTGAATATTTTGTTAGCGTAGAGACGGCAAAGGCAAAGGCAAAGTCATATAAATATATATACTAATATAGCCAAGTCATATTATTATATATAGTTACTATTGCAATATAGAGTATGTATAAAAAAAGGTAATCCAAATTTGGCAGGTTGTTGTGCATAAAATTCTGAGTTAAACGGTTTAAATTTTATATAGTAAGAACGAATAGCTTTCTAGCTTTCCGATTATACCTTTCTCATATCATTACGAACAGAAATAACCGAGTAATCGTCTGTTAAAAATTGAGACGTAAAACAAAAAGTAATGCATATTTGATAATGGTTAATTAAGCCATGTTGTTTGTCAGGTTGAGTGATTAATCAAGCTTGCGTTGAATTTGCATTTTAGTTATCATTGCTGATCAGTTTTGAAAGCCTTGTGGGATTTAGTCGTCTAAAGCCCGCCGCACACTAGAGCTATCAGCTTAGCAAAGTTTCACTCGTGACTGTTGGCGTAAGCAAGTTCTCCCAGTGTGCGGTGGCGTTTTGAGCGCTATTGTTCACGCGTGCCATCGGCGCCTGATATTCAACATGTTGAACAATTTTGTGCACGAGTGAACATTTCCCCCAAGTGTGCGCGCGTGCAGAGCTATCGCCTTACAATGTCATACGAATACGCATGCGTAGAAGTGCTAATCGCGACAAATAAAATGGCGGCGAGTAGTGATTTGGTGGCTGAAGCAATGTTGGAAGACTAGATAGCTGATATTTGGCCGGACTATCCTTGTCTATACGACGTAAGGTGTCCTGAATTTAAAAATCGAGATATGCGCGATAAATGATAAATCTATGTACGAAATGGCTGGAAAACTTGGAAAAACAGATTTATCGCGCATATCTCGATTTTTAAATTCAGGACACCTTACGTCGTATAGACAAGGATAGTCCGGCCAAATATCAGCTATCTTGTCTTCCAACATTGCTTCAGCCACCAAATCACTACTCGCCGCCATTAGCACTTCTACGCATGCGTATTCGTATGACATTGTAAGGCGATAGCTTTGCACGCGCGCACACTTGGAGGAAATGTTCACTCGTGCACAAAATTGTTCAACATGTTGAATATCAGGTGCCGATGGCACGCGTGAACAATAGCGCTCAAAACGCCACCGCACACTGGGGGAACTTGCTTACGCCAACAGTCACGAGTGAAACTTTGCTAAGCTGATAGCTCTAGTGTGCGGCGGGCTTTATACAAAAGGTTGACCTGTACAGAAAATTAAAAGTAAAATGCAAACTTACACATATACAGGGTGTCCCAAAAAAAGGCTACCTTTTCAAATTCAAATTAGCATGTTAATTCAAGCAACCTATTGTAGTTCTTTGAAATTCATTATCGCTTTTGAACTACGAATGCGTAAAAACACACAGTTTTATACACATGGGATATTGAATACAATTGTTTGCTTGAATTAACATGCTATTTTGAATTTGAAAAGGTAGCCTTTTTATTTGGGACACCCTGTATTTCGCATTGTATAAAATGAAAAATAGGAATAATAATGAAAAGTACGTTTGTGTTGCATTTGGAGTGCGGTGAGAATAAAACGTTTTTGGGGTGAGAGCACTAAGGTTCTTTTAAAAATATTTGGGGGAACAAGTAAATTAATATTCTTTTGCTTGACTTATGTCGACAATGATTGTCATATTTTAACCTTTGATAATCAGTATTCTCCAAGTAAAATCATTTGGTAATATCATAAAGTAGAGCACATGTGGCCTCAGCGCCTTTTATCCATTAACATCTGATCACTTAACCCCCTTGTCAGGCAATCAACAGAGACACAGAGTGCCAAAAAGTTGGTTGCATTTGGCACATATTCCGGTTTAAGGCAGCTCCCTGGTTAGGTCCAGAGTAATTTGTCTAAATAAAGCCAGTTAACCATTATTTAATTTCATAAAATGCTTTCTTTTGGAATGGTCAATTATGTTATAAAAAATATTGACAAATAAAAAATGCTCAGGAATCGTATTTTATTAATTAGAAGAGATTGGGACAAGTCCCCCCCCCCCCATGTCATAAGGACCAACTTTGTATATCTCGATCAGTTGCAAAATGTGCATGGGTGATGAATCTCATGGCAAGATTAATTGTAGGTTACATGTATTTTTATATTTAACTATGCGTTTAGATAATTTCTGTAAAATTTTATGCATACTTTTGAAATCAGGGATCAAATTTGTTTGACCTGGCAGCAGCAGAAGGGAGAGGCTAAGCAGGCACTTGTAATGGAGGTGGGTGCACCACTATAGAGCAAGATCGGCCAGAACGAGTCTTGGGCCTGGGGAAATACAGGGCCCACTTCAACCTTGTACACTTGGGTTGTGCACTTGAGGACAGCATTTGGCAGCGTATTTAGGAACCAAAGATAGAGCTGAGGTTAGGGTAGGGTATATTGCAATAGATTCTATGGTTAGAAAGGGTCCAAAGGCCTAAAAATAACAATATACTTGGTATGACCAAAAAATATTTTCCATCATGTTCTCCACCCCTCTGCACCTATAGGCATGCAACCCGGCTCCCACTGGCTGAATTAATGCATCAGTCAATTCTAGCATTGCTCATCCCCCCCCCCCCCCAGGGCATTTGTTCATCGATGGTGAGCCGGGCTTTTGTTCACCGACGGGGCATTTGTCTCTTTATCCGGAAATGATTATGGTTTCTGTAGCAGCTGTAAACTTGTGAAGCAAAAATTGCTCATCTTTGCAAGTTTTAAAACGTCGTTTAATTAAGAATGTAAAACTTTATCTCATGATATTCTGACGAAATCTATGTGTTGGTGTGCGCCGGGGCAGGGCATTTGTCATCATTTCGTTGCCCCGGGTGGGGCATTGTTGGCCTTTCTCTGCCCAGCTGCAGGGAATTGTACATTTAGAGAACAAATAAGTGCAAATGCCCGGGGGTTGCCCGGGGGTGGCTCGTGGGGGGATACGTAATGCTAGAATTGACTGATGCATAAATCCGTCCTAGAATATAATAAAAAATTAATTTAAATATATTTCAAATGGCGACTTAATTTATATACGTATAGTGCAGGTGTTGGAAATTTAATTAAATGCACGACATTCAATTCATCAGAATATGAATGAAAATAATGAACAGACCTTACCAGACCTTACCAGACCTTTCCTGTACACAACGAGTCCGGTTGTGTTCATTGCATTTGCAGTAGGCCATTTCCGTATCGGTTAACAGATAACAAAGCTTGAAAAATACTGTTAGCAAAGCAAGTGTTTCCCAAGTTTTGTCTTCCTTTTGTAAGTAGTGTCATCATATTTTTATTAAGATTGAGCGAAAACGAAACGTTTAAAAGAGAATCTCGTACAGCAGGAGTGAAATTTAAATATTTCGCGGGGAAATGCAAATTTACCGCGGTTTCATATTTACATGCTGGTAAACAGGAAGTCAAAAAGCGGAAATGAGAGTATATTCTAATGTTATACAAAAGAACAGTAACTCCGAATAACATTTTGTTATTTTATTGAATCGATATTTCGACTAGATTATAGTCATCATCAGATGATAGTGTTCTTTTGTATTTCATTAAAATACTGAGTGGTTCCCGTAATCATTCTAATGTTAGTCCAGTAAAATATAGCTCAGTGCTTCGTAACCAAACCTTAAAGTGATCCCAATAAATTTTTCTGCAGGCCGTTGCTTAATATAATAAAGAGACTCTGCTGAATTGTATTCTGTTTATTTCTTTGTGCGTTGAAATCTTAAATATTATCACTCAGGCCCATTCCCTGTAGTAGGGGAGGATGGACGTATGTATACTATATCTTAGCTCTGATTTCTTCACATTATGTATTTTCAAATACGTTACAGATTAAGAAAGGAACATGGTTTTAAATTCAAATACTTCATTGCAAAGACGAAGTTTATGGGGAAAAACAGTGAAAATTTAAGAACATTTCTAATAGTTTAGCTAAACGTCTAAGGTTGAATTTTGCATTAAATTTAAGCTTAATACGTGTATAATAACATACCAACATTATATAGCTGCGCAAAAGATGATTCTATTTTCAAAATTACAAATCTTTTACTTATTTTACAATTTAGTACCAAAAACTGAAGAAAACAATATGACAGTGTTGCGTGTTACCACAGATTATAGAGTTGAACCAGATGTCTCACTAGGTATCTTTCTCTAACATTTTCGTGTCCACGATTTTCGCCTCGCGGATCACGAATTGACGTGCGCGACACTTACTGGCAAAATGGCTGCGATCGCTGACAAAATGCTACGCCACCCTATTGCTAGGTACACGCACTTTATTTGTTTTTGGTTCGCTGACTGAAAACAATGTGGCTATGAATGGCCATAATTTGTGAATTGAAAACGGCAAGTTTGTCCCAAAAAAGGTGCAAAAATGTACATAAAGTTTTCGAAATGAAAAATTACTGTTCAAATATTCTTTTTGCTCAACATTTTGGACCGTTTATTTGCTTTTTAATGGTTGGTATATATTGTTTCTTTAGGTAGGTGGAACAAAACAGCAAATAATGTTACCGGAATATTGAAAATATGCATTACCGAACATGGTTCATTGAAAATATTTGGCTCCCTGCCTTTTATTGGCTCCATGAAGGTGATATTTAACTTGAAAGTATATCTGGATAAGACTATATACCAACCTGAATGTTAAAAAGATAAATATTACGTAGGATTGTTGTTTTTTGGCCTTTAAAAGTTCGAACTTTTATCTCGCACCAAACACACACACTCTGTGGCCTTGTCTTTTCGCTAATATATTTATAAAACGGTTTGTAAGAATACAAGTTAGCTGTTCAGTAAAGGTTAACAAAACAAAATAGCGCAAATATTCTTCATTTCGATAATTTTTCATGCGCTATAGGCATTCTTTACGGCCCTTTCTGGCTCAAAATCATCAAAATATTGTTTCTTGTCTTCACATACATCCAGTCACTTTTCTCAATATGGCGTCATTGCTCACGCCATGCTTATTTTTATGGCGAGGAGATGGCGTGGATTACACTAACTAGCAAAATGGCGGCTTGCGCATGCGTATAAAAAATCTCGGACAGGATTTTGGCTGAGTGAGACATCTGGTTAGATCCTTAATCTGTGGTGTTACCATGGTTACAGTGATTGCAAAAATACTTCATGTTACAATAACGTTTGGAAAATACAATTGTTCGGTATGGACATGTGACGGGGTTCTGCATGCATCTGTTTCTCGTTATATAATTTTATTTGGTGCCTATTTAGGTATAGCACTGTACGCTTCAAATTTCACGCTGCCTAACTTGACACGGATTTGTTCCTCCTTAATTGAGTCGTCTGGCAAGATATTCCCATATTCTTATCTGAAGGAGCATACCTGGAACAAAAAACGTTGTATTTGATGGATAGCTTGGGAAATACTGCACGTTCGCTTAGAAATATAAGAGAAACATACACTTCTCAACGTTTCGAGGACAGGGTCTTCGTCGGGAGTGATAGTACATAAGTATCAAACTTCCAAGTGTTGTAATTGTAATTGAAAAGATCCGCAGTTACCTAAGAATACGCTAGTGTACACGAGGTATTAACTTAAATATCTTACACTACAATATTTCTATATATCTAGAAAGTCCTAATTACTAAAAATTAGTATAGGAAATAGCACGGTTCGAGAAGTATTAATGAAAAATTGCACGCGTGTTTGGCGAAATATTCGTAATATCATTATTCCCATAGTAAAAATCATTATACCCATAGTAAAAAGAATTAAGAGAAAATTTCGATGTTCTTAGCCGATCAGAAACGAGGAAAATTGTTAATAATGATATTATAAATGAAATATCCAATTAAAATATGCGTATATGATTTACATTAAATGCATCCTGGAGAAGAGCAGACTTAAAGAAGGACCTAGAAGATAACTTACTGATCTCACTGTCAAGTTTTTCCAAGATGTAATCGCTCTTGTTCTAAGTGTTAGGAATTTGGATTTGAGATTAGTAAGAAAAGCTTACATGATTATTAATGGATTAAACGTCGCAGCGTTTATTAATCTTTTTCACTGAAGGTGCGGGCGCTTACTCGAGCGCGGCTTTAATTTGAAAACAATGCTTATTAGAAGCTATTACTCACAGATTTACCTAAATTCTACAAGCACAAAAATTCCGTCCAATCACTACTGTATATAATACACATATAAGTTAATCCCCCAACCCTCTCTCCGCGTTTCCTATATTTTCAATCCTAATCCAATCCTCGTATACGAATACTCGAAATCCTAATTTCCAATTCTCGTACGAATCAACCTACAGCTCCATGCCAAAGCTTGAATGCCACTTAACAGAACCACAAATGAGAATTTCATAACGTAAGCATTTTTCAATAAGATGTAAGCGTCAGGCACGTTTGGATCAAGCACGTTTCTTCGTGAGAGAACTCAAAATCCGGCTATCGAGACAAAGTTAGACGCTACGCACAGGGCGTATATCACGATTGAAAATATCACGATTTCATTTTAAAGAATTTTAGTAAAGTTTCATAAAAGAAAACCGAAATTATTTCGGGTGAATTAAGGTTTAGGGTACACTTTCATGGAAATCTGACTAAATTTCTGTAATTGCGTCATTGTGAAGTACAGTGAACTACAGTACTATAATGTGAACGAGATAATGTGAACGAGATAATGTGAACGAGATAATGTGAACGAGATAATGTGAACGAGATAATGTGGAAAACTTATTATATAAACCCACTCGCTCACTTGATACATTTCCCCCCATGCTCCCCTATTCAACGTTGTTTCTCGCATTTCGTTTTGTTTAGGTATGGATTTATCAACATTGAAATGGGGGTGGGAGGGAAAAAAATATTTTTTCATTAATATAACTACAACATGACAACTTAAAAGATGAATGCACGCGCTGTCCACGATCATTTTTAGCCAGGATTGCAGCTCTTGGTGAAGGCTTGAAAATTATGATTTTTTCAGTTTACCTCCGTTCAACGTCGAAATACTTCAATCTCTGTTGGTTGGAAGTACTCGCTGCCTGCCAACAGAGCTTTCGTGTGTGGAGTGTCATATTGATATCCAGTAGGTGGTTGGTATGTGTTACCAAAGTTGCTGCATGAAGTTTGGTTTGTATTGGCATTGCTACTGATGCTAAGATCACGATAACTACCAAAGATTGCTCCCCAGCCAGGATTACAGTAGATTGCTCTGTCATTTCGACGATCATAAATTTCACATTTAAACGCTGGCAAGTTATCCTTATTTCGTAGTGAAAACAGGAATGAAACGTCGGAACGTTTAAACGTCCAAACACTACCTGAAAGAAAAGTAAGAAATATATATGTAGATTCCCATATGCCCAAGAAATATCATGATCAAATCTATTTAATTAATAAGTATGACGGCAGAAATCATAACATTTAGGGGAGTTTAAAAATAGAGATAAAAATGTAAATACAAAGCAATTTGTGCGAAAACTCATCGAAAACATTCACGGAAAAATAGATTTATTACCAAAAATATCGACAGGTCTGCACAAAAATTATATTTTCAACGTTTTTTCCGTCTATATCATTTCATTTTTTTTGCACTACATTGGATTTCTAAGAAAACAAATATCGCTTTCCACAGTGTACCACAGTTTCTTAGCCAATTTATAGGTGAAACAGTAGAACAGCTAGCATTAATATATCCGGAATCTTTTCTTGGAAATGAGCAAATTTTCTTACTCAGTAGTTTAAGCCTCTTTAGGGGCGTAATATGCGAAAGCGCACTTGGCGTCCGTCTTCTCTTGATACTCAACGCGTAAAATTTTTCTACCTTCGCCACTGGCTTACTGAAACCCAACAATACCTGGATTTTTGGGAGGTTCAGGTTCAGCAGTGCCTGGAGCTGGTCCATTAACTAAATTAACAAAATTGGATGGAAAAGCTCCAATCTTTCCATTCATTTCTCCCTTCCACCATCCATCCTCCACCAGATCTAGTACTTTTACCAAGTCTTCTTGTTGCAGAGAGAGTTCGTCATCATCCTCGGCATCATAGTCAAATATAACCTTGGCTATGCTGCTATTGTCATTCAGAACTAAATCAGAAGAATTATAAAAAGCAACAGTTAATATTATGTAGATTTTTCTTATCTAAAGAGACTAACACTATAATCAAGGCCGGATGTTGGTGTAAATGCTGGGGGAGCTGGGGACATTTTAAGTGAGGTGCACCAGTCTGAAGCCCGGCGTCCGAAAATGTTAGGGTGAAGGTCTTATCCCTGAAATCAACAACGTGACTGCATGCAATACTACAAAGTTACTACAAAATGTCTCTCAGAACTTCGGCATTAAAGAAGAAAATTGATACAGAGATGAATGAATATTTTTTTTCAATTTGATATAAGAACTTCATCACAAAATGTAGGCCTGATATAACATATAGAAATGAAATAGCAAATGTAAAAGTTAACTGTTAAGTTTGGGTTCAACCTCAAATTGTCAATACATTTCACTCGGTAGTTTTAAAGTGTAACTTTAAATGAATCAATTGGAATAATATGAAAATACAATTTTGAATATTTGATTACAAATTATTGCAATATTGCTACAATTTGACCGCTTTAGACTATATGTCTGCAACCACCCTACCTCCCTGGTGTGCCTAAGCAAGCTCCCCCAGTGATTATGGACCGATGGCAAGCCTACTGAATCTTGTTTGTCACCTGCATAGCTAAACGCTTCCCTTTTCATGTTTTTAATATATGAATACATAAAATACGTCAGGAATATTCTGATATTCCTATTGAGTTCCAAACACAGAGACACAAAAATTATTTAAGGTATTCTTGGAACTCAACTATCTTGTTTGTATACAGTACGCCATTATAAGTTTGAGGTTTTTATATTAAATAGAACAACTAACATCATTTTATCATGTCAATAGTCAATACATTGATATTTGACTGATCAAAATAACCAACCATTTGCCTTCTAGATTCACTTAAGGTGACAACAACAATTTTGCGACTTGTTCAAATATCAATGGATTGACAGATATGTTATATAGTTATCCCATCCAAAACAAACATATTATCCCCGAGCCGGCGCGAAGCGCCGTGCGAGGGTACTAATTCCGCTCGGAGATTTACACCCGGGTATGTGAAAACATTGTGGAATGCAAAGTCGTTCGCCATTTTTTATTGTCATGGACTGGACTGGACAGGACCTTTTCGTAAGTTATGCGCATGCGCAAGTTCAAGCCGAAATAAGTTTGCAAACTTTTTTCAAAATTAGTTTTGCACTCATTTTATAAGTTAGTCTCTATGTCTCCAAAACAAGATAAATGAAAATTATTTAGGGGACAAATTAACAAGAGGAGAAAAAGTCGAAAGACCGAAAAAGGAGCGTTTTAAACAGGCAAGTGTCTATTTTCCATGCTTGCTTTGCCGATTTTTTTACACAGCATGCAGTATAGTTTGTGAATTTGAAAATGTGTAGATCATTCTGTCATTTCTGTGTGGTCAATACAACATTGATTGATCTTTAAGAGTATTTTAGTATTGATTCAAATATGTTATAGACAAATAAAATAACATTTAATCTCAAAAACTTCATTGCAAAAGCAAGTGCGAAGTATAAAAATACTCCTCGAAAAGCAGTTGAAGTTTTTTGAAAATTTCGAAACGTTTTGTGAACGTCTAAGGTTGAATGTTACAGTAAATCAAAGCTAAAAGAGTACATAATAGCATACTCACTTTATATAGTTGGACAATTGATAATTTTATAGTTAAAAACAAAATAAAATTTTGTACAAATTAAAATATAAAAAATATAAAATGTTGCGTGTTACCATGGTTACATTCGTCGACTCAGTACTTCATGTTACAATAACTTTTGGGAGTAAATTTTTTGGTTCAAACTTAACTATGGTTCAAATGGGCGAGGGGTTATTGCAGGCATGTATTTCTAGTTATTCGATAAAAGCTTACAAAGCAATGCCACAAAATATATTAAAACTAGACTAGTAACTTTTGATTTAGCGTGAACTCGTGAAGGAGTCTTGCAATTATTTGTGACTCATTAAAAAACTACGAGTTTTACTTTGAAAATAGTTCAGATTACATCAAAAATATTTCAATACGAATTCCGTTTCCTAAGGGGTATATGAGGGACCCGAAGGTAATGATTTATTAGTGATTAATGATTAATTTAGTTCAAGGGAAATACATCAACACACATTAGGTACCCATTATATTTCGGTTAAATGCCAGCCAATTTTAATCGCGAAAGGAATATTTTAGGGTAATAATGAGTTAATCAATGAAACTTAATAATCTGGAACAATTTACATGTCTTACAAATATAATATTCTGGTGGTCTTTAAAAAACCATGCTATTACCTCTTCAAACAGTAAAAGCACTTGTGTCAATAAAACCGGAATCTTTTGTTGGAATTGAGTCATTTTTCCTATACGAGGTAGTTTAGACCTCTTTAAAGGCGTTTAAGCTCACCAATAAGTGAAGGCGGACTGGGAATCTGTCTTCCCTTGATGCCCCAAGCGTCTTCACAGACAACCCGCACGCCCTACACTTTCCGGGTTTATAAGTCTCTGTCGAGGAGAGAATTGTGCACATGTCTTGAACACGAACTAACATAAAAAAGATAGACTCGCACGTTTTCATTATTGCTAAGTCTGTCGTGTCCAGTTGAAGATTTCTACCAAGTCATCTCATTGTCGTAAAACTAATTGTAGTCCTTTGCTTTTACTTTAATTGTAGTTTCATAACTGTGTGGATCACCAATTTTACTACCTGGTGTTCTGGAAGATGACAATTTTAATTAACATTCTCGTGCTAAGTTTTTCATTGTAAAAATAGGAAATACAACGAATACCTTGTGGTTTCCAGGTCTGATCAGTATAACCACCAAAGACATTCGTTCCACATTTGATCAAGGTCAATGTGGGTCCTGCATCGTCACACTTTCTATGAAAATCTTTGCTTTTCCAACCATCGTTTGAAGCTCGATAGCAGAGTTCCCAATTGAACTTCTTATCTTCCACCCACTCTGCAAGTTGGTGCGCATGGTAAATGTTACCATCCAAGATTGTTGAGCTTTCAAGTAACAACTCTACAGGTGGTTCAACTGAAATAATAGAAAAAGTTTGAAATAGATATTTAATAGTCCAACATATAAATCTCACTCATAATCAGAAATTGCACAGAAAAATAGCCATAACACTCAGTGAAGATTTTTTTCTGGCATTTTTTGTATACTTTGACGTATTCAAAACAAATAAAGGCTCGAATTATGAGTTTAAAGTGTTTTAAAATTATGCTTGAGTTTTGTAATGTTGTTTTTTAGGCGCATAGCCTTTTATTTTTTGCATTAAGGTTTCACCAATAAATGAAAAAATTTTCTGATTATATCTTGAAATATTTCAGTAGTTCGCCTCATCAATATTTTGTACACGTCGGCATGAATAATGTACGCATATTCGGTGTAAATTTTTGGCCACAATTTCCGATCGTGATTAGGTTAATTTTTAATGCAATATATGACACCAGCCTCGTACCCAGGCGCAAGAGAGAAAAAAAAGAACTACTCCAGTGTTTATATAGATCAGTGGTTATGCTGAGCGAGCGCGCGGGGGTGCTTGGGGAGGACGCGACGGGAATTAGTAGCGCCTGGCAGAAAATGTCCGATATCTGATGAATGTATGTCGATAAGTGAAGAATCGAATATATCCGCGTAAATCAACCCGTTTTTTATGCGTTTAAGCATTTTCCTCGTTTATTTACTCATTCTTTATCCATCCATGGACGATATGGACCAAGAACTATCATCTGAAGGTAATTTTTTTACTTTATATTTAGGCGAGACCACTGATCTGAAACTAGAACTGGATAGAGCATCCTATTGAATTCAATGAGTCAAATTCTTGACTAGTCAAATCGTTAGCTGTTGAAATTAGTTATGTTATGAAGCAAATATATTTTTCTATGCAACGTGAAAAATATAGCTTCCAACATCTCTTCTAATGAGTTTTAGAACGTTTTAAACACCACATAATGAGGCTTATGGCGGCCACATCGGTGTGCCCTCATTAATTATTCACCGGCAAATTTAGGAAGAAAAAGAGGCCACTGATGACAAATTCTTATCGAGACAATATTTTTCCTTTCCCACCAATAACTAGAACATGTTAGAACCTCTTTAAAAATGTCCCCAACACCACAGTAGATTTGTTGTGGTCACACCGATATGCCCGCCATTGGCTTCATTTATGCATGGAGATGCACTATCCAGTCCTTGTTTTCAGATCAGTGGGCGAGACTCTAGAAATACAACATGTCAACAAGCTATAATTGCTGCATGTCTTTACTGCTTAATTTTCTCTGCTTACCGCCACGGTGCCACACAATTTATGAAGGCTTATTTATATTTTACTTAAGAATTAAAAAACGAGTCGCGTGCCGTTATGGTGTAATAATGCACGAGGGGTGAATGTTGGGAGAATACGAGAGAAGCTTGTAAAACACGAGGCGTAGCCGAGTGTTTTACACGCTTCTCGAGTATTCTCCCAACATTCCCCCGAGTGCATTAGTACACCATAACGGCACAAGACGAGTTTTTTAATTCTTTTATATTATAAGTGGTATATAAGCACAGTAAACAATTTTGTTCAAAGATCAATATTGATATTCTCCTAACATGTAATCACTGACGTCACTCGCAAGCTTTTTAAGGTTTTCATTGCTTGGCAACAACTAAGCTTGAATTCTGGCCGGCGAAGGAGCGAAAAACTTGCAACTCAACAAAAATTAGGGATTAAAAAGGCACAAAAACTGTTGAAATGTTTTCAAATATAGTGCACAATGATAGACATATTGGTTTTTCGTTGTTCTGCTTCACTATTGTCCTGGATTCGTATAAAAGCGAAGGGTTTTTCCGTTTTTGTCAAGCTGCTTTGATGACATTGGCTGTCAAGTTGATTTTTCATATTGAATCAAATATATCAGGCAGTTTTTGTTTGGAGGTACTGTTTGAATATTTTTTGTGTTTTTTTGCTAGTTCAGTGGTTGGTGGTTAAAAATTTTCTCAGACAAACTGTCATGAAATGCATAAACATGTCGTATTTGTGTAGGTTTTTGTCGTTGCATCTTGACAGCTTAAAAACTGTACACATATTGTTTATATCTAAATCAATGCCAAAATGGTTAATTTTAATTTTTTGCACCTAGAACTGTGGATAAATTTGGTTTGGTTTGTGTTTAAAAACAGTTTTTGTACCTTTAAATGTCAAAATAGTACAGATTTTCGCGTTTCTTGTCGCCGTTGAATGCCAACTTTCAAGCAAAAAAGTATATTTCAAACTCAGAAACAGCTACGAATCTTTATTCGCCGTTTATGTTCCGTTGTTATTTGTTGGCTGGCTTTTTTCCATCTCGTTTAGGTCTATTTTTTCTTGCTTTTTGACAGACTTTGGATTTAAAACTATTATAATTTTGTTCATATTGTATTGACAATTCCGAGGAAAATTTAAGCGGGGACGAAGTGAGAAAAATGAAAACGGTGGCCGTGCTTTATTGCGTCATAAAGCACGCGCATTAGCCAATCAAATTGCTCGTTAGATACTACTTATAATATAATCTGTATTGACGTATTTTAATACTCATAAAATGATAAAATGTAGTCTGTCCATTTGCTATATAGTATATAAACCTTGATTATTAAATGAATGGTGCTTATTAATTGTTCAATTGTTTTTTGTCGTTTATGACTTACTTTGCTAAAAAAAACTTTCTTTTAACAGAATCAGTAAATTCAGATAATGAATTTAATGCATCACTTCAAAAACTTGATGTTCAAGATGGTAAATTAATAAATTATTATCTATATTTCTATTTTCATATCATTATGCTTTATAATTTTTATTCTTCACTTGCAACCAATCCCCAAAGACAATTGAATTTGGACTAATATTGCTGCCATTCTATAGAAGATTATGAGATTCTTTTGTTGAAGCGGGGAAGTCAAGAATACAATATATTACATGTCTATTTGACAGTTCAAAGATATTTTGTCATATGTATTTATTAATTATGTCAATCCTTCAACTGTGCAACTGCACATGTCAGTTCATTAAAGGTAATGTCTCTCTCCTCAGCTGACATAATTAAGTGACATAGCATACATTAATTCCATAGTTCCTCAATTTAGAAACTTGGTTATTGAGAAGTGCCAATAATGGTGTTATTACAACTGTGACTCCTGTAGTTGCCAGACCCAGAATCCAGTAGCAAACAGATTTACCTCCTCGTGTTGGAATAACGGTTAATGTATCTTTATTGTCATTGATACACTCAACCACTTCTCTTTGCATACCCCTGAAGGTGTCATGATGAAACACATTTTGAAGAATGTCCAAAAGCTGAACACATGCTCCCTCACTTGTTGGCTCTTGTAATGTTATAACAGCACCAGACAGCATAACCATATTTGATCTATGATCCTGAAGATAAACACAAATATTAGTTACATATTATTAAGATCATATCCCTCTCACCAATGCCCACTAGTACTCAGTCAACACATTTTGTCACAAGATCTGTAATATCATTAACAATCAATTGCAACCCGTATTCAATACAACTAATTAGAATTAAATATATTCCAGAATATACTGTGCACAAAAGCCTGTAAATATGTTGTAAAATAGGAATATTATTTTATTAAAGCCAGACATTTGTTGTTTAATATTTTGAACTGTATGAAGTGATTAACAAACCACACAGTTTCCCTCTTGCAGTCACTAGACATGTTACTAATAAACTGTTGCCTCTGGCTTATAAAATAAAATTATCAAAACAATACAAATACAACATGAGCAAGTGTTTTGTCAAATACAGTATCCAGACACTGACAGTGTCTGTTCTGTCAGAAAACAGACTGTCTTGGAGTTTGGACTGGCCATTTGTGCCAGAACAAGGCCAGCCACTGTGCTGGCACAAAATGGCCATGAAAGTTGTCAAAATCAATAAATCATATACTAAATAACTTACCCGCTTGATAAAGTAACATTCTGTCTCAAAGGATACTTCAGTCCCATCATTTTTGTTTATATACCAGCAGTGAAATTTTGCTTGTGAACCATCACATACAAGCTCAACATCGCAAGGTTTATTTCCTCAGAAGTCAGAACCTGAAAATTCGCTCTTGTGGATAATGATGATCAATGCCGCTTTCGTAAAATAATTCTCTTGTAGCAATGCAACCTTCTCTAGGACACAAGATCTTTCCCAAAATAACTGCTTTGTGGACAGGTCTTTCAATTTCTTGCAACATTTCACAGATTTTCTCATTACATTACCATGAATATTCATGTCGGCCATGTTAAAGTCAATTTCTGCCAGGCTCGATTTTCTTCGCGTCCTCCCCAAGCACCCCCGCACGCTCGCTCAACAACTGATCTCTATTTATTTTTTCTCTCTTTCGAGCCTGGGTACGAGGCTGATATGACACTGTAAAGTGATTAATTAAGCAGCAACACAAACTCGTTGGTTAAAAAACTCGCCGGCTTTCGACTCCTAATTTACGTCTTAAATTAAATAGAACTATTGTATGGAAATTATGCTGGTTTACATGCGTTTCTGTTTGTCGTCCCAAGAAATCTGATCAAAATCATGCGCAACAAATGACAATTTTAATGAAGAAAAAGACTGTCTTTATAGGTTGTCAAAAAAGTCGGTTAGCGCCAGTACGCTTTTGATCCCTTATATCGGTATTCCACATCATTTTAAAAACACTCCCTCGTGTGTCTTTTTATATATTTTAATTAGATAAATGTTCATGATTTACCGGTACCGCATTTGTAAAAGACGAATTCGTAGTTTTGTCTACGCATCCAAATGACGCGTTTTGCGTTGAGCCAATTTTGTATGCGGTCCTTAATCCTAAAGCTAGCCGTGACTGGGAGATTTCGAGTATGCATATCATAGCCAATTCAACTCTTCAATCAGTGCGATTAAATACATTATAATATAACATTCATAGTACGCGCGTGCTGATTGGTCGAGAAACGTGTTTCTATAACTGTATAGAAACACGGACATTTTCCCGCCAAAATTTAAAATCATAAAAAAATGCGCATTATAAAACTTTGAATACTATTTAAAAGGAATTTGAATGCTTTTACACAATTTTGAATGTTAATTTTCAAACAAAGTTGTTTTCTTGCAGCGAAATTGACGAGCAAAGGTCAGCATGCGTACGTAATGAGAATTTGTAAATTAATCGAGTTTAAAAAATGTCTTTTGAGTTATGTTGTAAAAGAAATAGAAAACATTTTTTCCTGTGTGTCTATACACTTATAGAAACATTTGTGGGAGTTTAGGAGCACTCGAAATAACGTGGAAAAACTAGCCCTACGGGCTCGTTTTCCCACTGATTATTTCTCGTTCTCCCAAACTCCCACGCTTGTTTATATAAATGTATAGAAACACGGAAACTGTTTTCTATTTCTTAAATATTAACGCAGAATCCATTATTTGGATGCGCAGTTGAAGCTACGAATTCGGCTATACAGGGTGTCCCAAAAAGTATGCCCCCTTTAATCAAAGATTCAACTTTTTGCACTCGCTTAAATAACAAACGTATCATGTTAATCAATTGGTATTTGACTCATCAAAATATCTAACTATTTGCCTTCTAGAATCATTTAAGGTGGCGACACCAATATTGCGACTTGTCCCAATTTTGGAAATTAGGTTAAATATATTTGGAAAGTTAAGAAAGGATTTTTTGAAAGAAAACTCATGATTTGTTGTAGCCAACATCGAAAATTCATTTACATGCATTTTTCCTTTCCCTACTCGGGCTGCTGCCGCATTCTTTAGAGTACCCACCATGTTTGCTGTTTTGGGACAAATTGGATGGAAAACAGAAAATTTTGCAGGGGCGGATCCAGGGGTAGTCAAACCGATCACGTGACTAACGTAAAATTACCATTGCGCAATTAGCAGTCCAGTTGTCATATTTCATGCAGTGACTTATATTCAAAGTTCGTAGTCAAGTTATCAAGTTTCATACAGCGGCCTGGCCTTCGATACATAACGCGCAGAACAACGGTCTAGCGCGTGAGTTTTGATCGCTCTGCAGGCAGATTCCAGCTATCGGATTGACCAATTTGCTTTTTGCGCGATATGTGGGGAGTTCAGCGATCAGGGGTTAGTATACAAGGTATCCGATTGGCTAAATTAAAAAAATCTGAATTCCCATTTGCTAGATTTTTTGAACGATCAGATGCATCAGGCTTCAGTTTATACCACATGATTCTATGACCTTTCTGATCGCAGCTTTGACCGCAAAGGTTCAATCGAAATGTTTGAGAACAAAGATTAGCAATGTCTGGTGGAAATTCAAGCTGATCTGAAGAAGCCAATCGGCGCTTCGCCGAAGACTTCTGTCCAAGAGCTGTTGAGCGCAATCAACAACACAAGCTTCTGCTTGGGCAGAAATATTGGTGCCGAATCGTACATTCCGAAGTATGTTCGGGAAAGGAGCAAGTCTTGTACGGCTACGGCCGTAATGCCAATACATTATCCCCGAGCCGGCGCGAAGCGCCGTGCGAGGGTACTAATTCGCTCGGATATTTACACCCGGGTATGTGAAAACATAGCGGAATCCAAAGTCGTCCGCCGCGATGTCATGGACGGTTCAGGGTTTTCTACGTTATACGCATGCGCGAATTCAGGTCGAGAGAAACATACGGATAAACATTTTAAAAAGATTTACGGATAAAGATTTTGTTATTCATCAAAAATTATTTTTAAAACTCGGGCTATGGGAAAAACACACCAATAAATAGAGCTTCAAAACAAAATAGACGAGGAGTCGAATGGCTGAAAAAAGGACACTTTTAAAGTGTTTTAAACGGGTAAGTGTCTATTTTTTCATATTTTAGTTTGTGGATTTGCAAAAGTGTATGTCACTCTGTGAGGTTATTATAATATCGATTAAACCTAAGGTATTTTAGAAAGTTTAAATTTGAGTTTTGAAGAAACAACGTAATGTCAAAAACTTCATTTTAAAGATAAATTTAAAAATATATACTGTCAATTGTCAAAAAACAGTTTAAGTTTTCTGAACATTTTTGACGTTTTTGTGAAATGTCTAAGGTTAACTTTTACAGCAACCAAAGCTAAAAGAGTACGTAATAACATATCTACTTTATATAGTGGGGCAATTCATAATTTTATAGTTAAAACTTAAAAGTACAAATATTTATATTACTCTTTTATCATTGTGTACCAAAAGTAAAAATATTGTGTGTTGCTATGGTTACAATGATTGACCGAATACTTCATGTTACAATAAATTTTGGGAAGTATAATTCCTGAGTTCGAATAGGCGAGGGGATTCTGCATGAGTGTATTTCTAGTATTTAACTACATTTATGGTGGTAATTTTCGACTTGTATTTACAGAGCAATCTGTGCGCGTGAGCTAGGACATGACCCGCTGGCTATGTTTATGAAATTTGCAATTTTTGCATATTACCGCGGTCGAAACCCAGCCGATTGGGCGAACTGTATATAATATAGGCATTAAAGCATTTTGTTTATGCTTTTGTTGCTTGATATTGATCGCCTAAAGTTTGGATATATATTATCGACTTCGACCGAACCAATTAAATATGATTTATTTTTGACTTGAGGTGTGTTGGACCGCATTGTATGGTGATGGTGTAATACGATCACAGATGTGATGTAAAATTGTGTTTGTTAAAAATAGAATATAGCTATAGACAGCAAATTGATTCTATTCTGAAATAGCATTTGGCTAATTGGCTTCCAAGGACCAAAATATTTTATCCTTTACTCTTAAAAACCTTTTAACACTGATATCATGTACAGTAGTTTGTGTTATTGTGTAAACTATAAATATTTGAAATGGAGATTAATATTTAACTACAGGTCTGGTTTGTTTACTAGATCTGCTGCCACTGGGAATTGCTTGTACAGCTCTGTGTATGTTAGGTGGGGGGAGTCGGGGGGGGGGGGAGTAAAAGGTTGACTCGGATTGGTGTGAAAATTGAGCAATTGTGCCCGGTTGTGTACCAACGAAAATTTTGACTATTGAATATACAAAAAATCCTCGATCGGGCGTTTATTAGATTAGATTAAACTTTTCTGAAAGGCTTTTAAGCTTTTGCAATCATCGGTGTAAGAGGTATATAGCATCATTCCCGTCATCAGAGGTAGCATCATTTCCATCACATATACACAAATTTTGAAGTGAAGCTGATGCAAATTTACAAGAAGCCATTTTGTTTCGGCTTTCAAAATTTCGCGGGCTTTTTATACAAGATGCCGACCGCGCAAGAGCTTGGGCTCTACAGCGTGCAATAATTGATCGGTACAAAAAAACAATTATTAAACGCTGCTTACGTAAGGTGCGGAAATAACGCGAGTGCTATCGGATATTGAGAGTTACTCCTTCCTAACAGACGCATTTATCTTATAAACGCCCTGCATAAAAACACGTAAATATTATATAGGCCTCAATGTCCATTTGACCACATACGGTATTTAAACAGTGGTATTTAAATTTGTTAAATCTAAATTTCGGTGGAGCAAGGGGGGAGGGGTACCTGCCTCCCACCTTTACAAAAAGCCCGCTTGTAGGAAATTTCGGCACAAAATAGGCTAAAATCTAAACAGCCATATTTAAATCAAAATCGCTGCTTTGTCGGAAATTTAGGAGACTTTGCCACACCAACGGTAAAAGTAAATTTTCGCCACTGCGTCCATATAGAACTATAATTGGCCAATCTATTCTATCTATTCTATCTTTAATTTATCTATTAGATATTTTATTATTATATAAAGAAATACTTACCAATTTTCCCCAAATTATTCAGGTCTTCATTGTCAACGATGATTTTGGTTGATTTTGCATGCAGGCAAGTAAAGCTACCATTATGAACTGGTTGCATCGACTTTGGACATTTTCTGTCGATATCGTTGACGTTCAAGCGACAGCATTTCTTCATTGCTTCCTTTTTCGATTATATTCTTTGCAAACACCAGTGAGCCATTCACCTTGTCCACATAGGCTTTCATTTCATTGTGTTGTTTCACAAGGGTTTGGTTGACTGCGTCGTGCTTTCTGCAAACTTGGCCAAGCAAGATCGACGTGTTGTGTTCTAATTTCTTCGAAAATTCTTCCAAGATTTCTTTTTCTTGTTCCAGGATGACATCTTTAGCCCTTTTAGTGTTGGCTTGCAGATTTTCAGTAGCGTGTTCTATTTCCTGCAAGGAGTTTTTCCCTTCCTCAGATTTCTTCCGCAAAACGGCGAAAATTGATTTGAAGGCTTCCTTGTGCTGTTCGGCCACGACGTCGATAGGTTGATAGTCATGGTCAAGTTTCCGATGATCTAATACCACGCAATTAATACAAGCCAGATCCTGGCATGTATTGCAATAGAATTCAAGGGGCTTACTTCCGTGTCCATGCTTCTGGCAACGTGGCTTTCCTTTTGCTTTGGCTTGGTTTTCGGGTTTTGCCAATTCTTCCAAAGTCAACACATTGTGGTCTTTGAAATCAAGCCAGTTGTTGTGTGTTGTCAAGCAGTTCTCGCACAGATAACGTTCACATTCAGTACATCTGCATCTGGAAGGTACTTGACCTCTACAAGATTCGCAAGATAGCTGTTGTGCTTGTTGCTGTATTTTCAATATGTCGAGCATATTGTTGATAAAATAGTTGGATGGAAGTCGCTCCACGCTTTCGCCTTTTCCCAGTTCAAATTAGGTCCGGCACGTGGGACAGTTGAACAGATATTCATTTCTACCTTCGTCTTGGGTTTCCTCCTGTTGAATTTCAACATACGTTGCAAGACATATCTTACAGAACGAATGAAAGCAAGGGAGTGTTCTTGGTTCTTTTAAAGCCTCTTTACAAATAGTGCATCTCAGAAGTTCTCCATTCGTCCGAGGAATTGGGCGGTATAGCCATAGCTGGCTATATTGCTTGCCAGATTGATAGTGAATTGAGATGTGTTAACTCGTCAGCACATACGGAGTTGTATTGTTAAATACCAAGAAATGCATTTTTTTCTGCGTATCGAATTCCTTCAAAATTAACATTTCAATAACCTCACGCCAGTAAAGACAAAGACAAGTGTTTCAATCTTGTTAGTTTGGTATGCAGTTCATGTCTCGTGTTTGAAATCTTCAAAGTAGCTACATGACTTTAGTGACATTTCCATGTCTGTCGTTGATGTGGTTAAAAACAAAGGGTTTTTATGAAAGACAAAAGTTGTAGTTATCGAATGTTGAAGAACATAATTTCAGCAGATATTGGGGGGTTAATTAAGCTTGACGAAAATATTGCAGAAAGCATATACATACAATTTAGGAAACAATCAAGTCAAATCTACATAAAGTATACTATAAATTTGGAGTAATCTTACTATAGGTATCCTTAAAGTTACAAGCCTAATTGCTGCATATGATAGGTATGCTGTATGCAGTGAGGTGTGCTTAAACCGTGATCTCCAATGGAAGCGTATTAAGAGTGGTTCCCACTGATTCGGCAGAATATAATACAACAAAGCCAAAGTAATCAAGCCATGCATAATATATAATTCCGTTCGAGTATTCCATCTACCAACACCATTTAATATTAATCTTATCGAACGAGATGCCGAGAAAAATCTTGATTATAATTAATGATATTAGTGGATAACTCGTAATACATAGAGGATATTTAACGGTAGCGCGGAAATATGACTTTTATTTTCGAGTGGTGAAAACAATATTTTACGAACGACCGCAGCGAGTGAGTAAAATATTGTTTTTAACACGAGAAAAAAGTGTCATATTTCCAAAGACACCGTTAAATATTCTTTAGTTTTTGTTATATGGATAAACATTGACAAACTGTCGAGAAGTTGCCATATTGTGATACAAAACAGAAAATACTTTTTCATATTTCACTATACTGAAATATGGAATATATCAGTGGCGTATTTTTCAGTATTTCACTCATATCCATAAAATAAAGACTCTATAGACCACTTTCATAATTCAAATGAGTTTAAATATTCTTTTATGCGCATCTTAATAAGTCTTATTGACCTCGTTCAGATTAATAAATTCTATTCAATTTCAGTCACAGAAACGAGGCTGATAAGGCTTATTAAAAATGCACATAAAAGAATACTTAAACTCATCTGAATTATGAAAGTGGTCTATTATTTGCATGGTCTCCCCGAAATATGCAAAATATAGAGTTTCCAACATAATGCATGGAAGTTATTACCTGTACTTTCTTGCATGCAGTTGAAATCATAATGAGACAAAAGCATGTACATTGATATACAAGATTCTAAAGGATTCGTATCATAACACCATGTGGGAGATATTTAAACTTTACAATTACTGACGGTCATAATAACCTATTGTTCTCTCTCTACATTATTACAAGCGAATGCAGAGTGCGCTTGCTGGCACACAGCAATAATAAAAATATTTAACAACTACACACAGCAATATTAAAAAAATATTGCAGCTGCACAATATTAAAAATATTGCAGCCTGCACACACCAGCACAAAAAAAATGCAGCCTACACAACAATATTAAAAATAAAACCATGCAGCCTGCTCACAGCAAGAATAATGCTGCCAGCGTATTTGTTAGCAGCCTGCACACAGCAAATATTAAAAATATGCAGCCTGCCACACACAACAATATTAAAATATTGCAGCCTGCACACAGCAATATTAAAAAATATTGCAGCCTGCACACAGCAATATTAAAAATAATGCAGCCTGCTCACAGCATTATTAAGAATAATGCTGCCAGCATGGCGCATTAAGGCAGCAGTCCAGCCTGCACAACACAGCAATATTGTACATTTGCACAGTGCACAGCACATTAAAATATTGGCAGCCTGCACACAGTGCAATATTAAAAATATTGCAGCCTGCACACATAATATTGTAATAATGCAGCCTGCTCACAGCATTATTATTAAGAATAATGCTGCAGCATGTATGCATTGCAGTCTCTTCGAGCAAGCGAAAACCCCTCAACCACTACCTGACGTTCGTCAGGAAGAAGTGCCTATCATCGGGTGAACTGAATCCTTATTTCAATCTGTTGAATTTATACAGCAATAGTCTACCTTGCGTTTGTGGTATTTTATCGAACATCTGCACATGCGCAAAACACATTAAAAAGTTTTTATTCGCGTGTCTTATTCTGTTTAATTAATTCTGCACTTAGAATTAGTGCGTCTCTGCATTGCTCTGTTCTGTTGCTTTTCCGTTTTTGATAAAGATTGTGTCAAAACTTTCGTCTGGAGTCGGCGGGCAAAGCATGTCGCAGCAAGCGTTTGCTCTAACATGCGCATATTCAGCTGTTGTAGTTATGCTGCAGTTAACTTGCGCTTGCGGGGTTTGAAAGAACACGCTCGCTCAATATATCCAAGAATGCCGTTGGCCTCAGTAATTATCTATTAATTATACGGGATGCACCCTGGGCATTACGAGTCAGAATCTCTCCATGCAGGGGAACCGATAATTCCGCGAGGTCCAGCCGGAAGGGGGGGGGGGGGTGCTGTCGAGGCAGTTCCACCCAGATCATCCAATGCCTCTACGCGTAGATCGATATTTTTCAAAACTTTTATAATATTCCACGATTTAACTCTATTATTCTCTTGGACATTTTGCTAAATATCCCTCCAATCTGTACCTATAACATAATTTAGACAATTGGCTGTTATAGACTAGCTAATTTGTATAATAACAAACACGTATATAAAACAATTTGGCTAACGACGCCATGCCCATAGTATCCGCATCAAATGCATTCTGGACACCTTTCAAAAAATTTCAGACTCAACCAAGTCACAAAGCGATCTCAAAAGTTTTGGCTGTCCAGGTTTTAATTCTATTGACTTGAAGGGACCAAGAAATCCTTCACTGATAGATGCTTCTAGTGCTACTGAAGCTGTTCAGTTCCAGCCAATTAAATTTGAAATTCTATAAATTGTCCTCTTTTGTTATATTAATCAGATGTGAAGATTCACCAAATTTAAACGCATGCACAAAGTGCGAGCTCAAGTAGGAATTTTCGCTCACATTTTCATTTTAAATTTCAAAAGTAGACACGAACTCCATGCGAAAAAGACAGTATTCAGTTGTGCAGTCAGTGTAGCTCTACATAACACTTTCCCAGTTGTTATGCTACACAAAGTACACTTCAAAACGACTAGGTGTGCGTATAAAAACTTTTCAACTGTAAAACGTAATTACACAGCGTAAAAATGCGAAAATAAACAAACGCAAACTTTCCGCCAAAATCTGTATTTTGCGAATCGAATTTATCACAAGGCTTTCCTAGGTTTTCACCATGTGTATGTGTCTATGTGTATTGGCAAAAATATGGTAATATAATAGTATATACTTCCCGCCCATACAGCTATATATAATAAATTTTTTTGTGATATTTACATTTCAATTCTTAGCAATTCATTACTTTGGTTCGCAGATAAAACAAACATTGTCAAGCCAAACTGCAATATTTGTAACGAGCTTTTTATAGACTAGATTTGATCAGCTATTAAACACGCGTGAGGCGAGTGGAAGGTGATATCGTGACAAGAATTTCACATATGGTTTCACATGTGATAAGGTGTTTTATATGCGAAACTTGGTGTTCCAATAAATAGAAAATATGAAACAATAATTTCACATGTAAAATTAATTTTCACGTATGAACTTATGTGTGTAAAAAAGAAAAAGCTAAAAATGATTTGGTGTTGGCAAAACTATAAAAGATTAACAATACAAATATATTGCCAGAAATTAACTAGCAAATAAAGTTGTTGCCATAGCAACCACTTGTGCAAATAACCAATGCTAAAATACCCTTTTGACAACTTTTTCATATCAATAGTGGTTAAACTCATGGATTTTCAGAAGATAAAACACATATTTGCTTCTAGCAATATAACTTAATCAAGAAAGTCACAAAATTCTGCGAGGACCATGCACCTAAAATTTTATATGTATTACATAAACTTCAAGAATAAGTTTGCCTTTCAATCATGTTGTTTCCCTTTTGGCAAAAACTTAACACTTTCATGACAAAAAACCTCATAATTTTTTTTGCTGAATTTTCCTCTAGATATTAGCTTAAATTCTAGTGATACTTGCTTATAAAGCTACTTAGTAAGCAAACCTATCGATGTTTAATCGTTAACTAAAGTGTTTTAAAACCATCAAAACAACAGCTATTCATTTTCGCATGAGGTGAGGATAATGGTAAACTAAAATATTTACTTTTAAAAATTATGCGAGGACCATTCACCTAAAATGTTCTCAAACAGGCACTATTTTTACCCTCAACCATTGTAATATAATGTACCATGTCTTTATTGTTGACGGCTAATGTTTTTATAGCGATATCGCTATACGAATTTGCAGGTTCATATCTTCGGTTCAATGCATGCTATGTAGATGACAATACCACCGTTCGATTCAGCGTTTTACGATCTCTTTAGCCAAGTAAATTGTGTTTGTTTACAACGCTATGCGGCCGCTTTATCCCCTTTCAAACACCTCTGAACTTTGTATTGTTTACAAATTAACAATAATACAAACTAATTAAATATTAATTTCGCTTTCGTACCATTGGTTTACACGCTACAAACTCCTAAGTATGACCATTGGATAGCTCTTGAAAATCCTGTTCGAAAGGATGTATTTAAAGATGGTCCATAGTCCGTTCTGTGCATGCGCGGAGTTTGTTTATTTTCGGGGACTCCTGCTGTTTCTCTCCCCAGTCTTATTCCCGTTCCATGCTCGCGTTATTTATATTACATCTTGTCCGAATTTTGTCCGAATTCCGAAACGATGAGCGAGCCAAAATCTTCTTCGTTGATTTCTTTATTCTTCGACTTCGGGCAGTAGTATTGGGAAAAAAGCGAGCAGGAGAGAATATTACGCTAAAAGGGATGCTTCTAGCGTGTATTTGTTCGAGAATTTTACCCGATAGAGGGAAATCAAGGCAAAACATGCCTTGAATTCAGACGCAGATGTTGCCGAAATGCTGCTTCATCACTTCGACCCTACGGAATCCACACGGGCTTTGTGGTAAGAATTTTTCTTATACATAACAAGTTTCGAGTTTTGACATTTAAAAGCTATTACATAATTGTTATTTATACGGGTATTGCATCTTTTCAGCGGCGTGGAAACCCAGGCTGATGAAGCTAAATTTTCTAGTTCAAGGTATGTACATAAAATTACCAACAAATGGCTAAATATTCCCCACCACATTAGCCCATAGGATTCGTAACATTTTCATGATCAAACTGTGAATTTTCTATGATACTGTTCACTCTCAAACAAGATTTAGCCACCGATGAAGAGTCTTGTATTTAATATGTCAACACAATATTAAAAATTAAAGCTGTGATCAAAGCAATTCCCCAGCTTACACACTGATAGCTATTTCATATATTATTCATTCACTCACACACCAGTAATGAAATGTTTCTAACATGGTGTAGATACAGTAATGATGTCTGCTGTGTGATTACTGTATGCCAATGGATCTTCATCATTTTAACTTACAAGTGTCTTCATTTCAGATCTTTATATCCTCTTGAAGAGAGGACATTGACTGCCAGTAGTGGAAGTGAAAAGTGATCAAGATGCAGACAGGACAATGACGGCAAACACACTTTCCCCTACCAACAAAAGGTACAATTGCTTTGTAATTTATGCATGGATCAATTCTTGCTGTTACCATCCCCCCGGCAAATCGTATTCCAGGGGCCGGGAATTGGTTTGATGATTTTGTCCTGGGGGTTTAGGCCGGGAATGTGCGAGATCTGGGGTCTGGTGAATAGCCACATAGGATCGCAGACTCGGGGGATGAGAATGAGATTAACTAGTCTCTAGTCCTGTGCACACGTTATTTGCAGTGACAGGCAAAACCCCATCAAATGTTGGATATATAGCATATCCAAAAGATTGTTGACAATAGAAGAAGGGCTGCTGAGAAAGCAAAACAAAGAAGCACCTTGATTTTCTGTTAAAAGTATCTGTGTTTTTATGTTAAAGTCCGTGCATTAGTTTTTCACCTTTTCCCGGGGGTTGAGAATTGTTAATTTTCAAATACCTGGGGGCTGTAAATTTGCAGTGAGCTTTAAAAAATGTACAAATCCTTGGAGTGTTGCCCGGCGGGGGGGATGGTAACAGCAAGAATTGATCCATGCATTAATGGTGAATGAATAAATAGAGACTTGGGTCTATCTATTCAATATACAAAGTTTAACAAATTATGATTTCTGTGTATTAATAGTACGAACCACGCTCACAGTAGTTTGGTAGTTATATTGCTAACATGTGCATGCCAACCATGGTGAAATAGCTGCAAAATTGTGTGCTGTGGAAACTTGGTATGCATATTTTTGCAGTTGCCAGAAAAGACTAAAACTCCATTTGAAAATGTATTTAGTTGTGAATGGATATACAAAAACATATCTGTTTGAGGAATCCACCTCACAAATCAGTTTCAGTTATGAGTTTATCATCAGTGAATCTAATTTATTTGGTGTTCTCCTTTCATATATCTTCTATTTGGAATTGAGTACATTTCTTGATGGCGGAATGCCAGTTAACCCATTTTCGCAGTTTGCTTGATCATGCGGTACAGTAAGTACAGATATTAATTAAGTACTATGTAATGGATCAATATTTTCACAAACGTACAGTCGAGCTGAGGGGAGGAGGGGGTTATACCAATGTACGCTTTTTAAAATGTCAATAATGGCTTTGAATGCACATCAATATTTCCAGATCATTTACAGCTATTTTGGCAAGAAAATTATTCTTCAAAAAATAAAACTGGACATTATTGTTTGCTAGTGTTTAGCAGGGTCTCTGGTTAACTTTGTTATGGCATACAATCTAGATTGCATGCAATATACATATGCTAATATTTGGCCGTGACCATCATTCTTGAGGTTCAGCATTTAAGAGTACGCTCTGAGAGGGAGGTAGGGGGTCGAAAAGGGGAGAGTACGCTCTGCACGCTTATGAAAATGTTGATAAACAATCCCCACACCTCCAGAAATCTCAAGGATAATCCTCCGTCAGCAACGGCGCCACACCAGCAACTTCAACATGGATGACCCTTAGAATAAAATTATAATTTTACAACCATGGAGCCCGTTAACCTGTGTACATCCATTAGGATAAGGGTAACGATTACATATATCAACTGCGCAGCAACTTGGGACAACTCTTCGGCTTTGCTTCGCTAAATGTCCATGCTGCCAAAATACATATTGCCTATAGGCTGCATGGTGAAAATTTTCATTGTTTCTGTTGTTATTTAGGACCAGAACATCTTCTCTGTACCTCATGGCAATATCCAAAATATTTCCATCAAGGACAATTTGTTGTAAAAGTAGTGTTCCTGAAATACATGGTCTTCTTGTTCTGGCACAGCATTTATTCTCCTCCTGAGTGCGTATTGCTATACAGTGACCACAGTTGCACCACTGAGGAGTATTATCAGGATCAGGGTTTGGTTCCGGAGCTCCATTCCCTCCTGCCAGTTCTCCATTTACTATATCAGCAAAGGTGGTTGGCTGTCTACGTAGTAATTCCAAGGCCAACCTACGTAAGACAAGAACATTCATTTCCTCCACTAGGTTCTGAAAAGTCGATATGGGTATCATTGGTAAATCAATCACAAATAGGTGAAATATGAACTCTGGCATTAGAAAGGGTAAAAAAATGAAGTAGGGCAAATTGTACCTTAATAGGTTAATTTAAGAACATTAGCAGATAGTTAACTAATTAATTAATTCACAAGACATTTCTTCCTGAGTAAAATTGTCTGGCATTAATTAGAGCAAACGAAAACAGTTCGCCTCCTTGCAGCTTAATGGGTTATTAACCCGACGATTGGAAATGTTCAAAGGTCATACCTTTATTTAAACAAGGGAAAGGTAAGGATCTCAATAACTATCGGCCCATCTCTATTATTCCTATTGTGGCCAAAGTTTTTGAGAGGATTATTTATGATCAAGTCAATTTTTTTCTTACGGATAACAAATTACTTTCAACTAGTCAATCAGGATTCCGAAGCCTACATTCCACAGTTACTGCTCTTCTCGAAGCCACAAACGACTGGGCGTACAACATCGATCACGGTAACGTAAACGCAGTAGTTTTCTTAGATCTCAAAAAAGCGTTTGACACCGTAGATCATGCAATTCTTTTATCTAAATTAAATGCATATGGTATAGGAAGTGAATGGTTTAAATCTTACCTAAACGATCGTAATCAAAAATGCTTCGTGAACGGTTCTCTATCACCGAACCGCTCACTGTCCTGTGGTATCCCGCAGGGGACTATCTTGGGGCCATTACTATTTTTAATTTATATAAATGATTTGCCAAATTGCCTCGAACATTCCCAGGCACGTATGTATGCAGACGACACTCATTTGACGTTGGCAAGCAATAACGTTCATGATATTAATCAGAATCTGAATCAAGACCTTGTCAACGTTAATGAGTGGCTTATCGCAAACAAGCTTACTTTAAATCAATCCAAGACAGAGTTCATGTTAATCGGTTCAAGGCAAAGATTATGTACGTTGAGCCCATTACCATCTCTGGAAATTGATGGGATCCCTGTTAATCAGGTTTCGCTTACAAAGTCTCTAGGTGTACTGATTGATGAAAATCTGTCTTGGAATATGCATATCAATAAGCTAATTAAAAAGATTGCATCAAGCATTGGAGCTATAAAACGTGTAAGGCCTTTTGTTCCATTTACGACTCTGCAGTATATTTACAATTCGTTAGTGCAACCGCATTTTAATTATTGCTGCGTCGTCTGGGATAATTGTAACAAAACCTATGCTGATAAGCTTCAAAAATTGCAAAATCGTGCAGCAAGAGTGTTAACATCTTCTAGCTATGACATTGCTGCTGATTTTCTACTAGAGAAGCTTGGCTGGAGAAAACTCGATACCCAGCGCAAGCTTGAAAAAGCTGTTATGGTCTATAAATCACTTAATGGACTCGCTCCCGATTACTTGCGTCCCATGTTCATAGACCGTAGCAGCATCACGAACTACTCATTGAGAGACACCGAAGGCAAACTAGCTATTCCAAAGCCACGGACCAACTACCTAAAGAATAGCTTTGGTTATAGTGGTGCTGTGCTTTGGAATAGCCTTCCTACTGCGCTACGCAAAACAAATAATCTCAGCGTGTTTAAATCGGGCTGTAGTAGGTTTTTTAAATGATTGAATTTTAAAAATTATATTATTGCACGGCACTTATGGAAAGCAGGTATTTTTATTTTATAATTATTTCTATATTGAGCTATAACTGTAATTTGTTAGTTTGTAAAATTTTGTAATTAGTTAGTGTACCATATATGTAAATCCTGATAAGTTCACCGTGGGTAAATAAAGATTCTATTCTATAAACCAAATAGGGTAATATGTACCCGAGTTTGTTGTCCTACTCTGTCTAACGCCAGACCGATCAAGGGGAGATTCTTGCACCTTAATGGGTGAATATACCACAATGATGGTTGAAATACACTGTACATTTCAGGAGTTGATCAATATGAACAGATAAATGATATACCTGTATGGTATAGGAAGATTGTTAATAATGGTATTTGTTTGCATGCCAATTTTTGTAATAAAAAGTCTATGCTTCATAGAAGACAACCAATTGTTGTTATCAGTTAATATGAAATAGAAATTAAGATGTGAACTGTTTATTGAATATCAGTTATTAAAATATAGTCAAGGCGGGATTTTGGTGTAAATGCTTGGGGAGGTGGAAATAATTTCAGGGGAGGTGCAGGGCGGCAGCAAAGGAGTGATCTAGCCAGTAGCCCCTTTACCCAATTACCCTCACTAGTCACCTGGCTCACCTTCCAGATATAGGGACGTCCCACCCAATTCACCCCCGCTCGGATTATGTAACTGCTTGTGAGTAATGCAGTGAAAAGTAATATGTCAGATATGTTACATTACTTTATTTTACTTTACTAGTATTGTACATAACAATTAGTCAGTGACAGTGTATAGAGTATAGAGTATAGACCTTGTTGGCTTGTTCATCAGACGCCGTAACATAAAACAAATATTGATTGGTACACCAAGCTCAAAGTCTGTCTGAGCTCTTCTTATCTCCACTTTAACATAGTTTGATTAATACTGAGGCAAGATTTGAACAGGTCTAAAACGAATTTTAGTTTTTCAAAACTTAAGTAGTGTTCTGAACCAGCATTAAGCCTATCTATCGCATTCATTAGCTCTACGTTCTTTGCATCAAATCGAACTTTAAACTCCTCTGACAGCTTGTCTTTCATGTACTTGTTAAGGGACTTGACAGTTTTGACAATTGCTGATAACTCCGGTTCTGTATTCGCAGTTGAACGAGTAAAATGTATGTGACTATGAGACTATCCAAATCAAGAGAAATGCCAAGTTCTTGAGCACATTCTCTAGAACGTTGCAGTATTTCATCATCTGTAATATCGGCAACCAGAAGAGAAGTTCTTTGAAGTTCATGTTGGATGTCCAACCAATTAATGTTTACTTTCTGTAATTCCATGCTGAGGTAGTAAATTTCAGCCAAATAAACTTTGAGCGTAACAAGAGAAACAATTGTCTACCCACAAATGAGTTTGTGGTAGAATCGACTAGCTTGTTCAACGTGCTTGGCTTCATGGTTTTCTGGTTGATGGACCACTTTGACTAGGATGGCCAAAATGCACTTTAATTTCTTCACAGCAAAATCCACAGCCTCAAACTTACATCCCCACCTTATGTCTATTTGTTTACAAAAGTGTTTTACTTGACTATTTTTGTAAAGATTTCTGTACAGCTCTTCATAAACAACTCTTACTTTTGGTAGGTTTAGAAAACTGCTTAGCGAATTTAGCACAGAAATGACATCTGTGGCCAAGACGGACTTCTTTAACAAGTCATTTAACACCAGGTTGAGACGGTGTGCCGAGCAATGAATATAGATAAGCCATTCAAAGTACCTTGATCTTAGCAGCTCCGCAACACCGTAGATGAGATATCGAATAGAATTTGCAATAACGGTTATAAATCCATTATATGAGGTTTTACTAGTATAATCTATGGATCTATTTTTAGTTATCTGTTCATGCAAATGCTTGAAATTAAGATTTGAATCAAGTTGTAGTTTAATGAAAGTCATCCACTTTCCTTGATGTAATGAGTCTTCTGTCTCATCATCACCTCGTGTAGCAAGTTCATTTGTAGCAAACCATAGCACATACTTAAATAAAATCTGAAGATATTCCCGGTTTTCAGTTGCTACTTTTTCATTGTTAGGACAGATTTTCTCAAGAATGCTCTTCTCTTTCCCTTTTTGTATTTGTTCCAAATTTTTCCATGCTTTGTAATTAGAAATATGAGTATCGCTAGCATCGTGCTGAAGCAAGCCTTTCTTCTTTGTCATTGCATTTGGCCAGTTTCGGAACCCGGTTATGGTGAAGGCATTGTGAAGGCATGCTTGTCCTGAAGCAGAAAACATTCTACATGCAAAGCAAAATGCTGCATCCTTTTGGATGTCATATTCTAGCCAATCAAATTTGTTGTACCATTCAATGTTGAATGCTTTGGTTTTCCTCGAGGTGGGGTTTACATCTTTGTTTACAGGGAATTTTAGAAGCCTAGGTTGGGATGACTTCTTTCCTGCAATAGTCAAGAATTAAAATATTAATTGACTGAAAAACTATTCATAACATTTTTAACTTCTAAGGAGTAACTGAGTAAGGATGTAAATTAGTACTGAGTCAAATTTTCAAATATCTATTATAGATTTAAAATATAAATCATCATTTTGAAACTTGAAAGTATTGTCCTACAAAGATTACATTGATAAAAAGTTAATCACTGACTTGTCAAAGTAACTTTGTGACTATTTTAACAAAGTAACTTTTTGCCTTTCCAACTACTGGAAAATTATTATTTATTAACAGTTTTAATTTTGTGCTCAAAATAAGGTTGGACCTGGAGGTCAGCCTGGTCAGGTTGCAGAATATCAACCTAACCAGGTTCCAAGATATTTGGTTCATGACTGTGAAGCTCCAGGACATCAGGTTCTTGGATATGGGGCTCTTAGATACTTGGCTTTGGACTGCCACTGTCAATGTTTAGGATATCGGGTTCTAGGATATCAGGCTCTTGGATACTTGACTCTTGACTGTCAATGTTTAGGAAATCAGGTTCTAGGATATCAGGCCCTAGAATACTGGACTGTTGACTGTGAAGCTCATGGGCATCAGCCTATAAAATATGACAACATATGACATATCTTTTTAAACTTGTATTAAATAAATAAAGTATAGTTTTACTGTATTTTTGCAGTTTGTTCAACTTTGTTGGTAATTAACTAATTATCAAGTAATAAAATAAAGTATGAACTATGAAATGTGCATTCCGTTTTAAAAATATATGTTATAATACACTCCATGCATGCACATTAATATCACAAATAACGTGGTTAATCGACTCAATGACTATGCAGATTTTAAGACTTAAACTACATAGTGACATAGCCAGTAGTATAAGAGTGGGGGTTCTGCGGCAGGTGGTGCGGGTGGTGCAGGAAGCACCACCCATGACGTCACCGATTCTTAAATATTTTAATTTATTCATACATTTTGATAGAATGGAGCTTTTGTTGTTTGTTGCTACAGGAATTTTCCGGGGTTTTTCAGGCTATTTCGCTACCGTTTATTACATCTACATCATTTGGTAATGTTTAGGTACGTGAATACCGTTTAGTTATGTACAATTTTAGTTGATTTCACACAGTATATTTGTCTGTAGTTTTTAGTTTATTACAATATATCGCCGTTTTGTTTATCAACAGTCTATAGTTTATATTTGGCTATTTCGATACCGTTTAAACACATACAGTTTTAGTTTATTTCAGGTAATTTTCGTTCGTTTATCTACAGTCTCTAGTTTATATTAGGTTACTATAACGTGTCTGATGCTGTTTGCGTTATGAACATTATGAAATAAACCGGAGTTAATTTTTTTACTTACAGCATCTCATAAATATTTAAATATCATTAATAATACATATTTGGCTTAGTATTTTATATTAAACATATGCTCAATCGATGAAAATGCAAAATATATGGTAATTCTTGTCAAAATACAGGCAAGAACGAACACGATCAATGAACACAGTCGCTAGTGCGCATGCGCATTGTGTTTTTTTTTATCCCTCCCACAATCGAACGGTGAGGGTTTTGTGTTTATATACGGCAGTTTGATCCAAAACTTTATTCGTCTAAACAAGCTCATTGTGTTGATTAGTCGTGCTAAAGAACTGGTGCACTGATTATCGATTCAAGGTAATTAAAGTTCAAGTGTCTTTTCTATTTTGAGTAATATCTATGTTAACATTAAGAAACTGCTTCTAAGTAGTTGCTTTGCCCTTGTTGGTTGCACCAATGAAGAAAGAATCTGAGGTGCCCCTTGGGAAAGTCTAGCAACGAACAGGTTTAGTTGTAGTTAAATTATTTGGTTTGGTATTTTGTTTGTTATATTATTTGTAGTTAAATTATTTATTATAAAGAAATCGCTTATTACATGTGCCCTTGTTGACTACACCAACGAAGAAAGAATCTGAGGTGGTCCTTGGGAAAGTCTAGCAACGCACGGGTTTAGTTGTTGCGATTCTAACAGACTTAAAGCTTTATAGTCACACAAAGCACAACACTTGCTATTGCGCATGCGTAGTATGTATATTATTTTTAAATTAATTTTTTTAAATACCTCTCCACAATAAGACGGGAAGGTTTTGTGTATATATTCAGTGTTTTGCAAATTTTTATAGTCCATATTGTAAAATTTGTCAATTAATATACTGCTGCGTCCTTTGTAGAATGGATTACACTTGCAAGACTTGCTCCAAGCAGTTCACTCAGCTGAGAAATTTAACTCGTCATGAAAGGTCCGTTCACGGGAAGAAGAAGTATGTTTGTGATCAGTGCAGCGCGTCCTTCACACGGAAAGATGATTTGAAGCGACATCAGAAGCGACACCAAGGGACGATCACACACTCCTGCGACAACTGCAGAAAAAGGTTTCACCGTCGTGATCATTTAGTGGAACATCAAATCCAATGTCAGGAACCCTTTGAAGAGAGGACGTGACGAAGGCGATGGCGGTCCAATCTCAAAGAAAATACGAGTTGAGAATCAAGTTGGCAAAGGTAGACCAGAAGAAGAAGACGACCCTTATACAACAGCTTTTGAAGATTCCTTGAAGAAAATCGAGCTGAAACCACGAAATGATCAGAAGCAAGATATGTCTCACTTCTTACGTGGCAAGACAAAACCCATATTGAATCACCTTTCGAACGAGTTGGTAAAGAAAAGGGGTATTAAATGGTCCATCAGCGTTAAAGTGCGGTTCATCAAGCCTAAACCTGACGGTGAAGATGTGACTACCGAAACCCATTTCCGAAGTTTCTGTATGACAGCAGTAAGCCAACACGAACTCGATAATCAACTAGAGCCAAGCAGAAAGTCTTCCAGGCACTTGTTTTATTTCAAAAGAAGAAGTGATTGGGTCTTAGACGATCCTTCATCTTGATCTTAACATCGCTCACTACACTCCAGTGAAAGGATCCAGTTATATCCCACTTCCCAGCAAGCTGAAGACCAAGAAAGCCATCATTAACGTAAAGAATTCTGATGACAAGTGCTTCATGTGGTCGGTCCTTGCAGCTCTACATCCAATTCTACGCCAAGGTAACCCCGAAAGAGTGCACCACTACCAGCAGTTTAAAGACGAACTTAACTTCAACGGTGTTGAGTTCCCTGTTACCATTGACAAGATTGGAAAATTCGAAAAGCAGAACAATATCTCAATCAATGTGTTTGGCTTCGAAGATGTACTCTTTCCCATCTACATTACAAAGGAACACTTTAACACCCACGTGAATCTATTGCTATACTCCCTGGGAACAACCAGACATTACTGTCTCATTAAAGATCTGAATAAATTCCTCTACAGCCAAAACCGTCACAAGTGTCGAATGTATCACTGTCGTTACTGTCTGCATGGATTTATCCGAGAAGACCTACTCCAAGACCACGAACCCCACTGCTCACAGCACGGCCCACAACGTATTGAACTACCAGATGGGGACAATGCACTTCTACATTTCAAGGATTACCACAAGCAGTTGAAAGTCCCGTTTGCGATCTACGCCGACTTCGAAAGTCTTACCTCCAAGATCGACTCGACCCAACCTAATCCTGAAAATCTTCCACTGAAAAATACCAACACCATCAACCTTGTGGATTTTCGTACATCGTGGTATCCGAAGTGGACAGATACTCTAAACCACCTGTTGTATATCGTGGAGAAGATGTCGCGGATAAGTTCCTAGAGCACATGGAAACCGAAAAACAATATATTGAGGAAAAACTAGAGTTTATCGAACCCATGCGCATTGAAAACGACGAGGAGCAGGCATTTCAAGATGCAGTCAACTGTCATATTTGTGGATATGAGTTGGGTGCCGATCGCGTTCGTGACCATTGTCATCTTACTGGAAAGTTTCGTGGAGCTGCACACAACGACTGCAATTTGAACTACAGTTTTACTGGTCGCATTCCTGTCATTCTTCATAATCTACGCGGCTATGACTCTCATCTGATCATGCAAGGCATTGGCAAACTCAAAGACAAGAACATCAACTGCATCCCAAACAACACCGAGAAGTACATCTCTTTCTCCATCGATAATTTGGATTTTATCGACTCTCTACAGTTTATGAATGCATCGTTGGAAAAGTTAGTATCTAATCTATCCAAGGACGGTGTTGACAAGTTCCCAATTCTAAAGAAGTACGTCGACAGCGATAAAGTGTCTTTGCTGCTGAGAAAAGGAGTTTACCCTTACGACTACATGGATTGCACCGAACGATTTGACGAGCAAACTTTACCACCGAAGGAGTCATTTTACAACATACTGAACGATGAACAAATTTCAGATGAGGATTACACCCACGCAACGAGTGTGTTTAACAACTTCACATGCCAGAACATGGGCGATTACCACGACTTATACCTAAAGTCAGATGTACTACTTCTCGCAGATGTGTTTGAAAATTTCCGAAGTGTATGCCTGAAAGCATATAACTTGGATCCATGTCACTTCTATACTAGTCCTGGTTTGGCTTGGCAAGCGTGTTTGAAAATGACTGACGTCGAACTGGAACTTCTGACTGATCCAGATATGTACCTATTCATTGAAGAAGGCCTCCGTGGTGGAATTTCGATGATAAGTAATCGATTTAGCAAGGCAAACAACCCTATGTTCCTAATTACGATCCCACGCAAGAGACCTCGTATGTGATGTATTTCGATGCTAACAACCTCTACGGCTGGGCTATGTCGCAACCTCTTCCAACGGGTGAATTCGACTGGCTAACCGACCAGAGATTGCCGAACTCGACATCACAGACGTTGCAGATGATAACGAAGAAGGTTACATATTAGAAGTGGATCTACACTATCCTCCGAATTACACGATCTTCACAATGATTACCCTCTGGCACCTGAGAAAATGAAGATTTCCCCAGAGATGTTGTCACCATACTGCCAGAGCTGTCAGAATGCTTGAATCTTCGTGGTGGTGCTGTGCCTAAATTGGTTCCGAATCTTCAAGACAAGACCAACTACGTAATCCACTACCGCAACCTGAAGCAATGCCTAGAACTTGGTATGAAGTTGACAAAGATCCATCGCGTTCTAGTATTCCAGCAAAGTCCATGGCTAAAGACTTACATCAACTTCAACACCGAGAAACGAAAGCACGCAGCAAACGACTTCGAGAAAGATTTCTACAAGTTGATGAATATCTCGGTGTTTGGCAAAACCATGGAAAACTTGAGGAAGCGAGTCAACGTCAAGCTCGTCAACGACAAGAAGAAACTGTCCAAACTAATAGCATCCCCATCCTTTGACTACTTCCGCATATTTTCCGAAGATTTAGCAGCACTGAATATGAAGAAGACGAAGCTGTATTTAAACCGTCCAATCTACGTCGGATTCGCCATTCTGGATCTCTCCAAAGTGCTCATGTACCAGTTTCATTATGAATACGTGAAACCCAAGTATGGCTGCAACGCGAAGTTGATGTTCTGAACACGGACAGCCTCTGCTATGAGATCAAGACTGACGATGTTTATCAAGACATGCTACAAGACACCGATCTTTTTGACACGTCCGAATACCCACAAGACCATCCATTGTACAGCCTAACAAACAAGAAAGTCCTTGGCAAGATGAAAGATGAAACACACGGCATCTCCATTCAAGAGTTCATTGGATTGAGACCAAAGATGTACTCTATTCTCTACACCGAAAACGACAAGCAGGTGGAGAAGAAAACGGCTAAAGGGATAAAGAAGTCAGTGACAAAACGAAAGCTTCGACATGCAAATTACAAGGAATGTTTGTTTGAGAAGAGACAGACAATGGCTAGCATGAATCAAATACGAAGTGAAGGCCATGAAATCTACTCGATCAAATTGAATAAAATAGGTCTTAGTCCTTATGACGACAAACGCTATATTTTAAACGATGGAATGAACACGCTCGCTCATGGACATTATGAAACCAGAAGAAGATAAACCAAGCGAAATGAAAACTATCGTATTGTTTATAATAAACGTTTTATTATTGATGATTACAAAACACTTGATATTAATACAGTTAAAAGTTCTAAAGTTATACATGTTTAAATATTGTTAAAAATACAGTTGAAATAAATTTGTTTAAAATGTTTTCTAAGTCCATTTATTTTCGATCTTCAGTTTGTGGTAATGATCCAGATTTACCCCTGTCTACTCTTCCAACAGCACGATTTACTTTTGCATTTTTTTTGCGTTAAGAGCCAAGCTTCCTTTGCGTTCTGTTCATTTAATGTCTAAGTATAAGCAGTTCTTTTTCGATTCTTTTACATCCGGACGTCTTTCCTGCCCTCCTATCACGAACAATCACCACTTTGGATCGTTTGAACACCATAGAAGGCTTGTCTGTTTGCCTGCGTAATGATTCCAGCATTCTGTGCAATGTGGTTTTATTTTGACGTTTAACATTTCCAAGCCTTCTTCTTTGACCTGAAATGGCTCTTTTTCGATCCGGCGGTCCGTTTGTTTAACTGATTTAGCGCGTAACGAACCAAAAATGTTTCTCTTTGACGATCTCTTACGAGAAAGCGCATCGTGTTTACTTTTTCCAGGCATATTGCAAACTGAAGACACATTTTAAAACTGTGTTACTTTATACAAATGCCACCATGTTTGGGCAAGAGCGACAACGAACAGACAACAGTGCGCTTAAAGCGAAAAGAAACATTTTCGAAATTACTCTAACGTAGTTCAGCTCAGGTTGTTTTGACTATAATATTTAGCGATAGCGTTTGTGTGTGAGAAAACAACAATGAATACCTACGTAATTTCCCTTTAACTAAAACAAACCGTCTGAATATTTAGTAATTACCACCGCTTGACTGCATGCATAAACACACAGGTTAACGTTTGAAACAATTTATTTCTTTAAGTGTAACAATTTTACACAAATAAAAAGATATAAAAGCAGACTTTTGCGGGCAAAATATACGAATGTGCACAAGTATTTATGCCAAAAAAGATGCAAACAAGCAGAGTAAATTACAAATATCAGCCCGCGTCGCTTTGTTGAATGCATATATTTTTTGACATGAGAATAATAAAGACTCGGATTATAAGGTACTCTGTCTTTTATTTCTATAAGTATAACAATTTACACGTGTATAATTACAGTCACAGCTATGGAAGGTATAGACGATTTTTTAAATATCCTGTCTAACTTTCATCCCGATACTGGTCACTATTCTAGCAACTAGTCATTCGATTAATTTATAGAAGCTCTACCATCTAGTTCTCAGTTCAAAATAAATAGCAGTTTTGTGTGGTACGTGTGTACAAATTACGGGAAAGGCAACCACTTCATGGAGACATTGTCTGTTTTATTAATGCAAGAACGCTTCTTCTTCTTTGTTGGGCTTTTTACTCGCCTTTGAGGTATATTACTGCCAGATTGTTCATGTCGTTCTCTTGCGACTCTGAGATATTCATTAAAGTTCGCTTCCATGCTCTCTTGTCGTTTCAAAATAGTTTTCAAAGTTTTCTCGATATCAAGGTCTTCTCCAGGCACGAGAGTTTCTTTATCATACGCTGATGAATTTAATCTTGCTTGAGTAAGATATTGCTCCCTTTCTTCACAGGAAAGTTGATGAAAGTCAGCCAAATGGTTGGACAATTTTAGCAAACTCTTTTTTCCACATATTGGACAATCCTTCCGCGTTCGTGGCATACTGCAAACTGATTGCAATCTTTTGAAACACCAGTATAAAATGTGTCCCGCAAAAGGGTCCCTGAGTCCCGAAGGTCCCTTACAGCGCTTTCGCGCTAGCCTCTTGGCTTGGGCCAAGAGGAGCTGTAGACCTTCGGGACTCGAAAGTTTGCGGGCACATTTTATGGTGTTTCAAGGTGCAATCAGTTACAATGCCGAGCTGATGAAGTTGTCCAATATGTGGAAAAAGTTTGCTAAAATGTGCCTGGCTGACTTTCATCAGCTCTTTGAAGAAAAGAACAATATCTACTCAAGCAGATTAAATCATCGGCATATGATAAAGAAACTCTCTCGTGCTGAAGCTGTATCGAGGAAAACTATTTTGAAACGACATTTGAAAGCATGAAGCGAGCTTTTAATGAATATCTCAGGAAGTGCTGAAAGCGACTGACATGGTACAATCTGTGATGACCTCTGAAAACATTAAGCAACAGAAGAAGAAGCATTCTGCGTTAATAAACAGACAATGTCTCCATGAAAGTGCCTTTCACTTCCAATTTATGCGCACACTACCACACAAACTGCTGTTTATTACGAACTGAGAACTAGATAGAGAAACTTCTATGAATCCGAATGACAATATTGCAGAATAATGACCAGTATCGGAATGAAAGCTTGACAGATATTTAAAAATCTACCTGCTTCCATAACTGTATGATCACGTGTAAGTGTTAATACTTATAGAAATAAAGACAGAGTACCTTATAATCCGAGTTTATTATTCTCATGTCCAAATATATGCATTCAACAAGCGACATGACTGTTTGTAATTTACTCTGCTTGTTTGCATCTTTTGGCATAAATACTGTGCACGATATTTTGCCCGCAAAAATCTGCTTTATATCTTTTTATTTGTGTAAATTATTACATAAATGAAAATAAATGTTTCAACGTTAACCTGTGTGTTTATGCGTCAAGCAGTGGTAGTAATACTAAATATTCAGACATTTGTTTAAAAGAGAAATTACGTGGTATTCATTGTTTGTTTCACACACACAAACTATATCGCTAAATATTATAGTCAAAAACAACCTGAGCTACTACGTTAGAGTAATTTCGAAAATGTTTCTTTCGCTTTAAGCGTTGTCTGTTCGTTGTCTTCTTTGCCCAAACATGTTAACATTTGTATAATAACACGTTTTTTAAATGTGATCTTCGGTTTGTATGCCTGGAAAAAGTAAACGATGCACTTTCTCGCTGAAGATCGTCAAAGAAACATTTTTGATTCGTTACGCCAAATCAGTTAAACGGACACTGCCGGATCGAAAAAAGCCATTTCAGTCAAAGAAAGCTTAAATGTTAAACGTCAAAATAAAACCACATTGCAGAATGCTGGAATCATTACGCGAGCAAACACTGAACAACGTTCTATGGTGTTCACGATCCAAAAATTGATTCGTGATGAGAAGGCAGAAAAACTGCTTATATGTAAATAAATCGAAAAAAAGGCTGCTCTATCATTAAATGAACAGAACGCAAGCTGAAAATGCAAAAAAAATCGAAAATAAATGAAGAAATCTGGATCATTACCACAAACTGAAGATCGAAAATAAATGGACTTGTCATAAGGACTCGTCATAAGGACTAAGACCTATTTTATTCAATTTGATCGAGTAGATTTCATGGCCTTCACTTCGAATTTGATTCATGCTAGCCATTGTCTGTCTCTTCTCAAACAAACATTCCTTGTAAATTTGCATGTCGAAGCTTTCGTTTCGTCACTGACTTCTTTATTCTTTGGCCGTTTTCTTCTCCCACCTGCTTGTCGTTTCGGTATGAAGAAAGAGTACATCTTTGGTCTCAATCAATGAACTCTTGAATGGATGCCGTGTGTTTCATCTTTCATCTTCCCAAGGACTTTCTTGTTTGTTAGGCTGTACAATGGATGGTCTTGTGGGTATTCGGACGTGTCAAAAAATCGATGTCTTGTAGCATGTCTTGATAAACATCGTCAGTCTTGATCTCATAACGAAGGCTGTCCGTGTCTGTGAACATCAACTTTGCGTTGCAGCCATACTGGGTTTCACGTATTCATAATGAAACTGGTACATGAGCACTTTGGAGATCCAGAAACGAATCCGAACAATGATTGACGGTTTAAATACAGCTTCGTCTTCTTCATATTCAGTGCTGCTAAATCTTCGGAAATATGAGTAATCGAGATGGATGCTATTGGTTTGGACAGTTTCTTCTTGTCGTTGACGAGCAACATTTGACTTCCTCAAGTTTCCGTAGGAGTTTGCCAAACACCGAGTTATTCATCAACTTGTGAAATCTTTCTCGAAGTCGTTTGCTGCGTGCTTTCGTTTCTCGGTGTTGAAGTTGATGTAAGTCTTTAGCCATGGACTTTGCTGAAATACGCGATGGATCTTTGTCAACTTCATACCAAGTTCTGAGCATTGCTTCAGGTTGCGGTAGTGGATTACGTCTTGTCTTGAATTCGGAAATAAACTTACAGCACCACCACGAAGATTCAAGCATTCTGACAGCTCTTGGCAGTATGGTGACGCAAACATCTCTGGGAAATCTTCATTTTCTCAGGTGCTAGAGGCTAATCATTGTGAAGATCGTGTAATTCGGAGAGGGATAGTGTAGATCCGCTTCTAATATGTAACCTTCTTCGTTATCATCTGCAACGTCTGTGATGTCGAGTTCGGCAATCTCTTGGTCGGTTAGCCAGTCGAATTCACCCGTTGGAAGAGGTTGCGACATAGCCCAGCCGTAGAGGTTGTTAGCATCGAAATACATCACATACGAGGTCTCTTGCGTGGGATCGTAATTAGGAACATAGGGGTTGTTTGCCTTTGCTAAATCGATTACTTATCATCGAAATTCCACCACGGAGGCCTTCTTCAATGAATAGGTACATATCTGGGTCAGTCAGAAGTTCCAGTTCGACGTCAGTCATTTTCAAACACGCTTGCCAAGCCAAACCAGGACTAGTATAGAAGTGACATGGATCCAAGTTATATGCTTTCAGGCATACACTTCGGAAATTTTCAAACACATCTGCGAGAAGTAGTACATCTGACTTTAGGTATAAGTCGTGGTAATCGCCCATGTTCTGGCATGTGAAGTTGTTAAACACACTCGTTGCGTGGTGTAATCCTCATCTGAAATTTGTTCATCGTTCAGTATGTTGTAAAATGACTCCTTCGGTGGTAAAGTTTGCTCGTCAAATCGTTCGGTGCAATCCATGTAGTCGTAAGGGTAAACTCCTTTTCTCAGCAGCAAAGACACTTTATCGCTGTCGACGTACTTCTTTAGAATTGGGAACTTGTCAACACCGTCCTTGGATAGATTAGATACTAACTTTTCCAACGATGCATTCATAAACTGTAGAGAGTCGATAAAATCCAAATTATCGATGGAGAAGGAGATGTACTTCTCGGTGTTGTTTGGAATGCAGTTGATGTTCTTGTCTTTGAGTTTGCCAAGGCCTTGCATGATCAGATGAGAGTCATAGCCGCGTAGATTATGAAGAATGACAGGAATGCGACCAGTAAAACTGTAGTTCAAATTGCAGTCGTTGTGTGCAGCTCCACGAAACTTTCCGGTGAGATGACAATGGTCACGAACACGATCGGCACCCAACTCACATCCACAAATATGACAGTTGACTGCATCTTGAAATGCCTGCTCTTCGTCGTTTTCAATGCGCATGGGTTCGATAAACTCTAGTTTTTCCTCAATATATTGTTTTCAGGTTTCCATGTGCTCTAGGAACTTATCCACGACATCTTCTCCACGATATACAACAGGTGGTTTAGAGTATCTGTCCACTTCGGATACCACGATGTACGAAAATCCACAAGGTTGATGGTGTTGGTATTTTTCAGTGGAAGACTTTTCAGGATTAGGTTGGGTCGAGTCGATCTTGGAGGTAAGACTTTCGAAGTCGGCGTAGATCGCAAACGGGACTTTCAACTGCTTGTGGTAATCGCTTGAAATGTAGAAGTGCATTGTCCCCATCTGGTAGTTCAATACGTTGTGGGCCGTGCTGTGAGCAGTGGGGTTCGTGGTCTTGAGTAGGTCTTCTCGGATAAATCCATGACAGTAACGACAGTGATACATTCGACACTTGTGACGGTTTTGGCTGTAGAGGAATTTATCCAGATCTTTAATGAGACAGTAATGTCTGGTTGTTCCCAGGGAGTATAGCAATAGATTCACGTGGGTGTCAAAGTGTTCCTTTGTAATGTAGATGGGAAAGAGTACGTCTTCGAAGCCAAACACATTGATTGAGATATTGTTCTGCTTTTCGAATTTTCCAATCTTGTCAATGGTAACAGGGAACTCAACACCGTTGAAGTTAAGTTCGTCTTTAAACTGCTGGTAGTCGTGCACTCTTTCGGGTTTACGTTGGCGTGGAATTGGATGTAGAGCTGCAAGGACCGACCACATGAAGCACTTGTCATCAGAATTCTTTATGTTAATGATGGCTTTCTTGGTCTTTAGTTTGCTGGGAAGTGGGATATAACTGGATCCTTTCACTGGAGTATAGTGAGCGATGTTAAGATCAAGATGAAGGATCTCGTCTAAGACCCAACCACTTCCTTCTTTTTGAAATAAAACAAGTGACTGGAAGACTTTCTGCTTGGCTTCGTCTAGTTGACTATCGAGTTCGTGTTGGTTTACTGCTGTCATAGAGAAACTTCGGAAATGGGTTTCGGTAGTCACATCTTCACCGTCAGGTTTAGGCTTGATGAACCGCACTTTAACGCTGATGGACCATTTAATACCCCTTTTCTTTACCAACTCGTTCGAAAGGTGATTCAATATGGGTTTTGTCTTACCACGTAAGAAGTGAGACATATCTTGCTTCTGATCATTTCGTGGTTTCAGCTCAATTTTCCTCAAGGAATCTTCGAAGGCTGTTGTATAAGGGTCGTCTTCTTCTGGTCTACCTTTGCCAACTTGATTCTCAACTCGTATTTTCTTTGAGATTGGACCGCCATCGCCTTCGTCACGTCCTCTCTTCAAAGGGTTCCCCTGACATTGGATTTGATGTTCCACTAAATGATCACGACGGTGAAACCTTTTTCTGCAGTTGTCACAGGTGTGTGTGATCGTTCCTTGGTGTCGCTTCTGGTGTCTCTTCAGTGCATCTCCTCGTGTAAAGGACGCGCTGCATTGATCACAGACAAACTTCTTCTCTCCGTGAATGGACCGTTCGTGACGAGTTAAACTTCTCAGCTGGGTGAACTGCTTGGAGCAAGTCTTGCAAGTGTAATCCATTCTATAAACGACGCAGCAATATATTAATTGACAAATTTTACAATATGCACTTTCAAAATTTGCAAAACACTGAATATATACACAAAACCTTCCCCGTCTTATTGTGGGAGAGGTATTTTAAAAAAATTAATTTAAAAAATAATATACGTACTACGCATGCGCAGTAGCAAGTGTTGTGCTTTGTGTGACTATAAAGCTTTAAGTCTGTTAGAATCGCAACAACTAAACCCGTTCGTTGCTAGACTTTCCCAAGGGCCACCTCAGATTCTTTCTTCATCGGTGTAGCCAACAAGAGCACAGCAACTACTTGGTGAATGTGGTAATAAGCAATTTCTTTATAGTAAAATAATTTAACTACAAATAGTATAACAAACAAAATACCAATTACCAAACCAAATAATTTAACTGCTTTTAGACTACAACTAAACCTGTTCGTTGCTAGACTTTCCCAAGGGGCACCTCAGATTCTTTCTTCATTGGTGCAACCAACAAGGGCACAGCAACTACTTAGAAGCAGTTTCTTAATGTTAACATAGATATTACTCAAAATAGAAAAAGATACTTGAACTTTAATTACCTTGACGTCGATAATCAGCGTACCAACTACCAACTCTTTGGTAAAAATGAGCTTGTTTAGACGAATAAAGTTTTGGATCAAACTGTCGTATATAAACACAAAACCCTCGCCGTTCGATTGTGGGAGAGATAAATAACACGCAATGCGCATGCGCACTAGCACGGTGTTCATTGATCGTGTTCGTTCTTGCCTGTATTTTGACAAGAATTACCATATATTTTGCATTTTCATCGATTGAGCATATGTTTAATATAAAATACTAAGCCAAATATGTATTATTAATGATATTTAAATATTTATGAGATGCTGTAAGTAAAAAAATTAACTCCGGTTTATTTCATAATGTTCATAACGCAAACAGCATCAGACACGTTATAGTAACCTAATATAAACTAGAGACTGTAGATAAACGAACGAAAATTACCTGAAATAAACTAAAACTGTATGTGTTTAAACGGTATCGAAATAGCCAAATATAAACTATAGACTGTTGATAAACAAAACGGCGATATATTGTAATAAACTAAAAACTACAGACAAATATACTGTGTGAAATCAACTAAAATTGTACATAACTAAACGGTATTCACGTACCTAAACATTACCAAATGATGTAGATGTAATAAACGGTAGCGAAATAGCCTGAAAAACCCCGGAAAATTCCTGTAGCAACAAACAACAAAAGCTCCATTCTATCAAAATGTATGAATAAATTAAAATATTTAAGAATCGGTGACGTCATGGGTGGTGCTTCCTGCACCACCCGCACCACCTGCCGCAGAACCCCCACTCTTATACTACTATAGCCCATTAAAAGTTTAAAACCATCCTTCAGTTTTGATGTTTTGAAAGCACATATTAATATATTATTATATTATATTATACCTTATAATTTGTATTGCATCTTAATAATGACTGTATTTAATAGTGCATATGCATGTATACCCTACTATACCTTTTTATATAAAAATATTTAAATAATACACAAACAACAACATTTCACAAGTTTGTTAAAGATGTATAATAATTGCCGTCTTCTATAGTATGTTTATTAATTATTATATTCCTTAAACAATTTATAGCACGTACCGTTCCATCTTCACTTTGATTTTTCTTTCGCGTCAAAAACGGGATGAAATTTTGAATATTGCTTTGCCTTTTCATGATTTTATATACAAATCAATCTCGTATAGAAGGGAGCATTGGAGCAACCATGTGCGACGAAGTTATCGATGCCTGATTGGCTGTCAGTTATACACGCGCCTGCTGTAATGATGTTCGCATCTATACTTCATGTTGTCAATGGTATGGAGAATTTAGCTATTTTATTAAATATACATTTTTAAGTTGAATATTATCGAATTTTCTAATATATTTAATTTTAAATCTTTACATAAATTGATCCATCATTGGACTTCTCACAATGGGAGGCTCATAAGTTTTCAATTTTCAGGGGAGGTGCAAAAAATCTCAGGGAGGTGCAAAAAATCTCAGGGGAGGTGCAAAACGATCTCAGGGGAGGTGCAAAACGATCTCAGGGGAGGTGCAAAACGATCTCAGGGGAGGTGCGCACCGCCCCGCGCCTCCCCCCAAAATCCGGCCCTGAATATAGTAAAACATTCTAGGATAGCATGCATTGCACATTTTCGATTCTGACCAGGTAATACTGTGTATTTTCAATATTCTAAAGCACTTTGAGCTACTGTTACTGTCATCAAATTATAACCCTGATTTAAGCCAGGTAAAAGAGGACAAAAATTGATAAATTCAAGTTTAGAAAAGATATGCGTGCAAACACTTGAAACTTGCTGTGTGTAGGCAATTTGATGTATGCATACATACAGTATATATAGGCTGCATATATGAACCAGAGTCAAATTAAAATTTTGAAAGCAAATTATAATGAGGTTTATAACAACTAGTTTACTTACCACTAGTTCTTCGTGATTAGCTTGGTTTGCAGCAGAATTAGGTTCTTCCTGCAATTGTCTTCGTCCAACTCCTCCCCTTGTATTTTCCCCACCTCCCTTGCACCTCGTCCCCCCCTTGTACCTCGCCTCATCCTTGTCCTCTAGCCCCCTTTTCTGTTGTGTTCTTTTCTACACTTTTTCCTCTTCCCCAACCTTTAGTCTGCCTTTTCTCGCTTCCTTCACTATCATCTGTCCTCTCGATCTCTGTCTTGCACAGAAAAATCAGAATCCTAAAACAACAAGAGAGAATATGAGCAAAGGGTCAAATTTTCCAATGGTATACAAGTTAATTTATTAGGCAGTTGTGATATCCAAGCTAGAGGTATACTGTTGAAGACCTGCTGACACTTCTGCCCGCTGATCAAGCAGAAGTTATACTAGAATATCAAGTATTATCAACTATCATGAAGTGAAATTATAAAATCATTAATACGTCTCCGTCATCTCGTACCAAATTCACGTATGTGCTTTATAGAAATTATAATATCATAGCAAATATGGTCCTTCGTGTAAGGCCTGTTCTATCGAAGAAAACTTAATGCAAGATCGGAAGTAGACATGAATTTGACATGAAAGGTTTGTCTTGCACTCGAGTTTACTTATGTAAATGAATTGTAAAGCACAAAGAAAGTCCTGCCTGTTTTATATTCATGCGCCAAATTTTCATTAATAGAGGAAAAAATGTAAAAGTTCTTACCGTATTGTCGCTATCGCTCTCTTGGGTACTTCTGTTGTTCATACAAGTAGAACCACAGACTTCGCCATGACACGTACTCGAACAAAACGTATTCAAGCTTCGGCACGAAGCGTTTCTTTTAAACAACGGCCGCGGCATTTGCATACAGTTAAATTATATACATTAGGCAATGCCGCGGCTTGTTCTGTCAGCTTTACTTCTAATTCTTCAAGCGTGAAGAACCCCTCGCTTACGTCGTCGGCCATGACAGATTGACAGTGAAATTTGATCTTGCGAAATGTTGTGTAATGCCAATACTTCATGTTATAGAATTATATGGTTCAAAACAAAAACGTAAACAAACTCCGCGCATGCGCAGAACGGACTGTAGACCATCTTTAAATATCCATACGAAATAAACTAGCCATTTTATGACAATTCTCGTGAAAATGCCGTCTTTATTGCGAATCCCGGTTTTGTCGGCGCACGCTCGGGCAACTTCGCAAGCTAAATCTCCGCGGCTTTGCATTCTAGCGTATTGAAAGTACCGGCAATCGATTCCGCGTGATGTCATTGTCTAGATGGCCGATTTTCATTGGTTTATAACAATCAACAATCCCGTAATATCGAATTTCGTAATTTATTTCGCGTGCGCGTATTAAATTTCAAGATTTCGGTCGTTTGTATGCGACTTTCAAAATACTTCTACTTCTTCAAATGCAATGAAACTTTCCAATGATATTCCTTTTTACACGAGCTACAATTTTGGAATTAATATTTGCTCGAAAATAATAAATCTTGCCCTGGCAATTCCGATTTATTTCAACAATAATTGTAAAATTTTTAGATAATTTATGAACATGTATCCAAATTAATTTTGATATGTAATATGAACCGGGACAAACTTAATATCATTTTAAAGGGGAAGTCATAAGCTATCGAATGACGCGTGTCCTGTTGCCAGAGAATAAACAAGTCTGGAGATATTTCCATTTGAAACAACTGATCGTAATTACGGCAAGCGACGGTCAACAATAAGGAGATAAGGCTCACGGTGTGCCAATTAGTTCTAAGGTAAAAATATCTAAAATTTCTGAAGTGACTCAATTTCGTAGGTTGGTACGAAAAATGGTATACAATAACCAATGTTTGCAGACGGAAACGGACGTTTACCATCACAGTATGCTTCGATAAATGCATTAATTGGGATTTTTTAGGTACACGATAACATTTATTTAAAAGCAATAATTTTTTTTCAAATCAACATAAATTTTAAGGTGCATTTGCATAGTGGACCCAATAAAATTAGGGCTCTCACTGTCGAAAAAAGGTCGCTCACTTGAACGAGCAAAAATTTAACAATACACCACCAGAATTCCAAACACGCTATGAAGACGTTTAATCAACTTCCAGTAGAGGGAAATATATTAAAGACACTATTTCAAGTTTTACATGCAACATCAAGCGAGTTTTATGAGATCAACAGACAAAAAATCAAACACATTCACTCCTCACCGCCATGTTCCAAAAATAACAAAAAAATGCACTATTTTGTCTCAAAGCATCACGGCATTCTTGAGCGCGAGTTTCTCAATTTAAAAAAAAATCTCCTCTTAACAAGATGAGCACAGTATAATGGGTGGGACATGAACATTGCTAATAGTTTACTGTGAAAGAGATGTTAGACTTACCATTCTTCACGTTGCCAAACATCCAATTTTCATACATACAGAATAGTATGTGTCTATGTGATATAAAATAAATTAATGAAGTAGAGTAGTAGATGTAATTTCATATGTAAAAGTCAAATGTGTAACACATTTCACTTATTGATATGTGTACCCATGCCATGGGGTGACGAAGAACCAACTGATCAGACAAGAATTCTTGCAGACACCTTATGGGCAAACTAATGTCCCAGGCTGGTTTGACAAACTGCAAAGTGTTATTCAGAGTCAACAAGAACCAGTGTTTTTATGCCAGTCTGATGTGCATGAAAGCTGATCTATAGAAAACAACGTTTATCATTGTACTTCTGTCTTTCTGAATGGCGTACCAACATAAAAAACAATGTCTGGCGTAGATCCTCGGTGTATATAAAGAAACAAATTTTCCACTGTGGCGTGAATCGAGGTAATCTATATCACATAATCTATCTGTACATACACAACTTACGGCTACAGCTCAGCAACTGGCCTCTGTAGCTCAGTTGGTTAGAGCGCTGGACCGGAATCGCAGGGCCGTGGGTTCAACTCCTTCCAGTGGACCTAGTGTTGATTATCCACCAAACCCAGTAACATACACAGAGCTGTACAAGCAATTCCCAGTAGCAGCAGATCTAATAAACAAACCAGACATGGAGTTAAATATTAATCTCCATTTCAAATATTTATAGTTTACACAATAACACAAACTACTGTACATGATATCAGTATTAAAACGTGTTTTAAGAGTAAAGGATAAAATGTTTTGGTCCTGGGAAGTCAATTAGCCAAAGGCTATTTCAGAATAGGACCAATTTGCTGCCAATACCTATATTCTATTTTTAATTAACAAATACAATTTTACATCACATCTGAGATCTAGTCCAGTCCCAGACCCCCTTCTGGCCACACGGCGCGGCGGCGAAGGAGGGTCCAGACGAACTTGCATGCGCATGCGTCAACTACCACCACAAATATGTGGAGGTCGCGAGGTCGCTAAGCTCTGTTTACTACAAGGAAAATTCCGCAATGGCAAAGCAAACTTCTGATACTTTTGTAACGCTCATAGAGAAAAGATTTCTCCATATTTTTGGCGCAGAATTCGTTGACGCCGTTAAGTATGCCATGGAAATATGTAAATACAATTTTGTGCCAAAACTTGAGCAACTGCAGGCGATCTATTACCTGTCCCGGGGTAAAGATGTATTCGTTCATCTGAGAACTGGTTTCGGAAAGTCATTAATTTACACGCTCTTTCCATATCTTTGCGATGCTTTGCGATCCTCTCCTGACAACGATTGCCGGTCATCTATTGTTGTTTTGATATCACCATTGATTTCCCTCATGGATGATCAGATGGCTAAGATGGCTAAACGAGGAATCCCTGGCGTCAAACTCAATGACCTTAACGAACGACAAGTTGACGACCTTCGACAGGGAAAATCTCTCGGAAAATCTAGTATCAAAGTCGCTTTGTTATCCCCTGAGGCTTTTACCTGCGGGACAATAAGGGAGACTCTGAGACGACTGAAAGATAATATTGTTTGTGTGGCAATTGATGAGGCACATTGTGTGCAACAATGGTAAGTCTACTTAATTAGATATTTACATGTATAAAGTATAATAGTTTTCAACGGTTTGCATTCAAAATTCACTCTCCAAATAGTACGTCACGTTGGATATAAAGCCTCGTTGTAATGAAAGAGATTTTGACCTTTTATCTTGTTACTTGTCATGTATTATCTGTTTTAGAACTGTGTGATAATTTGAAACTATGTCACCAATTGGTGGGTTTCACTATAAGCACTATTGGTCTGTTGTACAGCAAATGGTGGTCAACCAGCAGCTATCAGAGTTAGAAAATAATGTTAATTTTATTAATTACATGTAGTAATTACAATAAAACAGAGGAATTTAGACATTTATTCCTTTTCCCTTTATAAGTGTCAACAGTTCTGATATCAACCACCATCTGCTGTCCTGTATAAGTGCTTACTGAAACTCACCAATGGAATGATAAATTGCTCTGAAGCCAAGGTCTTAAAGCGGCTATGTCACCCGCTGCGCATCCGTTCTGCGCATAGATCAACTTGAAAAAGTTCACCCAACTTTTTCAAGTGTATCGAATTCAATATGGCGTCTGACCAGGGCGCCATGCACGGAGGTTCAAGGAAGAATGCTGGTCGAAAAAAAGTGTTTTCAAGCCGAAAAGAATATAGAAAGTTATGGGAGAAAGAGCACAAAAGGATTTATTTAAGTGCTAATATATTTTATACGTGGCAAGAGGCCAAAATAAGGGCTGGATATGAACGTTCAAGTGACACTGATTTTGCTGCACATCTGTTGTCTTTGGAATTTCGCCGCAGGTAGGTTTTCAATATGATTTTCAATATATTTTGAAGAGTAAACGATACTAATGTGCAATTTATTTTGCTTGGGGATTTAAGGGAATCAGTGTCTGCAAAAATAATGCCAAAACGGCGACGAAATTCAAATAAATCTATTCTGGTGGCAACTGAGTCTTCGACTACGGAAGTAGAACACAATGTTAGTGATTCTCACATGATTAAAGAACAGGCAAACGTCAGCCAAGGTATGAAAATGACTTTTATATACGATGTGCTTTGTAATGGGAGTAAGATTGATATTATTGTAAAATACGATTTTGCAAGGCCAAGGTATATTTAAATATAGACATGAAAAATATGCCTGGCCATGGTTGATGGTGGGAATCGAACCTACGACCTTTGGATACTAGCCCAAAGCTCTACCAACTGAGCTACATGGTCAGGTCGGTTTGAGTATGTGATATTTTGCAACAGAATCTAGTTCCTACAATATCAATGTAATATAGTAATCATGATTTTTTCTGCACGTTGGATTTTACTGAGGTGAATATGATGCTTGTGATGTTACTCTAAGTGTATATCCATTCCGCAAGCTTGAAAAATATTGCTGTTCTGATTGATTATGTTACTACCTGAAATAAACAAGAAGAAACTGAGCTAAGTGAAAGGTCGTAGGTTAAATTCCCACCGTGGTCAGGCATAGTTTTTAAGCTTGCCCGGTGTGGATACACACTCAGAATAACATCACAAGCATCATATTCACCTGAGTACATTATACCAACACAGAAAAAAAAATATATAGACAAAGAAAAATTGTATCAAAGATTATAAAAAGAATTAGTTTATATTTATAGGATTGACAACAGGTGTTGTGTTGTATACTATTTCATATTTCCTGCTTTTAGAACCCCGAACATCTACACCATTAAAAAGGTCATATGACAAAACCCTGTCTCATGTTGAGTCACCGGTACAAAGTCACGAACCTTTGCAACCAACTTTGATGAAGACAGTAGCACTATGCAAGTGAATGAAGATAAAAATTCTGATGATAATGCATCATTTCAGGACAGGTATAAAGCAATCAGTGTGTGTGTTTTAGTTTATACCATTGTTTACCCATTAAATTAATAATTGCATGTTCATAAGTATTCATTCTTTATATATTGTAGTTTTGTTGGTGAGCAAGATTTTTCTGTGAGGAGGGAAGGAAATACATCTATATTCTCAGATGATGAAGGAGATTCTGAAGAAACTATTTCTGTGGAAAGTTTTGGGTACTACCACGTTATCATCATAGTAATTAAGTTTTATGATTGTAAGGTACCATATACTGGCTATATCATGTACGGTACAGTATATCAAAGTCTATACAACTCTCGTTCCCAGGGCTTCATGGTGCCTGCATTGCCATGAATGAGTCTTTGGCAAGCCGAACTGCAAGAGTACACATTGACCAATCAGAAAGCTAATATGTATGGGCAAACACTATGGATTGGTCTTAATCCTTATTTAACCTATTTATACAGGCAGCATGACCTTACCAGTTCAGCAGTTGAGTTCCTAGATGATGACGAAATTCTTGACGAAAATAAGTAAGTAATTTTGAATGTATTATTTATAATTGTTCGTAATGAGATATAAACAAGAGAAATCCTATTAGTGAAATCCTATTAGTGATTTGCTGTGGCTTGTTACTTAATTAATATCACACTTGTCTCAAGATTGATTCTCTTCAGGCCTTTTGGCGGTGCATATTTTAGAGTATTGGTGGGGGGGGGTCCTATTTGAGATAGGGAATCATAGAGTATAAAATTCTCTGCTGTTAGATAGGGTAAATAGTAAATACTAAGTACAGTAGGGTGCATTGCCTGCTGATGGTTAACAAGAGACATTGGCAGATGGGTTTGTTAACCCATTTGCCAACCATTAGCGGGTTAATAAAATGTACCATATGTTAGTTTTTTATCTAATGCCACTGCCAGATGATTTTACTTGTCATTGGTAGAGCACTGGCAGTAGATATTAAACAAATAAGTGTGAATAACTTAGTACATAATTCAATACATGAGAGCAGGTAAGAATAGCGGGGGGGGGGTTAATAAATTTCTTTATTTAAAGTGCCATTATTTTAGAAAGGCTTAATAGAGGGATTGTATAAGTTTTGATATTCAGATATTGATGCATTGAAATTAGTTGCATTAAAGAATCATTGTCAACCACAATGCATTTGTTTACATCTTACGTTAGCAACAAATGACAATTCTAAACATTGTTTTGGTGCAATTTTAGTATAAAAAAGTTAACATGAGCAAATATAACCATCGATTGGAACTACCACATTAATCTTCCAAATGCAAAAAGTAAGTCTGGTGTGGAAATGGTGACAAGAAGATACAACAGAAGGACCAGGCAGTGGGATGTTAAAAATGTCAAAGTTGAAAAAGGATTTGAGTACATTCCAGTACTCATTTCAAAGGTTATCCAACGGAGACTGCATGATGATGAGTATATAACCCGCCATGTTTCATTAAATGCAAGCGACCCAGGCCACATTGCTCCCACTGTTGCACATATACCACCACCAGCAACAAAGGACATACCAAAAAGAAAAAGCCGATTTTCACAATAACTGATGTAATAGTAGTACATTCCAATTTTACAATAGTATATAGTAATTAATACAAAAGTATTAATTACTATATACAAACATAAATTAGAATATCAATTATTAAAATCAAATTCCCTTTGCTTTTGCGAAAGTTTGTCAAAGGTTCATAGATATTATCGTTCCCTGTAACCCATATATACTCCAGTCACAGATGGATATCGTTCTCTTATTTTGAGGACTACACAAGAGGGGCAAACACGGCGATTCCTTTGCCCAAATATCCATGCCGAGCCAATATGAATTGTCTGTATCCAGCTTTGCGAAATGACCTAGTACTATTATCCTCTCTATCATTTCTTATGTCGCTTGTGTTTCTTATGCACAGTTCTAGCACATCCGGATCCAGGCATATCTTTGAAAAACGTGAAGATAATGTTATGCATTTTTTTAGTTTGCAACACTTATTTTCAATTTCTTGGGGCATAGGCCTGCAATGTGAGCATTCACACCATGGAGGAACAGCCTCATCATCTAAGGTCAAGCCTTGTTGCTGACCAGACTGACTTCCTTCACCTCTTTCAGAAACACCCTCCTGTGACTGCACTCTTGCTTCGCCTGACATGTCATCATGATTTCCATCATCCAGATCACTGGTATTCTCATCTAAGTTGTCTTGTGCAATAAGGAGTGTGTGAACGTAATCCATACTCCCTATTCCTCTTCTTAGGCTTCTAATTGCCAGTTTTCTCACTGTGTCTTCATCCAGTGTATGAATAAATGCCTGTGAATTTAATAATGTATTTTATAATGAAATAATGAAATGACCATCCAACATAACTCGAAAACCTAACGGTTCACTTAGCCTCCAGGCTCTAATAATATTGAATATACTAATATTTTTCAATGCACTTGTAAAAATAAAAAAAAAATATCTAATAACCATGTAAATAGTCAAGAGTGAATAAAGTTTTGTATTTGTAAAAAAAAAACAGCTTTAACAATTTCTAGCATCAAAGCAAGGTAATTGGTCTCATATCAGTTTAAGTCAAGCTATTGTTTCCATCACCAAGCCTCGCTATTGTATCAAAGAGAAGCTTTTAGTGAGAATAATGAATGGGCCTGATACACGGTTCACATGCACACGCCCCATATGCATTAATGTTAAGGGGTTGGTTATTTTTATTTACTAAATAGCTGTTATCATTGGTGCTGACTCTTCCACAGTCTGTTATTTGTACGCGCGGTCACGATTAATTCCTATCAGCCCTGCACGTCCATTGTTCTCACATTGATCTCTATTCAAAACTGAAGCGACGAGGGACGATGCAGATCATTGGTGTACAGTTTTGTCTAAAGGGGCTGACTCACCAAAATTGTTGTCGACATTTATAATTCGCCCAACTTCATTTTGACTGGGGGCTGAGGCAACAACCCCCCTGCCCAGCCCCATATGTCTTGTTGACAAATTTTGAAGTGAAAAAACATTTTAGAAGAAAATTGGAAAAAATTAAACTTAGCAAGCATTCAAAATGATATATTACTTGGAGATCTGACCACTGTGACCAGTATTAACCAAACAGATCTACATAATTTGTGCAGTACAGGGTTAATACAGACCGTAATACTGTATTATATATAGTTGGAAGTTACAGCATTAGACTATATATAGAGAGTTTTGCCAAATTTCTAGAGGGCTGAACCCCACCCAATATGATTTCTCGAGACCCTCAGCCCCATACTCTACACCTGTGGCTGTTATACAAAACGTCAGCATATTTCACTCCCAGCAACTATTAAATATATAATTATGTGTCATTTGGCTAATATTCGGGCTTCTGAGATAGGAAAAATCAGGTCAGCAACAATTTCCCGTCGGCAAACAGGCCTACAGAATGTTAATTGCCGCCCTGACATGATGACAGGTCGGCAATCTGCCTTTGCCGAATTATGTTTGCCGGCCTGAACAAATATACTGCTATTTTCCCTTTTCAAAGCCTGCGCTATCACCTCCCAATTAGACTTTATACTGCATCACCATTCAACAGTTTCAACCAAAGTTATTCAACTTAAACAAGTTTAATATATCTCATTTTAAAAACGTTTTAAACAATTTAACATGTATTAGAAATTCACAAACCGTAACATCGTCGTTTTCTTTGTCTCTCTGCTGATCTTCAGTATCAGTGTTGACAGTTGCACGCTGTGTCAGGCCACGGAATCCCTCTTTGCTACTTGCGCGGCGTGGTGATCTATCACGACCTGCGCTACTTTCGCCAACGTCTTCCTACAATAAAGTAGGATAAACAGTTAAATATAATGTGATATATTATGCAAACACAAATAAAAGATACTGTCAAGTACATTTGATTATACATACCCTATTCTTGCAAGGAGTTTTTCGAGTTCCGCACTTGCAGCTGGCAGAACACGCAACGTTCTTTGCCTTACACGGACAACCTCGGTTACTGCTCTCTTTTCTTTTTGTGGCACATGAACTTTTACAACTACAATTGTCAACCTGTATAAAATGAAGCAATTTTTGGTCTTTTCCGCCGCTGAATAATGTAAATATATGCACATTTTTAATCAAACTTACCGCACTCGTTGGCGCCTCCATAGTCGGAATGTTGTGATTCCGATATTTTCCGACATATTCCGAAAATCGGTTTGTTATGCGCAGAACGGATGCGCAGCTGGTGACATAGCCGCTTTAATGACGAGGAAAGCCTTCTCGGTCATCCCCATATAACAACTAGGTGCTGAATTAATTAACTTTGAACCATTTGATTATTGTATTAAGGGGCCGAGACTTCAGAGAGGCCTACAACGAGTTAAAAGATATTCGTGCACTGATGATGCCTGGTTTACCTATGGTCGCACTAACAGCCACTGCTAATTGTAAAACAATGAACTATATTATTTCTAAATTGGATATCGAAGGTTGCATTGTTATTAAATCATCTTCGAACGGACCCAACATTTTTTACGAGGTTTGCATTCTTCCTGATTGTGATGAAGATATGCTATTCCAATCATGTTTTGGCTTTGTAATTGATCAGCTGTTGCAATACAATTGCAAAGCAGATAAAGTTGTGATCAACTGTACCTCCACCAATGATTGTGCTAGCATTTATGAGTTCTTTGAAAACACTTTGGGGAACAATATTTACAATAACTCACACCAGTTACTGGTTAACATGTACGTCAAGGTTATGGATAAAAAACAAAGGAGGACATTGTAGCCAAATTTACTCTACCAGATGGTCCACTTAGAGTTGTTGTTTGCTCATCAGCATTTGGACTGGGGGTTGACTGTCCGAATGTAAAGACAGTTGTTCATTTCAAGTCCCCAGATACACTCATGCAATTTGTACAGGAGAGTGGTCGTGTTGGAAGGGATGGAGAAGTATCTAGTAAATCTTTACTCTTTGTTGGTGGAAGGGAATTTGGTCACTACAAGGCTAAACTTACAAAATCGTCTGCCATGAAAATGCAATTTGATGAACTTGAAAGCATGAAGGACTATGCTCTGAACACATCAACTTGCAGACGATTTTTGATCTTACACTATTTTGATGGTCTGGATGATGCAGAAAAACAGTGCAAGCTAATGAAGCCACAGAACTGCTGTGATGTATGTTTTAAAAAGGCTGGCGGATATGTGAGTACAACTGAAGAGCAGTTAAGCTATCTAACTGTTGGTGAAACCAGATTTGATGAAGTTGATATTGAAGCTCAATTATCTGAACAACAGAAAACTGATGTTCGACAACGTTTGACAAAGTATAGAGATGGACTTATGACATGCATGGAAGAAAGCTTGTTTGGAGTTGATAAGGTAACTGGTTTTACTGAAACTGTTATTGAACAAATTATTAGTAAATGTAATACTTTCTCCAGTGTCCAGGATGTGTATGATAATATTGATTTATGGTGTGAAAATCATGCCATTGCTGTTTATAATATTGTTACTAGTGTAAGAAATGTTAACAATTAACCCTGCTTGATAAGATATGTTACTAATATATTATACAATAATTGGGGGTGTTTACGGGGATGTAACCAGTAAGAAATGAGTGCCAGTTAAAATATTTTTGATCTTTAAACAATTATAATTTATAAGTCCAACTTTATACTTTGTCAAACGTTGTCGAACATCACTTTTCTGCTGTTCAGATAATTGAGCTTCAATATCAACTTCATCAAATCTGGTTTCACCAACAGTTAGACAGCTTAACTGCTCCTCAGTTGTACTCACATATCCACTAGCCTTTAAAAACATACATCACATACAGCAGTTTCATTAGCTTGCACTGTTTTTCTGCATCATCCAGACCATCAAAGTAGTGTAAGATAAAAATCATCTGCAAGTTGATGTGCTCATAGCATAGTCCTTCATGCTTTCAAGTTAATCAAATTGCATTTTCATGTCAGACAATTTTGTAAGTTTAGCCTTGTAGTGACCAAATTTCCTTCAACCAACAAGTAGTAAAGACTTACTAGATACTTATCCAGTGTTTGCCACAAGAATATCAAAAGCACCTAATATATTATCTGCCTTTTATGACAGGACTGTGCCTGGGTTTTTCGAAAATCTTACCATGTGTACCAGGTAATTAAAATCTCTCCCAGGTGGTTGTGCCTGGCACTCACCATCTAGTGCGGTTACATCCCTGTGTTTTATTGGGCAAGAGGAACGTCATGCTAAGGAGACAATATATTGCTTGACTTGCTGAGTCCCAGCATGGTCTATTCCAGCCTGGGTATATTTCTATGTAATTCAAAATAATTATAAATATTGCATTACACATGCTTACAAAGTGTGTGTGTAAAATTTTCCAAATAGAAAAATAAGCTCTCTAGATGAAAGGAAATTTATGCAAAGTAATTAGTTTGTATATAACATTATAAGTTAATCTGGGGGATGCTGTCCCTCTTGTCTAACCCAACTCTTGTCCAGTTAACACCCCCAAGTTTTGAGTTGGCATTCATTGTACATGCACGTAAATATACTGGATTATCAAATTAATCAATATAAAGCCTGTTCATAGATCCCCCCAACCAATATGTCTTGGCCTATTTCCGTATGTTCATGTGCAGTTTTTCATTGTGCCATGTTGGCCAATATGGAAGTCCAATATAGTTCTGTAATTAGCACTTGCAAAACTCAAAGCGAACACAAATGTTTTAAAGATGTTGTAATCAATATATTTGATACCTGAAGTAGAAATCATCAAATTGAAATACAAAATTCGAAAACTTGATCCAGGTTAATGTACATTCCTATAGTAAAATAACTAGGAGGCAACATCATATGAACAGGCCTTAACTTAAGTCACTAATTTATGAACCTTCCTTATCACTTTCCTCTTGTTCATCAGCTGTTTGCTGACCCTTTGAAAATCTTTTCACCAATCTTTTGAGCCAGGCAAACACCTTTCCCATATCTAAATCCTCAATTATGGATTTAGCATGACCTGAAAATGTCTTGTGTTGTCTACCACCTTGAAACTGGAAGACATTCATCTTTTGTATATCAAACAGCATGTTATCAACATCAATTTCTGAGCTGAGCTTTGTATGGCTCCGACATTGGGGAGTGACTTCACATTCTTGGTCAAAGTTCAAAACTACAGCATCCAACTTTTGTTGTGCTTTCACGACTTTTTGAGCATTTTTTTCATCCATCTTGCCTCCTATTCCAGAAAGAAGTTCTTTTGTCTTCCTTACCTCATGCTCCACTCTCAAATCACAAGCAATGTTCTTACCATGCCCTCCAGAAGTATTTACAAATCTTCCCCATTTCAGTTTATGTGCCATACAAGGTGACAGGAGTGAGTTCAAAAGAGCAATGTACCGGAAAGCTTCAAAAGCATATTTTGTCCTGCTTCCCTTTCTTCTAACTTTTGCCTTGAATATTAGCAGGAGAAGCTTCCAAATCTGTTCTTCTCGATCACCATCCCCTTCACGTATTGCATCTTCAAATTCCTGGAACACTAATCCAAGAGACAGTGTGGAACATGCATAATTGTAAACACAGTCCTCTTCAGTGTTTTGGTTTGGACCATTTGAAGTGGTACCAGTTGTATGACAAGCCATCCATGGAAGGTAGCTGTGGTTTCTACCATGATTAATTCCATCTAGGAAAAATTTTGTTATCCTTAGACATGATTACATGATGTATTCTAACATGTAAGCAAACTATAGTGAATAGTTACTGTATATGGACTAGTAATTAACATAATAATTTATGATGTTCTTATTCAATAATAAACATAGTACCATCGTCCATTTCTTTATTTCTTGGTCGCTTGGTCTTCTGTTTTTCTGCTGTAAAAACGAAATAGCATTATTATCGTGTAGTGCATTGCATACATTGTCATATACACGGAAAAGTAATGAGCATTCAGTTAATCAAGTTATATTTCATGAATATACCTTAATTTGTAAACCCCATACAAAATCGTAAATAAAAAGAACGCCAGTGTGCTACAAGTACTAGTCGCTGTAACTCTTTTCATTGTTACAACCACAAGCACTTGTAAATAGTTAACATATGAATTTATTCCTTTAACAACAACAGTTCTCTTCAACATTCGTGTCCATGAAAATGGTCATGTTACAGACATTACTAAGCACTTGTCATAATAAATATATGGTACAAACAAGGTCGCGGACCAGTTGTCGCCCCCCCCCTCCCACAAAAAAGAGATGACGCTGTGTCTACCACAGGTAGGTGCCCCTTTTTGGCTGTGCCCCCTACTTTTGAGATGCTTCCGCGGCCTCTGGGTATAAAGGCCAGTACAGAAAAAGTGTGATACAAACCAACAATCCTAACTGACTCAGCTACTCAATGTCTATCATTGAAAGACCGCTAGAAGTGCATATACCTTCCTTCTGGTACTCGGAAGTAACATCCATGTCACCCATGACAAATTTATCCAAAATTTCAAACACAGAGTTGTACAGCCAATCCTTTTTCTCTGTTGATTTTGTTGATTCAGGTGGTGGAGCATGATTGTTCGGAATACCATCAACGTTCTCCATTCCAAAATATTCCAATGCAGCAGCCAGGCAGTGAGCTTGGACGACATCATTGAAAAAGTCAACAGACTAAAAATAGAAAAAGCACTAAAGAACGACACTACTAACTAATTTTGACTCTGGTGTAACATCTGTTATAGTTGTTTATGAAAGAATTTTTGCACAATCCACATTTAACGGCATTACCTGATTCATTTCATGCTTAACATCTCCAGTAACACTTGTACGATGGGCACTACACCGTAACTGGTATAACGTACCAATGTCCTGGGCAGATTTGTCATCCCACAGATATGAAAAGATAACCTACAACAAAAAAATGGCGAATTGCATTTACATGGTAAATTTATCATGAAGTTTAACCTTTTACCTCTCATCTCCAATGCCTGAAATAGATAAGCCCCCCCTTGTGCTCAATATCGGATTAACAATATGGTTCGCTTACCATATTGAAATTTTTGTTCATTTTGGTACTCCTCACAATGTCCATTTAAATCTGGAAGAAATTGTGCTAAATTTGATAAAATTGAGATCTTTTTACACTTACTATGAGCAAAGTCATCTTGGTGTGCCAGTCCTCTGCAGTGGGCAGAACGTCTGCCAGACGTTGTTCTTTATCAATCGATGTCTTCCGTAATCTCTGTACACCGACTGCACGCTCACAAGTTAATTGATCCCCACCAAAGACTACTTGTTCACTTGCATTTCCTTCGTGGATATATTGATGCATAAACTCAAGAATTTCTACCATACCTTCACCACTTGATTCGTTAGCAAATACAAAGCCAAGATTGACAACACTGCTTTTCTTGCTCATTTCCGCGCTGTATTTGTGTGCAATGTGCTTTGGGACATACTTCTTAAATGGCTTCAGAAAAGCCAATTTACCAATCACATTGCGCAAAAACAAAATGGCAAAATTACTTCTGAACTTGCTGATGTCATCAGGTGATAACAAGAAGGTTGTCAAAGGTAATGTTGCCAAGTTGCAGATGGGCTTATCATCAGGTAGTGCATCAGATGAAACCCTTTCTTGTATTGCCAGTGTTAAAAACCAATGGTAATCCTTATTTTGGTTTGTGCTCCTCTGGTCTCTAGGCTATTCGAATAAGAAAAACTTTTATTTAAGCAACTGTAGTATTTACTACAAACTTAAAACAATAAGATAAATCTCGTTTCTTAAATGACGTCACAAACTTGCTTCCAGACTCCGTCATTACGTACCAAAATAGGACAACTTTTCCTAACTTAGTCCATCTTACAAACGATAAGCTACTTTTTCATGTTCTATTAAAATATCAAATAAAAATGGCTGTATAGGCTCTTTAACCAACGGTTAATTGGGTATGCAGACATGATTCCTATTTTTGCGCTATACTTACATCTACTCTCATATCAATGTTGTCACCCAAGAACTTCACTCCACCTGGATATGTCTTAAACCACTGTTTTGCCAGACTATCATGGTTTTCACCAAGCTTCAGCAAGAATTTCATCGTAGTGTCATAAGACATACAAAGCTCAAGGTGATTTAGTCTGCTATATCCCTGTTCACAAAACAATCCAAACCAAAAGATATTGATCAATTGAATATCCCCGGAAAATGAACTTGAAAAAATCCCAGGAAAGTATAGTGGCAGGATAGCTAGTTCCTTTATGTAGGTATATAACGAATTAGATAGTTAATACGTGCAGAGAAAAATATATTGCTTTTCTATATACCAGCATGGGCCGATTGTATAAAGTCTTAACTACGTTTTATTCCCCGTTTTGCACTATAGTTAACGCTAACCATGCAGTTCTTTATACAACCAGCCCCAATATGAGCGTGTTACTACATGGCTTATTTTTCGTTCAGTTCTAATTTCGTGCAAATTTAAACACAAGCAATGATGTAATTTGTAACATTTGTAAATTTTACAAGGCTGCAACAACTGTTCCGTCATAGTAAAGTGTCTTTTCATTTTACTCGGTTCAGGTTACCTCCTATTCATTCATTATATATAGGAAAAACAAATTTCCAACATTTCATATATAACGTGCCTTAAAAAATATTTACCATTTTAGTCATGCCTCCCTTTAAAAGTAGCAAGGAAACCACATATTGGGCAGCACTCATGTTCTGGTTTCTAGCTTTCATCAGCAAAGAAATAGCCATCCCTGCAGCAATCAGCTTCCTTTCCCTGGATTTAATGGTGTTCCTGTCCGCACTTTAAATTTTTAGATTTATAATGGCGAGCACAATTTGATACAACGTATTTGCTTTCTCATTTATTTCGTCCATCAACTTCAAAAAGCTAAATTTCGAAATGTCGTTTATTCCTTTCTTACGCAACAAAGTGGTATTTTCCGTTTCTGCAGAACACATATTCGCGCATTCACCTTTCAATAAATTTGCAGTCTTTTCTACACATAACTTCTTTCCGCAGTCCGAAGAAAGAACTTCCTCGACAACATTGTCATCATCATTTTTCATGAGGGAATGGCAAAGGTTGTTCCATTTTTTGTCAACAACAACAGATTGTTGCCCTCTAATTGAATGGCATATAAGTTGGTATGTAAAGTTTTCACTTTCGACCATTGATGCGCTGTCAGCGATAGTAACTGACGGAGTTAACAAAGTAAACGATGGCCTAATACATGGCAATGATGGCGTAGATATTGTAGGTAAAAACAGTCCTGGCAGTTTGGGTAGGGAACTTGGATACAAAAGCACATTTGAATGTGAAGAATACGCCGAAGGCACAGTGGTAAATGTTTGACCTGATGACGATGAAGGAAGTGGGGTGGTAACTATTGTTTTAGTTGAATTAGATTGGGTCGGCTAAAAGAATAACAAACATTTAAAATTATGCGCAAGGCCAGTAAATTAATCAGAACACTTATAATTATAAGAGAAAACAAACCAAGACAACATTACAACAAGCAAACAAAAACACCAGCTGGAAAAGAATCGAAATGACAAATGCAAAAATATTCGGTTTGGTTTAATTGTGTGAATAGTTTGCGTATGTTTCAATTATTGAATTTTTTCGTGTGATATTTTTATATGCGACGAGTGTATTTATAAACACATGCACCGAAAGCCAAGGATAAAATATTTTTCTGCAACCACATTAAATTGAATAGTGCTTGCAAACTATAAGTAAGTTTTGTAGTCAGATGGTGACTGGTTTAGTTTTTCAATAGTTTTGTAGACTGCGTAGCAAATTCAAATTTTCTATCTTATCTTTTGTTACAATGCAATGCAAAATAGCAAATATTTAACTGCAATTATACTTCCTAATTAAAACAATAACACTCGCAAGAACAGCCTAAAAAAAAAAAAAAAAAAAATATCGTTGGAAAACTGTAGTGATTTTGCTGAGAATCTGGAATCTCTTTCGCGGCCAACACGCGCTGCTTTTGAAGGCGGAAATCTTAAGACATTTGGCGAGGCTGGAAATGTTTTCCTTTTTCCGCGAGGGCTAATGTTCTCTTTATACTTTTTAATTTTTCCGACGGCCCTGTTCGCACTATTCCTGCAATTTCGACAGCAATGACGAGACAGTTCAGGCTTATCTCGTCTGATGGACAACGTATATGCTTTAAAAAAGAGCAAAGCTGTTGGTGTATAATCATCTTCTGCATTGTACAATACATATCTTCTGGCGGGAGGACACAATTCATTGCAAAATCGGCATGGAACTTCGGCAGACATATCGTACTTTGAGATGTTTTATACGTTTTGCGCGTTGAACAGGTGTAAGGGTTTTCCCTTTTCCGGAAGTCAATCGCAAGCGTTTTGATTGGACAAGTTGACCCATGCGCATGCAAGTTCGTCTGGACCCTCCTTCGCCGCCGCGCCGTGTGGCCAGAAGGGGGTCTGGGACTGGACTAATCTGAGATCGTATTACACCATCACCATGCCATGCGGTCCAACACACATCAAGTCAAAAATACATCATATTTATATAAGAATATTTTGTTTCGGTTGAAGTCGATAATATATATCCAAACGTTAGGCGATTAATATCAAGCAACAAAAGCATAAACAAAATGCCTTAATGTCTATATTTTAGACGACCGCAGTAATATAACATAGCCAGCGGTCATCGCCTCACGCGCACAGATTGCTCTGTAAATACAAGTCGAAAATCACCACAATAAATGTAGTTAAAATATAATATATTTGCATTAGGCCGTAGCCGTACAAGACTTGTTCCTTTCCCAAACATACTTCGGAATGTACGATTCGGCACCAAAATTTCTGCCCAAGCAGAAGCTTGTGTTGTTGATAGCGCTCAACAGCTCTTGGACAGAAGAATTCGGCGAAGCGTCGATTCGCTTCCTCAGATCAGCTTGAATTTCCACCAGACATTGCTCATCGTTGTTCTCAAACATGGCCTGAACGGCCTCGTAAATACTACGAGACATTGCAGTATATTCGTATTATATTTTCCGAGCTACTTCGATTGAATCTTTGCGGTCAAAGCTGCGATCAGAAAGAATCATGCCGTATAAACTGAAGCCTGATGCACCTGATCGGTCAGAAAAATCTAGCCAATGGGAATTCAGATTTTTTCAATTTAGCCAATCGGATACCTTGTATACTAGCGCCTGATCGCTGAACTCCCCGCAGAACGCGCTCTCAGGCGTTTTCTCAGGCGTTTTCCTGACGACTGCCCCCCCCCCCCATTACCCCCCGGTTTGCTAACAGAAACACTTTCAAACTTGAGATCTCGTTGACTCTACATAACTCGGCAAAAGGGACTGGCACGAGTTTCAAAAGAGCAAGATTAATTGTGCTGTCTCGCTGGCGCTCGGAGGCAATTACTTGAAATCATTCTGGCTACAGAATCTTGAAATTTGGCGCAAATTATACCTTGAAAGCCAAACCATTTAAACTCAGCATTGAAATCGATGCGCAACAGGCAATTAGTGATGATTTTATGTACAGTTCAATCACGAGCAGGAGTGTTTTATTACTTATTAGGTTTAAAACCGTATTAGACCTAATAAAACACGTACTGCGAGTTTATTGAATGGCTTCAAAAACATCTCATTAGTGTTCTTTATATAAAGAATTCTTATTAGGATGAGCTTTTATATAAAGAATACTATTCTAAGCACTCGTAATAATATGCGAAGAGCAAATACGTAATAATAGTAGTTGTATGAATGTATGGGCATATATTACGTGCATGGGTAGGCAGCAAAGCTATAAAATGCACGAACAACGGTGTGGCCACAGAATAATAATGTATAGAGAAGGGTCACTCAGCGAGGCAACGTGTCCTCGTTTTTTGCAAACTATCTACACGAGGTACGAGTTTGCGTTCTTAAGTGCGGGAATTCACTAGTTATAAAATCTATATACATGTGGGACGAGATTTCGTCATTGAGTGAAAATTCACTATAATCTATATACATGTGCGACGAGATTTCGTCATTGAGTGAGAATTCACTATAATCTATATACATGTGAGACGCGATTGCGTTATTGCGTGAGAGTTCACTATAATCTATGTTCATGTGAGACGAGATTGCGTTATTGAGTGAGAAGTCACTATAATCTATATGCACGTGAGACGAGATTGCGTTATTGAGTGAGAATTCACTATAATCTATATACTGTACATGTGAGACGAGATTTCGTTATTGAGTGAGAATTCACTATAATTTGTATTCATGAGAGACCAGATTTCGTCGAACTTGAGTGAGAATTCACTATAATCTATGTTCACGAGGGACGAGATTTCGTTATTGGGTGAGAATTCACTATAATCTGCGTTCATGACAGACGAGATTTCGTTATTGAGTGAGAATTCACTATAATCTGTGTTCATGAGAGACGAGATTTCGTCGTTGAGTGAGAATTCACTATAATCTATGTTCACGAGGGACGAGATTTCGTTATTGAGTGAGAATTCACTATAATCTATATTCACGAGGGACGCGATTTCGTTATTGAGTGAGAATTCACTATAATCTGTGTTCATGAGGGATATCCTCGTTTAGTGAGAATTCACTATGAACGGTATATCCAGTATATGTATGAGCCGACGAGATTTACACAGCAAAAAATCACTTTCTTATTTTAAGAAAAAAAAATCTTATTTTAATTTAATTCTTGGGAGAATAATAAGAAAATTTTCTTACTCATTTTCTTAAGAACAATTTTCTTAAGAAAATCATATGATTTTTTTCTCATAAGAAATTTGTGAGAAAATTTCTTAAGAAAATGTGCTATTTTATTACTGAGAAAGTTTGTAAAAATTCCTATAATGAGAATATATAGTAGCATGCATTTACAAATTAGAAACTACTATATACATTATTAAAGTTTCAGACGTTCTCTGGTTTAAAATATTTATTATTTACGAGCTTTCGGCTGCCAGTCTGCAGTCTTCAACGGGTTGATTAAAGTATATTTGTCAGTTAAACTATATACAGTATATTTGTCAGGCCAATTTCTGGTTAGACCCGGTGGCTATATACAGTATATGTAGATTAAGACCTTGAAGAAGCGGTCAAGTCCATTCAGAATATGCACTCTGTGAAGACCCTCGCAAGAATACATAGTTCATGATGCACTCTACATTGAGGTGATATAACAGAAACAAAAACAGATCCGTCCTGAAATAATCTTTTACTCATAATCTCGCATGCAATTATACAAGGAATACTGTGAGAAGACTTTTATTACATTTTGTATCCCACATGCATGACTAAACGGACTTGACTGCCTGTTTAAGGAATCCACGCACTTCCTGCATCACCTGCATGGTAGTTTATATTTGTAAAGTTCAAGTTCTATCTATCATGAATGCTTATGAAATATACATTCTACAGATCTATCACAGCAATACTTAGTGCTGAATTAATCAGTATCTTCAAACAATGTATCAAGGGCTTTTTGGCAGGCTCATTCCTTTACTAATCCCATAACATATCAATGTCTCGTTTCTTCAGTCAACCATTGAAGACAATCTTTCTTTAAATTCATCCCTACCTTCTCAACCTCCAATTCCCAAGACTCTCCTTGCTTCCTCGATGATCTGTTAATTTAAGAAGGCCCTAAGAAAGCAAAAAAAGTTTTTCTTTGCCAAGAAATAACATTACCTATGTTATACACTTATGATATCTACACATCAGATATCAGCCATAAGTTTGTTCAGGTCATACTACCAATTTTTGTACATACTAGATTCGAAATGACAAATCTCTTTTGGCAAATACATCTCTTTTGCAAAAGAAAACAAAACATTTCAAAAGTTCAGATTAAGGAAATTCTGCAATCTTACAAAGTTAGCTAGGAGTGAATAGAAGTCTAATAGTAACACAAATGCATGAAGGGACATATTGAGTGATATTCAAATTATGTATACTTTTGTACCATGTTTAGTCATTGCCGGTAAACTCTAACATATATAATTGGACATTCTCATCATAACTGCTTTGTCCTAACTTTAACTTCAGCCAAAATATCAAATCTGTGCAGTTCTGTGTCATCATTCTTGCTGATTTCACAGTAGTGCTAATATATGGTTAGTAGGCTAAGGAGCCGATTACATGGAGCATTCTCAACCTCTGGGTTGAAGACAGCCGTTTACCGGGTTGAAATTTTTTGCGATTACATGGACAATTTCAACCCCGGGGTTGAAATGCTCAGTCTTGTTTTCTTGTAATAAATAGTCACTAAATAGTAATAAATAGTCACGCATGCTCCAATAACTCATGAATAATTTCAGCCCTGGATTGAAACGATTACATGGCAAAATTTTCAACCCAGGGCTGAGTTCAACCCTGGGGTTGAAATCTCAACCCTGTTTCAGCTAGCAGGGTTGAAATTTCAACCCCGGGGTTGAACTCAGTCCTGGGTTGAAAATTTTGCTATGTAATCGCGCGTTTAATTTTGATAGAGTTTTGTATTACAGGCAGGGCTGAAATTTCAACCCGGTAAACAGGGCTGAGTTCAACCCCGGGGTTGAAAATGCTCCATGTAATCGGCCCCTAAGTGCAACACTTTTCCCTTAGCCGTTGATAAATAGTATTGTCTGCAAAATAGGGTGCATTGCCACTTGCCGAGTTAAAATATTATGCACAATGGTATATTAAATCCTTGGTAAAATTAAACAAACAACCCTAAAGCTGCAAGGAAGTGCAATGTAAAGTAATATTTTAAATTTACATTTTCCTGAAAAGTACTCACTGGAACTTCTTGTTATAGAACTTAGTGGCTGTTTACAATATGCTTGCTTCAGTTACTCAAACCAGAGTAACCCACCCAGCTCTGCCAATTTGTCATTTGCTGTGGTACAATAATTTGCTGGAAAATGAAAATTGGGATTACATACAATATAATGAATTATTTGTGTCAACAGCAACAACACATGAGCTTTAGTTCTGTTGAATTCCAGAGTTTCAATTTTAGGTTTTATAAAGCATGCCTTGCATCATAACAAGGTTAGGATAATAAAGTAAACAGGGCACATTGTAATTAAAGGGTTAAAAGTTACTCAGAAAATTAAAATGTACTCTCTCTCAAGTGTACTTTTACCCTGTTAAAGGGAGATCAAGGGGAAAGTTGGCTTATTTTTTGCTTTTCAACTAGTGATTTTCAACTTTTGTCTATTTATTTGGTAACGAGGCTGACCAACCCATGGGACCTTGTTCGAAAGAGCCCCTGGGGGAAACCGAGCCAAAGTTTGACTTAAGGAGGACTTTACACCCAATGCACCTAGGGCCTGTTGGTTATTTTCAATAAAGGCCGGGCGCCCCACAAGCCAAAGTTAGATTGATCAGCATTTGGTATTATTTCCTAATAATTTTCATTTTTGTTTATTTGGGAACTAAGCTGCCCAGCCTATGGAATATTCCTGCCAAGATCTGGGCAGAGTATTAATGCTGTATTTAAATTAATATCAATCAGGGCTTCATCGAAAAACACCTTCGAGTGACATGAACCCCCTGTTAAAATATTATTATCATTCATTCATCAAAATAGTTATTCAGGGCCCTTAAAATTAATAAATACATAATAGGCCCTTGCAGGAGGATAGCCTAAGCCCCTAGGGGTATTGATCCCCCCCAAAAAATTAGTATGGATTAGTTAACAATACTGTAAGTGACTTATCATTTCTATGGGCTATAACTGTGAAATATTAATTGTCACTGCTAATGAAAATTGTATGTGATTTCAGGTTCACATCTTTATATGATAGAACGATGTTTAAAGAATCACCATAGCAATTTATAAGACTTCAATATCTAGCAAACTAATACCAACAAATTCCTAATACCAACAAAAGCCATAACTAAAAGCAAGGCTTTCATAAAAAAAAACGAAAATCAGTGACATTGAAATTTGGGACACTTGTATAGAAAGGAAGGCTAATTTGCATCGACAGTCCAATAATTATGTCACTGATTGTAGATAGGGATGTCATTTTATCTGTGTGCAATTACCAAATATATTTCATCTGATATATTATATATTGTGCTAAAGACAGGTATTTGTGCTCCTGAAAGGCCTGAAAAGTGTTACGAATGAAATTTCTCTTGGGCAAGCGAGCTAGGCTAGCCCTGGTCCCCATGCTGGCTAGGTTCCATATAAATACTTCCCTACCCACCACAAACATAAACAGTCAGTAATGCCATATCAGGTTCTGAATAGAATGATTATTGTTATAGCACAATATACTGTAAGGATTGTTCCCCTCTCATAGAAAGCTAAATATTTTGCTTTGGTGTTTGTATTAACATCAAAGCTAAATGAGTCATTATTTCATATACTATTAAAAGTATCAATTCATGAATCATCAACAATATATTCCCATACCTTGCGGCAGACAAGTGTAGTTTGTAGTCGGTTGTATTGTTTTAGACAGTTCGACTCGCTTCGACCACATATTATTTCAGTATTTATTGCTTGAAATGATAATCTGTAAATACAAAAGCATATAAAGTTTTTAATCTCTATTAATATATTCTTGAAGCCAAAGGGACAACGATCGACTGACTAAAATTATACGTGAAAACAATCAATTATATACTCTACATTTACACGCAAAATCTAAAAATATTTACATAGTTTAACACTTACTTTCCAAATTATTGTTTGAATCTTCAAATGTTGGAATATTTCTTCGTATTTCGTTTAAAATTTGTAGAATATTTGGATATATAAAGCTTTAATGGACAAATCGCATTATCCCCGAGGGTACTAATTCCGCGCGGATATTTACACCCGGAAAAAAGGAAAGCAATGGGAAATCCAAAGTTCATCAAGTTTTGCGGGCGCATGGGTGTGATGGGTGTGATCATAGACTATCCAGAAGACAGGGACTGGAAACGCCATTGTCTTGCGCGTGCTGTCCGTGATACGGCATGTAGAACAACAGTGTCAAATGCGAGTGTTTTTGTAATTCGAAATAATACGCATGTATTCAAAGGTGATCTTTGGCTTTGGTAATCCCAATAGAACTTTGAAAAGGCGATAGCTGCATTGACATTTATATTTTTGTCAATATATATAAATTGAAAACCCTGAAATATATTCAAAGTAAAGTTACAGGGTTTGAAGTAGGTGTGTACAGCGACAACAACAATGGCTAGTTTTTGTAGTTCAAAATAATACGCATGCACTCAAAGGTAATTTTTTGCTTTGTTAAAGCCAATAGAAGTTTAAAAAAGCGATAGCTGCATTGACATTTATATTTTTGTTCATTATATATAGATAAGAAACCCTGAAATATACTTAAAGTGAAGTTACAGGGTTTGAAGTAGGTGTGTACAGAAACAACAACAATGGCGAGGTGTTTGTATTTCAAAATAATACGCATGCACTCGAAAGTGATTTTTTGTTTTGTTAGACCTAGGAGAAGTTTGAAATAGCGATAGCTGCATTCACATTTCTATTTTTGTTCAATATATATAGATAAGAAACCCTGAAATATATTTAAAATTAAGTTACATGGTTTGAAGTAAGTGTGTACAGAAACAACAACGAAGGCGGTTCAAAATAATACGCATGCATTCAAAGGTGATTTTTTGCTTTATTAAATCCAAGAGAACTTTGAAAAAGCGATAGTTGCATCGTCATTTCTATTCTTGTTTAAAATATGTAAATGAGAAGTCTTGAAATTTATTTGAAGTGAAGTTACAGGGTTTGAAGTAGGTGCATACACTAACAACAACAATGGCGACATTTTTGTAGTCAAAAAGGGAACGCACGCATTCAATGGTGTTTTTTAGCTTTGTTAAACGATCAAAAAGTTTGAAAAGTCGATAGTTGCATCGATATTTTTATTCTTGTTTAAAATATGTAAATGCGAAGTCCTGAAATATATATAAAGTGAAGTTACAGGGTTTGAAGTGAGGACAACATAAATTGCGATCCTCTCGTAGTCGTGCAAACAGAAGAGTCAAAAAACCTCGTTTGTACAAGATTGGCATATCGCACAAAGTTGTAACTACCCTATTTGCATTGACATTACATATGAGATGATAAATATATGTTGTAAAAGACAAGTGATAGCCTTCTCGTCAAGTTCCAGGGTTTGAAAGGAAACTACTTATGTACGGATGCTTTTTACGTGCGCCATTTTGATGTACATGCTACGACAAAACTGGAATTATGATTAATATTTATAGTCAAAATGGAAAAATAAAAACGCACTTACCTTGGCAATAACTCTGTGCTTAAGGGCCCATAAAGAAAATCAATATTAATGAGATGTACTTGGATTTAAATAAGCCAAATTACCAAAGGTTCACTTTTTTTTTGTTCTGATTAAGGCTGGTTGCCGTGGCAACTGATAACTGCTACGTGATAAAAGCGCATCACGGATGTCGCGTCAGCAACATTAGCGCTTTGCCCAGCGTTTCCAGTCCCTGTCTTCTGGATAGTCTATGGTGTGATGGGTGGTCATGTCATCTCACTAATCTTTGTTAGGAGTGGAATGAGCGAATTATAAAAAAACATGAGTAAGTCATATCAGTAAGTCTTTTTGGGACTTCAGGAAAAGCTGCGGAACAAATTTATCGTTTATACTTTATAAAAAAGGATAAATAGAGATAGATGGTCGAAAAAATATGGCAAGTTTCTTATATTAAATTGTTGATATAGCCGTAAGAATGTTGTTTTATTTACATAGATTTTCATTTTTTTATAATTAAAATATGCTATATTTTATTCTATCAAAAAGTTCCAACTTAAAAGGAGAGCGAAATCGTTTCACACGAGAGAATTTGTATATTTTCAACTGATTTCATTTCAAAAACTAATTTATAAGTAAAAGGCAGTTTAGTTTTATAAACTTTTGGCAACGTTTTAATAAACGGAAGGTTGCATTTAAACATTAATTTGAAGCTTATAGAATGCACAAGAACATACCTACACCATATATCTCAGATTTGTATGGCTAAAACAACTAATATTTTAATTATTTTTGTAGTTTTTGTAACCTGTTGTTTTGTACTCCAGAAAAGAAGTTTATTTTATCGTGTTGCCATGGCTACTGTGCTTCCTCTTCTTGAAACAAAATTTCCATTTTTTATTCTTTCAAAATAAATTTCCCAAAATAATATTGTTTCCTTCCACTCTTCTTTCCAAACTATTAGAGTAATAATCAAAATTTTAATGGCAAATTTAAAATGAAGGAAGCCACAGTGATTACGTCAGGTAAAACATTTCATTTGGCGATAGCCTTTGATTGCGTCGTGAAGAGGGGTGTGAGCCAAGGATCCAATTCTGTTTTCTATGCCAAAAATTTGTTTTGAACGCAGATATCTGACTCGCCTACAACCTTTGCATGGCAGATTTTTTGATAAAAAAGATTAGCAATATTAATGTTTTGGAATGTAATGTCTGGCAATGTTCAGCTGGGGCGAGGGGTTACTGCAAGCATGTATTTCTAGTTTCAAAATAAGATGCTCTGATAGTTGTTTGTATTCGATCTCATAGTTGTTTTACATGTTCGCATGTCGAAATGGTATTTTAAGCTTCGTGAAATTTACAACTTTTGTCACGATTGTGTTCGAATTTGCCATTGAACGTGCCCTCACTTCAGCTAATGTTTTATCTTTGTTTTGGCGCGAAAATACCCTGATTTTAAATAAGCAGCTTTCAATTGTAGCAAGAAAATTTAAAAATAAAAGATTTTCCTGGTTTTACTGCTGTTGTTTGTCCTCTAGCTGAAGTGCAATTTGGTTCGTGTCCTCCATTGTTAAATTTTTTATATTACTCGTGAGTTCTAGAATAATTTTAGGCAAATAAATTTAGGTATATTCAAATATTAAACTTTTTAGGCCTTCTTAAAAAGTCGTTTCAGATTTTGTATAAATTTTTGTATAGGATATAAAAATATTTAGCTAAATTATAATAGTATTAAATTAAATTTAGGTAAATACATGTAATATATTTTAAAATTGTACAGTTTATGTTAGTTTTTAAACGAGTATTTAAATTTATTATATATGGAGGTTGAACCTAGCACTTCACTTGAGGTGAACAACACTGAAATACCAACATTAAAAACGTGGACAAGGGATTTAAATGGCCTCCCGGCATTTAGTTATGAGTTATTATGCAAGCATTTGGGAACTGAACAATCTGGCGGTGCTCACAAACACAAAAAGTTAGGATATCAAATATTCAAGGATAAATATGTGGTCAAGTTGAAGTTAAAGCAAATGTCGTCAAAGATACTATCTCGTGTTTCTTGATTAAAGCTGGTGTAAATGCTGCCATGAAAAACCAAACGTATACAGTATATGTTCATTTAAATGAAGCTAATGGGGAGGTTGTATATAGCAACTGCACATGTAAAGCTGGCAAAGGTGGACAATGTAAACATATTGTTGCATTGCTGTTTCAAGTAATCGAATATAAACAATTAGACATGACTGAAATCCCTGATCACCTTACTTGCACACAGTTATTACAGCAATGGCACGTACCAAGAAAGAATGAGTCTGATGAGGCAGTTCTGTATGAAAGCATTGTTTTTAAAAAGGCTGTTTATGAAAAAGATATTAAAAACAGTAATAAGCGTAAAATATCACAACCACCCAATGAGGAAGTGTATAATCCCACTCCAGATTTTGCTAAAGTTATTCAACAGACTGAAATAGAGAAATTGGCAAGCACATTGAATGCACTAGAAGAGAAAAGCTATTTAGGCAACTTATTAGAGTCGAATGATTACAAGCCATATACATTTGAGGCTATCCATGAGGAACTTCCATCAAAAAAGAGACACACTGATCACAAATATATAGCAACGATAATCTCTGTCTTTCTGACGAACCTCGTCATTATATGCCCCCAAAAATTCATTAATCTTTATTTGTATGGCAGTACAGAGTTCCATGTGTTTTTCACCATTGTATTTGCATCTTTCGCGCGCATGAGGCCACAACTCAACTGAAACAAAGTTATTTCAACTCGATCATACTTATGTCGAAAGCCGGATAGATTTTTACTTTTAATTTGTTTAATATTGCTACGGGTGAAAAGGCTCTCTTGGCAATTGAAAGTATACAGGAAAATCTTAAAAATGCATGTTCTTTGATACGACGCAAAGCATAATTAAAAATGCAACGTTTGCGATCGATCGAATTAATTGACGAGGGTCAATAACGTTACAACTATTCTTGAAACTAAGAAAAAGCAACAAGAAAATATCATTGTCTACCGAATTTATAGATTTTTAGTTCACTTCTCAACAAAAATAATTTTGTTGTTTCAAGAAGAGTCAGAATATTATTCTATGACGCAATAATATCATTTAATGATATTTAATGGTATTTAATGATATTTAATGATATTTAATGATATTTAATGATATTTAATGATATTTAATGACATTTAAATCCTACTTTGATCACGCTGAAGAAATATTTGAAAAACTACAAATATTAAATTTAAGTAAACTTAATGATTATCTAACAAGTTTATTCATGTTTCGATAAAAACATGAAGTATTTTCCAACTATTTTGTTACAAATAATCAAATTCATAATCACAACACAAGAAATGCATCCAAACTTCACAAGTCTTATAAAAGAACAAACTATGTAAAACACTCTCTTTCCAACAAAATAATTGACATTTGGAATGATCTTGATACAAAATTAAGAGACATAAAAAAAATAGCCTCTTTAAAAAAAATCAAAACAATACTTCTCGCAAATTCATGTACAACCAATCAATTAAAAGTAATATATTAAAATCTATTAGTATTATTATATACTTTACAGCTACTGTACTCTATCTCTTTGTAAATAGTTTAATGCTGTACATTGCTATAAAATGTATATCTATTCACCGGGCGTATAATCTGTTTATCTATCAAGAGGAATGAGATTTCGTAAATGAGTGAGGATTCCCTATAAAATATATAGCCTACGTTGGACGAGTTTTCTTTAAATTTTCGCTCTGGTGCACGTCGGTACTATGAAGTCACTTCACCAACATTATAAACTATTTAAATGAGGGACGATATTTCGTCATTGATGTGTATGTTGTATCATATATTGATTATATAATGTATGGCGGATCTTAATTTAAACGAGTGTACTGTTATTAGTACGATGGTATTCTGCCTTTCGAGAGACTTCATTTGATTCGTTTAGACGTCGGAGTATATTTTGTTTGAAGTGTGTTTGGAATATGTATGTGATGAGATTTATTGAGTGTTAATATGTAAATTTGTAAAACTTTGGTGAGTTAGTCAAATATAATTTATTTTGACTGACGTCTGAATTTGGGATGGTCATACAGTACTGCCTAGAAGTAACTTAACACAAATACGCGGTTAACCGCGGGCCACACGCGGTTTGACCGCAGGCGGTCTGCCTGGAGGTTGCCCGCGGGTTCCCCGGGGGCTGCACGCGGGTCGCCCGCGGTTATGTGGGCGTATTGAGGTTTGACCGTAACTCACGGCGGAACACGAAAAGAGTACGACTTGCGAACTCGGAATTTTACGTGGGCAAATTGGTATTTAGAAATCAGAATATCACACGATATAATTTGGCAGTTTAATTTCCAAGTTTGTCATTGGCATTACAATTTCATGTATATTGCAACCAGCCTAAAAATTTAGTAAATGGTCGTATTTGTTTATAAAGCTTAATAGTGTGTTTTGACGAAGCAAGTCTTTTAACGTAGCTAACGTGTTGCACAATTTTACCACACAAATCGCTTATTGAACGCAAACACAAAAATTCAAAGCAAATCTCCCAATAACTAGTCTGTAAATTTGGTAAAAAAAATTCTGGAATGCTGTCTGGGTCAATGGAATACTGTTCGGCAAAGTTCTGATATGGATGGACATGCAAAAGTAATGCAGCTTCTTTCACAATGCAATGTGAGCTGTCTCTTGAAGAAATAATTCTTACAATATTGACATATACCTGTTATGTAGACAGTCAATTAAAATATTTGTAAATAGACTGATTATGTTTGTTTGAGTGAGCAAGCGTAGTAGCGGCGTATATCTATATGATTGAGTACGTATCTCCGCCGTTTACTGTAATTTTTATAGCTTGAAAATGCGAGGTAGATACTGTATATAGTATTGCAGACGATGACATATGGTAGTTCAATAAACACTGCTAAGAATGTCTGCCGCACGTAATACAAATACGGAAGTTGTTATTCGGGTTAGCGTATACGTAGCGTAAGGATATATAATTGTGAATATTGTCTATCTCCATATGATATGTTCTATATATCACTGCGAGTTACAATTCACAGTAAACAACGATAATATATATGGCAAATATTCATTCCTCTAGACTTGCTTTTAACTATTGAAGCGACGATGTCATATATAATAACACATATCTTTTCCGGAGGCTAGTCCCCAATGGGAAAAACTCGTTGAAGAAATTCTAGTCCCCAATGCAGATATATTCGATTCATAAATCTCTCAGTGATATACTGATGCGTTCAGAATAAATACAAACTTAAAGCTATCTATTCACCGACGTTGCCCGGCGCGCTAATGAGTATTTTGGATTTTTCCGGGACGTGGGATGAGAACTTGTAAACAGTGTGCAGATTACAAAACGAAAATTTGTCAGTATAATTGAAAGAAGATGCACGGTGTATTTTTCAACGGGATTTGCTAGCAAAATCAAAGCAAACATTGTGCGGGAAAGCTTTATTTTTTGCGAAGTGAGAGATCTGAGATTGAGACCCGAGTTTGATACATGCTTTTCTTAATACAAGAAAGATTATTGATGGATTTGATACACATTGGACACACTAGAGTAAGTAAATAGAAATATTTATATATTTGACTACCATAACAAATGTGTGAGGTCAAATAATCTTAGCTAAATCCATTATGTATAACTATTAAAGGCTTAACTTGACTTAAATTATCAAAAGCTTAATTGCTTTTTTACAACTAGTCTAGGCCTGTATATGAGTTTGTATGCATTTCTTTTAGGACAGATAATCTCAACTGTTTTAGGGCAAGTTGACCATGACGGTCAACATGGTGACGCTGCCCGAACCCCAATCCGGGACGAAACGTCCGAAACGGACCACACCCAAAAACGACGCTTTCGCCATGGTGCTATCTGCCAAACCATAAAAGCTTTGGCTATTCTGAGGTGCTTATATGGTTCAGAGATAGTGCTTTTAGGGGGGTCATTGGTAAGTGTGAAATGCCTAGCACTGATATTTCACAAGAAAATGACTATACAATACTCATGGTCAAACGTCAATTTGTGGCTTACAACTTCAGGTAAACAGCAGTGGACCTACATTACCTTTTTTCCTAAATCTTTTTAATAGAAACATAATTGGTACTTATTTAAGTATATTACCACTGTTTTGGTGTAAAATAGTAAATATTTTGTGACCGAAATAATAATTTGAAATGTACCTACCTCCTGCAAATGGACGTATTTGTCCAAATTCGCCACTTTACTCCGCTGTTTATCACCGATACTCGTTGAAATCCTTCCAAATATGTAAGTCAGTTCAGACATAATGGTATCAAGCACATTTTAAACTAGTTTTAACTAGGTTTCAAGTAGATCCTAGCTGTTTAACCATCGACAAGGTAAAACCTCAACTTTGTCCAAATTCGGCGCCATTGTGTCATCCCGTGTCGGTTGTCAACAATTCGGCCTCGTTATTCTTCCATCCAAGCCATTTCGATTACACTAGTAACAAATTTAACCCTTTACTAGAAATACATGCATGCAGAACCCCTCGCCCATTTGAACCAAACAATTTACTCCCCAAAAGTTATTGTAACATGAAGTACTGAGTCGACGAATGTAACCATGGTAACACGCATCATTGTATATTTTTTATATATTTTAATTTGTACAAAATATTATTGTTTTTAACTATAAAATTATCAATTGCCAACTATATAAAGTGGGTATATGCTATTATGTACTCTTTTAGCTTTGATTTACTGTAACATTCAACCTTAGACGTTCACAAAACGTTTCGAAATTTTCAAAAAACTTCAACTGCTTTTCGAGGAGTATTTTTATACTTCGCACTTGCTTTTGCAATGGAGTTTTTGAGATTTAATGTTTTTTATTTTTCTATAACATATTTGAATCGATACTAAAATGCTCTTAAAGATCAATCAATGTTGTATTGACCACACAGAATGATCTACACATTTTCAAATTCACAAACTATACTGCATGCTATGTTAAAAAATCGGCAAAGCAAACATGCAAAATAGACACTTGCCTGTTTAAAACGCTCCTTTTTCGGTCTTTCGACTGTTTTTCCTCTTGTTAATTTGTCCTCTAAGTAATTTTCATTTATCTTGTTTTGGAGACTTAACAAATAAACCTACTTACATAGAGACTTACTTATAAAATGAGTGCAAAACTATTTTTGAAAAAAGTTTGCAAAATGGAAGTCTTCTCTCGGCTTGAATTTGCGCATGCGCATAACTTACAAAACCGTCCCGTCCATGACAAGAAAAAATGGCGGACGACTTTGCATTCCACAATGTTTTCACATACCCAGGTGTAAATCTCCGAGCGGAATTAGTACCCTCGCACGGCGCTTCGCGCCGGCTCGGGGATTATGGGTATGAAGATAAAAATATGAATAAAAGATACGAAATGCAGCATTTTACCTCCCTGTAAAATGTTGCTTACGAGTCTTTCAAAACATTCCGTACAAATCTCACGTGGCAAAGTGACAGGACGTGACAGGGGGGGTGATGTTTTTCACGAAGATAGAAGAAGGCTGCGAGTGACAACAGGGAACCCAAGCTGACTTAATTAACTTTAGTTGAATATAGACTAAAAACTGAACTATTAGTGAAAGCTAACTCTAAAATACCCTAAACTATACTGTTATTTACTGAATACTACTTTTTTAAACTAATAAAATATTTTTTTCTACATTTCTCTCCTCAGTTTTGTAAAAGTATAAACAGGAAAAAGTTCAACACTACTAACCAATAATATAAATGTTTGATAATATATACCTGTAGTTATTTTCATTAATATAATATTATTCTAAAAATAACAAGTCAGAGTTGCAGTTTATACTTGACGTTAAATATGAACTTTATATAATATATTTGGACAAAAAATGTAGAAAAAATATGTTATTTGTATATATCAGCAATATGAATGCGTTGCCTATGGCAACCTGAGCAGTTAAAGTGGCCACATGCTGTTTTTCCAGCATACTGTATTTGAGAAAAGATATCTTGCTACTGACATAGCCATATTAACCCATTTTTTAGTCAGTGATACTATACTAAGTAATTATGGGGATGAGTTGAGGATTTTTGAATAACTTCTAAATTTTCAGAATAACGCACCGTTGAAATTAGTCGATAAATATCTCTGGAATTTTTATGCAATAGATCTTCTTCAAAATTGAATATAAAAAAATCCTCAACTCATCCCAAAGAACATAGAGAAATGCATAAATACTGAAAATTTCAGATCAATTGAACAAATAGTTCAAGAGATATCATTTCTCAACCTTCGAAATAGGCTCAAATAGCCAGTTTTGAGAAAACGTTTGGGCTAATTGTCAAGTTTGGGCTAATTGTCAAGTCTATTTATTAATGTCTAATTTGCTCAAATTCATGATTTTTAGTTTTGCCATGTTCCTAAAAGGCACCAGCTTCATATGTGGTGCCCTCAGCTTCTTTCAAGGCTTCTTCTCGTCTAACACGAAGCAATTGTTCTCCTTGGCGTCGCTTTTTGGCTTTCTCGGTCGTTCGCAGATCTGCAGTTCTCAAGCGCTTCTTGTTTTTTCTTGCAGAACTTTTGCTTGTATGCTCACCACCAGGAATAGAACGTTTTCTCATTATATGCTCTCTGCTGGCTGCTCCAGAGTGAAATTGCAGAACAGAAGAGGCAACTGCACAACGAACCGACTTAGCTCCATGATGCTTGTGCTTGTGACATCGAGACCAGACAACACCATTGATGCGCTCGTTAACATTTTGTGTTGCTCCAAGTACACATCTTCTCAGAAGGTTGCTTTCACTTAGAGTCATGAACACTGGCTTCAAAACTTCTATGAAAACATGAGGCAAGCAGTCACTGTCTTTGTAAGTTGACGTTCCACTTGCTGCATCCTGCTGCCACTTGCACCACGACTTTTCTCCTCTTGGGCAAAATCTGTGTTGTTGAACCAGGTCGTCGGATTGAACATTATGATGCAGGGATGCAATAATGTTCTTTTTCATTTGGTACACTGCTGCATCAATTTCTTGTTGTGAGGGCGAAGTTTTGCCAATGGTGTTTTGACGAATTGCAAGGCCATAATATCTTTGTAATTTCTTGATCTTTACTTCAGTAAGGCGACCTTGTCCGCCAATTGTCTTTCCATCGTTCAGTTTTCCTTTAGTGGCCGCTTTTAGTTTCATGAGGTGTTTTCCCATTCGCTTCTGAACGTGTCCGACACAGTCAAGTTTTTCAACCTTACAATCAGGATACATGACTTCAACCGAATTGAATGCTTTGCTGTCACCATCACAGACCATCCAGCGATATCTTAGATTGTGGGCGGATATGGATCGTTTCCAAAGTATTGTTGCTCCATCTGCCTCCATTGCTGGTGAGCTACCATCAAAGTTTATGTCACATTGGTTTGACATCTCATGTTCCATCTGCCACTCTTCAAATTCATCATCATCTTCACATTGTGATTTCTTTCGAGCACATTTCTGACAGGCTTTTGACAGAACATGATAATCTAATACCTCGCCGGTGTCAACTGAAATTACGAAGACAACACCGGACAATGAGGTAAAACCTCGCTTTGCCCATGTGCCATCAAAACTGACAGCAATGTCCACTGGCTGTACATTATCTGTTTCTTTGTTCTCTTTCAAGATGGCATCACGAGCTTTTGCCCCAACTCTGATCATTTCTTCTTTGCATTCACTCTCCAACACGTCCATGATATTCTCCATCTGTTTATAATAGGCAGTCGTACTCATACAGGGCATGTTTAAAGTACTGCATAATGTAGCCAATCCTTCATAGCCACAACCAGTTTCTATTGAATTATACACCAGTCGTCGATTCACGTCAAAGGATGTTCCTCTATTTGAGATGCTGGAAGACGTATTCAGCACTTCAACATCTTCACATGAGCTGCATTTTATGTGCAGGGTGGACATAAACCCTTGCCTTCGTTCTTCTTCAAGCAACAAGTTTCCTGAATAGTGAATAAAATAGTTAGTAACTGTGATGAATACATGTTATATCACACAAGCCGTGTACTCCTAAAAGTCAACAGGGCTAGCTGCTAAACTTCTGCAAGTAAAATCCCTAACTATTAGTGATAATGAGCAACACAAGTCTTACCTTCTTCGCATTTATGAATGTCAAAAACAGCAGACGACAGCTTATGAATGTCAACAAGTCTGTATTGAGGAGTTTGATCACCAATATTGTCAAGAGAACACTCTTGAGAAAGAGAAGACTCTTGAGAACTTAGCTTTCTGCTGGTTCCACTTATTGGCGTTTGATTTTCTTCTGACGTAGTCCTAGTGGCAATTTCACCATGATCTGATCCACGCTGCGATTCATTATCATGGCTGTCATTATTGTTGTCATTCGACGAGGTTTGTTCGCCGCTAGAGGCTTGTTTTTGGACACCAACAAAACTAAGTCTTTTCCTTGACTTACGAAAAACACTCCTTTTATTCTTTCCGACCATTTCCCCAGCACACCGTTTTCAAAATCTCACAAAACCAAGATATAAAAATTTGCTCTGAAGTGAAGTGCTTGCCAAACGTGTTTCTGTTCACAAAACGCAATCTGACACAATATTTGCGATAAAAGCCGCTGAACATAAAGCCTGGTGACTCAACTTTGGTGATCTATTAACATTTCAGCATTTTATTTCATACCATCCAAAAAAATGACCAAAATTTAAAAAAATCCTGTTCTGTTGCCATAGCAACGAATGCAAATTATAAAGACACTTTGTAAAAACCTTGTAAAAACACAAAAAAAACCGAAATACGTTCTACAATTTTGCCAGCCGGTTAACAAAGGCCTACACAGTACTTTTAGCAACAAAAATTTTTTTTTAATTTTTCTACCACTTTGGGTGGAACCTGCCCCTAGTAATACATTACTAACGCAATAGTATGTGATTTCCTGAAAAAAATTTTCACCCACCCCCCCCCCGTCGACAAGAAAAGAAATAATTTCTGTCGGAAAAGGTAAAATATTTTGGCGAGCGCGGACAGAAATCGAAACGTGCCCCCCCAAAAAAGGGGGCCAGCTACGGGCCTGCTTGGATGAAAGAATAACGAGGCCGAATTGTTGACAACCGACACGGGATGACACAATGGCGCCGAATTTGGACAAAGTTGAGGTTTTACCTGGTCGATGGTTAAACAACTAGGATCTACTTGAAACCTAGTTAAAACTTGTTTAAAATGTGCTTGATACCATTATGTCTGAACTGACTTACATATTTGGAAGGATTTCAACGAGTATCGGTGATAAACAGCGGAGTAAAGTGGCGAATTTGGCCAAATACGTCCATTTGCAGGAGGTAGGTACATTTCAAATTATTATTTCGGTCACAAAATATTTACTATTTTACACCAAAACAGTGGTAATATACTTAAATAAGTACCAATTATGTTTCTATCAAAAAGATTTAGGAAAAAAGGTAATGTAGGTCCACTGCTGTTTACCTGAAGTTGTAAGCCACAAATTGACGTTTGACCATGAGTATTGTATAGTCATTTTCTTGTGAAATATCAGTGCTAGGCATTTCACACTTACCAATGACCCCCCTAAAAGCACTATCTCTGAACCATATAAGCACCTCAGAATAGCCAAAGCTTTTATGGTTTGGTAGATAGCACCATGGCGAAAGCCGTTTTTGGGTGTGGTCCGTTTCGGACGTTTCGTCCCGGATTGGCGTTACCATGTTGACCGTCATGGTCAACTTGCCCTAAAACAGTTGAGATTATCTGTCCTAAATGAAATGGATACAAAATCATATACAGGTCCTGGACTAAACTCCTTTATGCGTACAGTAGAGTAAGAAAACTAGGTCTGACTTGTTTGACTGTAATGTTTGAGCTGTCTCATCCTACGATTCTTCATTAGCGTATGTTTATAACTTTGGGAGTTTTGTGCCGTATAAGCCCAGCTCTCTGTTACATATACACGTAACTACAATACACGGAAAGATGCGACAAAATCTGAGTTGCAAACGTAAATGTATATACAATAATAATTAAATAATAGTTAAATATTTTTTATAAATTAATGCGTTGTTGACTTCGAAATTTGCTGCATGGTATATAAACCCTTTTCTATGGGCTTTTAAACTGATACGTGTATGACAAAAAGTTACTAGGTTTATTTACGCATGTAAAAATCTCACATCTTGTTCACAAGTTGTTGGCTTAACAAGCTCGTACTCGGTAGCAAGCCTGTCGACAACGTGTAACAAGCTTGTCATTTTATCAACCGTTGCGTCATATTTTATAGCAAAGTAGAATTAATATAGTAGAGCGATTGAATATATTTATAAAAGTATCGCTTATCACATTACGGTTTCTTGTTTACTAACACGCAATATCATGCGGCAATTTCATGCGGCTATTTCACAGTATATTAAAAATAATATATTGTTTACAAAAATAACCAGAAAAAGTGATCTTCCAATAGGCCGTGTGCTAATTACTATAAATATAAAATAATTTTATAACTTAAAGTGCATATGTCACAATTACCATTTTTTTCTCAAAAATCGGCCGTGACGAGACAATTCGAATGATATACATCATTCTTTAAACAGATAAATACTTCCAGAGATATTTTGGCTCAAACATGCCAAAAAATGGGTTTTTCAAAACTTGGCCGGGAGAAAAGAGGCTGAGTACGAATAGCCGCGATGACGTCAAATCGGGAAGTCATGTTTTGTTTACATTATAAAACAATATAAAATATAGTCATGTTGGAAGCGAAAAACTGCCGAAATATTCAATTTTCTGGCATATACGTTTGGAATTCGACTTCAGGATTTTACGCAATAGAAAGGTGAACATTGCCGTTCCCAGAATTTGGTAAAATATTTTCTATAATGACGAGAACTCAAACGGTGCGAGTCTAAAATGTCGGCTGCAAGCCTGCAAATGAAGTCATGGACCCGTGCTGGACTTCGGCAAATTTACTCAAGTAATTTACATGAAGAAAATTAAAAGGTAAAGGGATATGCGCTTGGATGCCTTGTGCGAACGTAGTAATAGACGAAAAGTCTGGAATGTAGAAACAAGTTAGTAAATTGAAATTTGCAATTTTGTATTAAATTGTGCTACCTTGAATATATTTTGTGCAGGATGTGCCACAATTGCCCAGTATAGAAGGAATATATAGCATAAATAAAAAACAGTCATGGAGATGATGTATGACTTCAGATTGACCATGTCTTAACATGTTTATAAACAAACTTCTTATGCTTGCATTCTCAGTGTCTATAAAGTATAGTAAATTATCAAACAATTTTTACATTTGATATTGTTCAATATATTGCTTATAAATGGTATTTATAATAATAGTGACATCATTTATATGCTTATGTAGGAAATAAACACGAAGATGAACAGAGAAATGAGGCTCCAATGAAGATAATTCAGACTCATAAGACATCACATAACTTGTTAATTTACTTGTCTAATAATTACCTGTATCTCTGTTATTTGTATGATCACTGTTTAGTGAAGGCATATTAGTGATATGATAGGGTCCTGAAGGAGGTTGGGGGGTGGGGGTACTAATCCCAGTTTTACGGCCCAAATTTTGACCAAATTCCATAGTCCCATCCTTTGTTTTGCTCAAATCCCAATCCCATTTTCTATTGTTTATTTGTTGTTGGTGAATCCCAGTCCCAGTGCATAAAATGGTTTCCCAGCCCAAAAGCATGCAAATCCCAGCTCCTTACCCCTTCAGGACCCTCATATAAGGATAATCAGTAATCTGCCCTAATGCTCCCTATACTCGTTATATTGTTATGTTATGCACAAATATATTTCTTTTTGACCCCAATCACAACCCTATTCCTACCCTCTTGTGACTGTAACATAATGATATCAACCAATTTCCTTATTACTGATCAAGGGATACCCATTAATGGTTCAACAGATTTTCATAATTCAGTTGTAAGAGTATGGCAAACATATTAATAAAAAATTAATCACAAAAACAAATAAATATGTTTATGACCATCCATTCTATGTTTTTCATTTGACTAGTTGTATTTAGCATTTTAGAATACATTAGATTTTTCCTTAATCTCAAGGCAAATGCCCATCTAAACAATACAATTAGTCGTACTTGATTTTTATCCAGGTATACGTATATACGTAGTTGATAAACATGACTAAAGAAGCCACATTTCAACCTACCACTGACAAGTAAAATTGTCTGGTGTTAGATAGAATAAGTAAAATACTAAGGTAGGGCACATCTGACCTGAATAGGAACTCTGGTGGTGCTAGTCATTTTCATACATAGGCGGATTTTCTGTGCACCCCCCCAAAAATATTTTGCACCCCCCCCAAAAAAGTTTTCCCACCTCACCTAGAGGAATTTGCACCCCCCCCAAAAAAAATAAAGAGTTTGAACTAAGTAAGACTAAAAACAAGGATTTTGAACTAAATAAGACCAAAAATGGCCCCAGACCCCTCTGCAGCTTGCTTGGCGGATCTACGCACCCTGTGGCTCACCCCCCCCCCCCTAAATTTTTGGCACCCCCCTAAATTTTCGGCACCCCCCGGAGTAAAATCTGAAAATCCGCCTATGTTTTCATATGTCAGAATGAGCCATAAGTACAACCCCTGGCTCAACAAAAGCTGTCACTAGTGTTGCACTACAAGCCGAGGCCTAGACTTGGTCAGTTTTTTGCTTCACTGATTTTCTGAGTAGTTTAATCAGCAATTCCATAAACCAAACTGGGCCACAGCGAGGCTTAGGTATGCATGCAGTGTATATTCATAAGATATACATTACGCTGTATAAAAGGAAGGTGGCTGTGTGGAAAGTTACATGGAATTATAACTTCATTTATTAAAGAGTTGATCATGGGTGGCACTTTTCCATGGGTGGCATGGTTTCATTGCACTTTACATGATACTGAATAGTGGCAAAAGACCTGCCCATAGAAATAACAGATATCTACTATTTCTATGGACCTGCTTACATTGCACTACAGAGAAACCAAATAAATATATATTAAATGTCTTGCCCCATAACACTCCTCATACTAGGATGTTCAATGGTGGATATAGAAAAATATATAGTAACAATTAAATGTATAGTAATGAAATGTTGTCTGTCATCTGTGACATTCCTTGGGCTATCCAACACATTGTGGCCTCTCATCAGCTGATGATACCATACATTGTAAATGTAATATTGCTCTGTGACCTTGTGTCTGTCCTTGTGTTCTGACTTGCTTAGCATTAGATACTATAAAATACAAGATGAAAAAAATATGTTTAATATATATCATTCTACCAAGTATATCTATGCTTAGTAGATTTTTGTAGACGATGGTGGTATGTAGTTTTCATCTATTTTTTGTTACAATACAATTAAACTTACCAGTTCCCATAAATACTTCATTTTGTATGGCTTCCTCGACGGCTTCAAAGCGGAGTATACGCTTCCTATACTCATCTCTGTTCCTTCGACTCCGATCTCAAAATTGACAAAATATGAGAGATTTCGCCGACATTCTTGCGTAAAATCCTGAAGGCGAATTCCAAACGTATATGCCAGAAAATTGATTATTTCTGCAGTTTTTCGCTTCCAACATGACTATATTTTATATTGTTTTATAATATAAACAAAACATGACTTCCCGATTTGACGTCATCGCGGCTACTCGTACTCAGCCTCTTTTCTCCCGGCCATGTTTTGAAAAACCTATGTTTGAGCCAAAATATCTCTGGAAGTATTTATCCGATTAAGGAATGATGTATATCATTCGAATTGTCTCGTCACGGCCGATTTTTGAGAAAAAAATGGTAATTGTGACATATGCACTTTAACATTATATCAATCTACGTTGTTTTACCCCACTCTTAAAAGTTGCTACACTTCCTAGCGACTTCAGTTCAATTGGGAGAGCATTCCAAGTCTCCTCAGCCCAATGATTTTTTCATAGCATTAGTATTTGGCATTGGTAATGTATAATTAAATTCACTATGCCTAGTGTTATGATTATGGACTTCTTGTGTATTGATGAAAATATCCTGCAGGTAGTTTGGAACCATTTTATGTTTAATCTTATACATTAATGTAGCAAGTTGTTGTTCCCTACTTGTTTGCAGATCTGAAATTCCTGCCTTGATTAGAATATATTTTGATCGCGTTTTGGTGACACATTTGTTGATCTGAGTTTATATTTTGCCTTAACACCTCATTCTGTTTATATTCATAATATAAATTCATGTCAGTTGTGTATGTTATACAGTTTATTAGAGAAGGTAGTAATTTAGTAAACAAATTAATCCATATAGGAACAAGTCCGTTTGCCGCATAATAACAGTTGTATCGGAAACCGTCGGAACACGACGCAGTGGTTTTTCTGTTTGATGTGTGATTACCGCAACCGCAAACCGCACGCACAGCACCCGCTTACCGCGCGCACAGCACCCGCTAATCGCACGCACAGCACCCGCTAACCGCACGCACCGCAACCGAACCGCAGTGTTAACTTACTTCTAGGCAGTACTGTATATTAAAAACCATTATTTTCTTTAATTTGATTGGAACTTGAAACGGGAACTTAAGGAGTTACCGACAGAGTATTTAAATACTAACCACCGCGTCTGTCGAGGACGTCGAGGGTGTTTGAACGAAAATCATGAATTACGCTGACTTTATTATTGACTTTATTAAAAACGGTACTATTTCACCTGATTAATTATTTACAATGATGTTAATAAAAAAAAGAAAGAAAGAAAAAGGTGATCTTCCAATAGGCCGTGTGCATGCACTACAAATATATTATATAAAATATCAATGGTCTACAAAAAATTAGGTGACTGAAAATGAATTTCCAGTATTAGTATATTCGCTTTATTTTGGTTTTAAAGCTAGAGATGCTTTTCGATGATTTTATTGCAGTGGAAAGGTTATTCCAAGCCTCAGCCCCGTTGTAGGCAAAAGCCTTTTTCATATTATTTGTTTTTGGCTTAGGTAATGCGAAATTAAATTCTCTATTTCTCGTATTATGATCATTGGTAGCATTTTTTTTTTGACTTTGTACATTAGAATATCGCCAATTGATGCTCTCTTCTGGTTTGTAAGTTAGAAACTCCTACGTTTTCCAAAATGTCAACAGATCGAATCTCGTAGTTTTCACGTGTTATTATTCGAAATGCTCGGTTCTGGAGCTTCTGTAATTTGTCTGATAAACCTTTTCCTATAGACAACCCCATACTTGCGAGCAGTAATCAAAGTGAGGTTGAATAATTGATTGATATATTGTAATTAGTGTTCTATAATCCACTATTTCTCGAACCCGTCTTAGGATGCTGAGGCCTGCATTGACCTTTTTAGTAACTTGGTTCACCTGGGCATTCCATGAGAAAGTTTCGTCCATCTTTACGCCAAGTGATTTAGTTACTTTAACTCGGTCTATTTTCCTACCTCCAATATGTATGTGGGGTTGTATGTCTATTTCGTTGATTCTTCTATTACTACCTACTATCATGTATTCCGTTTTAGAATGGTTTAAAGTAAGTTGGTTAGCTGACATCCAAGTTGATACATTTTCCAAGTCATGGCTAAGATTTTCTACAATTATATTAATATTTTCACTAGATGTATCAATTTGGGTGTCATCGGCAAACATACTAGCACTAGTTCGCTCTAAGCATTGAGGCAGATCATTGATGTATATTAGAAATAGAAGTGGCCCTAGAGCAGAGCCTTGCGGAATACCTGTTTTTACAGGTAGTGGTCCAGATAAATGGCCCCCTACTTGGCAATATTGCATTCGGTCTGTCAAATAAGATCTGAGCCAACATAGTTCCGTTCCTGTTATGCCGTAAATATCCAACTTCTTAAGTAGGATATCATGATTGACAGTATCGAAGGCCTTTTTTCAGTCTAAGAATACTGCGCCGTTTAATTTACCAATATCAATGTTTTGATACCATCTATTAGTGATGTCTAGCAATGCAGTAACCGTAGAATGGCACGGTCTGAATCCGTGCTGAGATTTTGTTAATATATTTGAGTACATCAAATAATCATAGATCTGGTTGTGTACCAGCTTCTCCATAATTCTTGCTACAATCGAAATAACGGATATTGGCCTATAATTAGACGCACAATGTTTGGCCCCAGATTTGTATATTGGTGTTACTCTTGCAATTTTCCAGTCACACGGAAATATACCGGTGCGAATTTATTGCTGCACGTCCGTTGTCAGAATTTAATAAGTATGAGGCCTTGCATAAGGTTGAAAATTTAAGTAATGCGTCGCGTGACAAACAGCATCCAAAAATAGTTATTATCGTATTGTTCATTAAACGTTACGAAGCAAAATTCAAATACCTGCTGAACCGTTTCGTAGTTTGCTTTTACGCCTACTTGGAGATAAGGATCATGAACGAGCACACGATGTCGTAGCCAAAGTGGAGAAGAGATTTCAATGCAGATCAAATAATTTTGCAAATAGTTCTCGGGTTAACAATATGAATCGTCCTAGTCCGCTCCCCGGCATGGGTCGTGTCCAGTGTTTTTATTATCACAAGTTTTGTCATTTCCAGGGGCAGTGTTTTAAACGGAGAAACGATTTTGATCAGAAGGCGGGACAAGTGTCGACAGATAAACCCAAATATGAATATCGTCAAATCCGCGTTTCTTTTTACTATCGCTTGTACATCCAAAAACTGGACAATACGCCATTCCTGGACTGCACCTGTGTGCGCGACCCAACACCTGACGTCACCAAATGTATTCTGCATAAATTTTGCATAAATTTGCATATATATCGTTCAGTTTTCAAAATGGCCGCCAAAGTTTGAATTTCGAGATGAAAGATTGTTCGTTTATTCCTACTTGCGATCGCTTTGTTTTTATAAAAATGGTATTCCTGTTATCTACTCATGCAGTTGGTTTAAAGTAAGTGAAAAAAATTTTGGTGCCAATGGCCTTTAACTCTAAATTTCGCAATTCTGATTGGTTTAATTTCGCGCTAACTATATTTAACTTTAACTACTTTTTTAAACAACCTGCCCCAGGGTGCTATGCATGTTACTGTATATACATTTGTGTATACATTCATTTACCACATGACCAGGGAGATGTGATGTGATTGGTGGAGTTTGTGACAGTCAACAATCTGTCAGACCAAGCATTCAAGGAACTCTGTGACAGCATAAATCAGCTGGAAGGCGCTGAAGTTTTGACTTAAAAAGGGCTAAAACAGCCTATTTTAGTGTAAATGGTTTTTTTGTCGCACATTTCAATATGTTGTCGGAAATTTAGGAGACTTTAATTTCTCCCGCTGTATTGAAGAGAAGCCACTAGGTAAAAAGAGAGTACGAGTCGTTAACCCGAAAAACAATAGACGCTATGGTATCGAATATATGATAGTTAAAGGCAATTTCAAATTTCTTCTGGGAATCAAGGATTTTCAGCAAATGCAGCTTATTACAGATAACAAGGAAAAAAATGATAGAAGAGCAGGAAAAAGGAAAGTCAGGATGGGAGAAACAGGAAATAAAGAAACAGGAAGTGATGAAGTAAGCTGCTAGAAACACCGGAAAACAACGTATAGGGAGCTACTAAATTGGAATGTAAACAACACGAACCAGACGTGAAAGCATGCATAAACAGTCTTTGCAGATCTAACGAAAAATCAAATACGCAAAGCCGAAGGTGAATGCAAGCTAGAAGTGTTTAGAAGAATCAATTTCCAGATTAATCCATCGGTTCTACCTGTCTAGCTAGAAAAAGGAAAGTTCCACTAGCAGTCAAAGAAAAATTGAAGGAAGAATTTGATCGACTAACAAACATTTGCGTCATCAGTCCTGTCACCGTTGCGACAGATTGGATCTCAGCTACAGTGGTAACTCCGAAGAAAGATGACGAGTAAGACTATGGATTGACTAAAAACCACTGAACAGTGCCCTTAAGCTCAACAATTATCCCTTGTCTACAATTGAGAATATTTTACTTGAACTGTCGAAGGTCGATACTTCATAGTACTAGACGCAAACAATAGGTTCTGGCACATGCTGTCATTCTGTAGGATGAACAGAGCAGTTACGTAACTACCTTGGCAATTCCTTGGGGGCGTTTCCGATAGCTGCGAATGCCGGGATTTTAACTCCGTCCGAAGAATTCCAACGTCGGCTAGACATCGCCGTAGAGAGTCTTTATCGGTGTTAGGTACTTGCAGACGACGTATTAGTGTTTCGTTCAGGAGACACAGATGAAGGTGCGCTCAGAGATCATGATCACGAACATGAAAGACCGACCATAAATGCGTTGTTCTGAACGCAAGTAACATCCAATTTAGACGCACAGATGTGGAGTATATGGGCCATTTTTTATCGCCGGATGGATTGAAAGCGGATTCTAAACTTGTGAAGGCACTGCTTGAAATGACACCACAGTCGGACAAGCAAGGAATTCAGAGAATTTCAGGGATGAACAACTACGTCCTGCGCTTTGCACCAAAGCTCTCAGAGATCACTGCACCTCTACGAGATCTGATGAAAAAAGAAAACGAATCTATATGGGATGAAACATTGCAGGACAACGCGATGGAAGAGACCAGCAGAGTCCTGGCTGAAGCCGCGGTGCTAAAGTACTTTGATCAATCAAGTCGCACAGTTTTACAATGCAGTGAATTCCCAAAGGGCAAGACAAGCAGCCGATAGCGTTCGCATCTCGATCTTTGACACCCACGAAAAAATAATTATGCACCACGCTGGGGATTTATTGTCGCCATAGTGCTTACTCGCTCCAGCTTCCTGATTAAATTTTGTTCACGCGGTCCGCTCTCAGTTGCGTTAAATCTATCGACCAAAATACCACTTATTAATCGGGAATTATCGTCGTTTTATCGGATTATATCGTGCATTTATTGCCATGGCAATACACCAAAGATATTTTCAAAAGATGTCTGCTCGTTTATTTCAACTTATTTGAAGTCGCGAAGGATTTTTCACCGTTTTTCTGGCCATGGTAAGTGTCAAGCTTGTTTAGTTCGTATAATGTTGCCTGGTGAATACATGTAGTTTTTAGTTTTAGGCCAATTTATTGTTCAAATCGAAAACGATAGATTTTTAGAGCAGTTCTTCAGGACTTGTCTAATGCATATTTCTTGGTGGTTTGACTTTATTTTAGAAATTTGTACCCGAGAGTTCTTGCGTATAACCCAGCGTATAACCAGGTATAACAAATGCCTAAGTTCGACATCGTGGAAACGCGAGAAGAAAGCAAAAACGCAAGAAATAAGAGAAAATAATAACATCATCTCCGAGTTGAATGAGTAACTATCGTTGAAAGAACAACTTGTAAAGGAATTCAAGAGGAAGGTACGCTTGCAAAGCAAACTGGCTAAGGTGTCTAAGGGCCGATTGTTCAAAGCTGTGTTAGAATTTAAACTCCTGTTTTTTGCCAATTTGCCTTGTATAAAATGTAAGTCTGTTTATATTAAAACTTTAGAAAATGAACTGTTGATTCAGACAATATTTAAGTTTATAAACAAGCTGACAAAAAGCTTGCTTTAAAGTTGTATGTTAACCTAGGATTGCGGTAATCAATAATCATGTAGCTTTCGAACAACCGACCACAGGAATATAAACACGCTCTAAGGTAGGCAGGGAAGTAATGTGAGACGCCAGTGAAAAAGCTAATACTTTGCACATTTTTAGATAGAGGTGCTATTACAAGAAAAGATTAGCCTGCCTCGCCAGTCACATGCTCGAAATCCATCCTCATGCAGTTCATCATCTAGCGAGAAGCTTGATCTTCCCGATAGTGTGGCTCAGAAACGAAGGAAGCTAATGCTTGACAACGCAAAGGCTGTAAATTCCACAACTGCCGAAAATGATATGTCGAAAAGGAAGCACGCACTAAATGGTTTATGGAACACTTTAATAACTACTGCCAATGCCCAGGAAATGACGTATTACTTGAGAAAATCGCCGACAGTAATGGAAAAGGTCATTCCCAGCATTGTTAATTCAGCTGTTTAACAGTATGAACACAGCCAAAAGAATATGATTCGTTCAGTGGGTGTGTTGTACGAAGGAGGGATATCAAGCAAGAAGCAATTTAATCGAAAGAGAAGCAGAGAAATATTTGAAGTTGATGATAATGGAAAAAAGCACCAGATAACGTATATGCCTGTATGCAAGGTTTCAGAACTTGTCGATTACAAAGGAGTTATGAAGTTTGTAATTTCAGTCGATATTGGGGAATTGAAGGAAATTCCGAGAACGAAAAAGTCCGAATTTGACAAGGGAAAGTGTCAACAAACTGCAGATATTGAAAAAAGTGACAGTTTACACCCGTCTGTAGCAGGGTGCTACAGGGACTTAGAGTCCTTTTTAATAAAGTTAGCTGGCTTGTATCTAGTAATTGATAGTAAACGACCAGGGTTTTTAACTTGGTTTGGTCGTGAAAAGGGCTCTTTCCTGGTGGCATTAGGTGCAGATGGGACCCCTTTCGGTAAACATAACGAAGCTACCTCCTGGCTTTTATTGTTCTTAAATATTGGTGAGAGGGTAGCGAGTTGTGATGAAAATCATTTACTCTTCAGACAGAGTGCCCCTGAAGAACACCCATAATGAAAAAAGCACTGTGATAACGTATATGCCTCAGTATATGCGTTGCTTCAGAACTTGTCGATTACAAAGGAGTTATGAAGTTTGTAATTTCAGTCGATATTGGGGAATTGAAGGAAATTCCGAGAACGAAAAAGTCCGAATTTGACAAGGGAAAGTGTCAACAAACTGCAGATATTGAAAAAAGTGACAGTTTACACCCGTCTGTATAGGTGCTACAGGACTTAGAGTCCTTTTTAATAAAGTTAGCTGGGTTTGTATCTAGTAATTGATAGTAAACGACCAGGGTTTTTAACTTGGTTTGGTCGTGAAAAGGGCTCTTTCCTGGTGGCATTAGGTGCAGATGGGACCCCTTTCGGTAAACATAACGAAGCTACCTCCTGGCTTTTATTGTTCTTAAATATTGGTGAGAGGGTAGCGAGTTGTGATGAAAATCATTTACTCTTCGGAGCAAATTGCCCTGAAGAACACCCATCAGTTATAGAATATGGTAGGCAGATAAGGAAAGATGTCGAAAAGATTGAAAAAAGTTCATATGTAATTGAGAACCAGAGGGTCACATTTGCATTTGAGTTGCTGCCAGCTGACATGAAATTGTTGGCATTTATATCAGGGAACTGCCCAATTCTGCTAAATAATTCTCATCATTTGCAGATGTATCAGCAGGTAATATTCAGGTTATGGGTTGTACTTGTGATAGGTCGGATGGTTATTTCAAACTTTGGAATTACCAGAACCGGGTAAAGGTTGCTCAGGTTATGGGTTGTACTTGTGATAGGTCGGATGGTTATTTCAAACTTTGGAATTACCAGAACCGGGTAAAGGTTGCTCAAAAGGTTGAAGCATTTCAACGTTGCTCAAGCTAACTCCAATTGATTATTTTAAACTTGGGAATTACTAGAACTGGGTAAAGGTTGCCTGCAAGGTTAAGTATCAACGTAAGCTAACTCCGAAGCTGATATTATTACTGAATTATTAATATTTGTCCTCCATTCCAAAACAAGGATACCAAGTAGTGCAGTATATGTCTCAGATTAGCAGGCGACTGCCCCTTGAGGAAATTCCTCTTATGTTTAAAAAAGGAGGTCAAAGCTAACAGGTTGTACAATGCCATATTAAGGTGCTTCCGGGAGGGGCGTAATTTACCGGTGAGGAGACCAGATTAATGTGTAATGGGTTCTGCAAGCTGGTAAAATGCATTCTTGAGAATGACACAAATCAAGTGCCAGATAGTCCAGACAATGGAAATCTCATAGTTTATGTGCTGGCATTTATGGCAACTAACTTAAGGGATGCTGTAGCCATATTTTCACGCATGACAAACATGAATAAAGATCTCTTAAATGAGCTTGAAAAATGTTCAATGCAGCATCATTATTCTTGAGGGTAACAGTACACTCTAAAAAATAGATGTGCTTAACAGCACGCCGACGTGTGTTACCTTTCGCACATTGTGTGTTACAGTGGCACACCAAGCGTGTTATGCCTGGTGACCATAACATTTTAACACACCTTGACGTGCTTGTTAACATACTAGGTATGTTAAGCAGCACGATAATGCGTTCAGAAACACGCCCTTTAATAACACATCTTTTCCTGCTGTGTAGTTAAACACAGCTTTCAAATCTATTGCGTGTTTCTTGAGCACACCTTTCCAATACAACACGCCTGCGAAAGAGAACACACCTTGTGAGATAGCACGCGTTTATGAAATAGCACATCTTTTTCAGACAACACAGCTACTTTAAATCGCTACTAACACAACTAGGGAAGGTAACACATCTTACAAAGTAGCACGCCTTAACACTAGAACACACCTTTCCCATTAATTTTTTATTTTTGAACTTAACACACATCTGTTTTCAATCCATTGCTAAAGGTTTTGAGGAGCCACCTTAAATATTTCATCTTAGGTCGATTAATCGCTATTTTTTTCTGGGAAGACAACCGTATTTTTGTGTTTTTACCTTCGGCGGTTGCTGCATGAGCCAGTCAAAGGATGAATTTGGTTTTGTTTCTAACACATCTTGGGGAAAACACACCTTGTAAAGTAACACACCCCTTGAGATTATGTCCTTTAATATAATTATAATATATTCACTCTGTCGAAAATATGGAGTACAAGCAGGCTAATTTGGTGTGTAATGACACGAATATCGCAGTATGTTAAAGAAGCTTGTACTCTCACTATTTCGACAAGTGATTTTCAAATACATCACATAAAATATGCCGTGTGCCAAGTACAGTGTACTCAAATTTCGCAAACTTCCTGACGACAAAGTTTTCGACCAATGAGAAGTTGCGGTTCAGTATATTATTTTTGAATCTTTGGCGCATTCATTTGTCAGCCCGCTCGCTTTGTCTGGAATATTCTGCTACTGTTTGGGCAGTTTTGTGCTCGAGTATCATAAAACCCAAGTTAATATAAAGAGACTACGCGATGGACATCCATGATTAAAACCGCGTTTATTTAGTGGAATGTAACGACATGATTAAATATCACTGTATCGAAGGAACAAAGTGCTTTGTTCAAAATATTGAATGACCACGGGGTAAAATTTATAGCTGTGTTTCCGACGTCTGGCCATCGTAATATCCTTCTCCTCACACAGAAGTAGACCAACTGGTTAAAAATAGTCTGCCTGAAGCTACGACAGTAACGATCAAATTAAACTATAGGTGAGTTGAGGAATTATATTGTCTTTGCCGATACTGTACGTCCTCTCAGCGTGCTCTTCGAGAGAACCCTTACGCGCTTAATAGTCATTCTCTACAAATGTTTTGATATATTTATACTCGTATTTAGAGTATTCCACGAATAAGTATAGCTTCCGAGCACAAACTGAAGCCCAGCACAAACTGTTAGAGGATATATTTAAATAACTTTATATTAATACAATGATTACTGCAAAAGTAATGCAACAAGATTTCGTTTGTCAATTGTTAGGACAAGTTTAGTTTCATCGTCTGACATTTATATACAGGATTATATACTGAGCAATATAGCCAAGTAGGAAACATTTAGGGCACACTAGCTTTGCCGCAATATAACCTGATCACAGTTGAGCGTCACAGTCTTGTCATGCTTTGATTAGACTGCCTGGCAGGCGTTATTAAAGGCAGCTAATAAGGCATTGTCAAAGTCCATGTCACAGTCCATGTCACATGAATGCATGTACAGCATATGTATGACACTTTGTAACTGCAGGTTCTATGCAATATAAATTAAAATTCCAACTTCTATTTCCTTGGGTTTGGTTCATAATGCAAAAAACTACTTGTGACTCAATATCTGCATAATTAGTGTGAAGGTGAGATGGCTCATCTCTAGCCGTCCTGGACAAATGACCCATTTGACACAGGTAGCACTATTCTGCAGTTACAGAGTAAAATATTCAAGTAGGGCGCATTAGGGTGCATTGCTGCTAAGTGAGATGATAAAGCATTTGGTCATTTAGGTGTAACAGTCCAGTCATGGCCGTCTTTGATATATATATATTGAATGCATGTACAGTATATCTATGACACTTTGTAGCTGCAGGTTTTATGCAATATAAATTTACACTTGTAATATTTCATTGGGTTTGGTTTATAATGCAAAAAACTACTTGTGACTGAATTGCTGCATAATTAGTGTGAAGGTGAGATGGCCCATCTCTAGCCGTCCTGGACAAATGACCCATTTGACACAGGTAGCACTATTCTGCAGTACAGAGTAAAATACAGTATGCAAGTAGGGGATATTAGGGTGCATTGCTGCTAAGTGGGCTAATAAAGCATTGGGTGTAACAGTCCAGTTATAGCTGCCTTTGATAGATACTGAATACATGTACAGTATATGTATGACACTTTGTAGCTGCTGGTCCTATGCAAAATAAATGTACACTTGTAATATTTCATTGGGTTTGGTTTATAATGCAAAAAACTACTTGTGACTCAATTGCTGCATAATTAGTGTGAAGGTGAGATGGCCAATCTCTAGCCGTCCTGGACAAATGACCCATTTGACACAGGTACATGTAGCACTATTCTGCAGTACAGAGTAAAATACAGTATGCAAGTAGGGGACATTACTAGGGTGCATTTCTGCTAAGTGAACTAATAAAGCATTGGGTGTAACAGTCCAGTTATAGCCGCCTTTGATAGATATTGAATACTGTACATGTACAGTATATGTATGACACTTTGTAGCTGCAGGTTTTATGCAATATAAATTTACACTTGTAATATTTCATTGGGTTTGGTTTATAATATAAAAGTACTTGTGACTCAATTGCTGCATAATTAGTGTGAAGGTGAGATAGCCCATCTCTAGCCGTCCTGGACAAATGACCCATTTGACACAGGTAGCACTATTCTGCAGTACAGAGTAAAATACAGTATGCAAGTAGGGGGCATTAGGGTGCATTGCTGCTAAGTGAGCTAATAAAGCATTGGGTGTAACAGTCCAGTTATAGCTGCCTTTGATAGATATTTAATACATGTACAGTATATGTATGACACTTTGTAGCTGCAGGTTTTATGCAATATAAATTTACACTTGTAATATTTCATTGGGTTTGGTTTATAATACATAAACGTTCTTCTGTCTCAATTGCTGCACAATTAGTGTGAATGTGAGATGGCCCTTCTCTAGCCGACCCATTTGACACAGGTAGCACTATTCTGCAGTACAGAGTAAAATATTAAAGTGGGGGACATCATGGTGCATTGCTGCTAAGTGAGCTAATAAAGCATTGGGTGTAAGAGTCCAGTCATTGGTATATAATGCAAAAAGCTGCTTGAGTTCAAGTGTAAAGGTGAGAAGTTAAGGGCACGTTTATATTAAAGTTACCATGTGGGGAGATATGATAAGGGTTCATTGCTGCAATTAAGAGCTAATAGGGAAGATTTAATTATTTCGCCCATGTCAAGCTAAATGTTAATACAAGCCTATTTTCAAAATTCCCATTGGGGACTGAATTAGTCTTGCAAAGATATGGTAAAATGATAACACTGCATGTATAGGGGGCACCTTGCAGTAGTCCCAAGGACATTGTCCTGTGTAATTGAGTAAAATGTATAAACAGACAGAACGATTCTACAAATATTTAATCAAACTAATTAAGGGTAATGTTAACATATTTGTACAGTACAATTCAACGTGTTCTGCATGATCAAATTATCGAATTAACAAAAGCAAGCACTACACGAATGTTGAATGCTAGTTTAGCCCTTGCAGTGTTTTGTCTTCTTTGTTAATGTATATATTTTGCCTTCTATGTTATGTATAGATATAATGCGTTTGTTCCTTGAGCATATTATAACTATGCATTTTTTCATTTTTGGTAGGCATCTTCCACGCATGACACTTGGTTCAAGGCACTCTATGCAGAAAATGACTTCAAATTCCATATCAATTGTTGGTCTGGTCGCTGCTACCCAGACGGAACACCGGCCTTGGATGCAACAGACATTATTCCATTCGTTTCTCAACTTAGAAATGATGTTTATTATTGTGACATTTAAACTGTCCCATAGCCCTAGATTAAATTGAGTTTTATAAATAAGTCTGAAATCAATTTACGTTTGGGCATATTTCTTTCTATCAAAAAAATAAAACCAAATGCAAATATGGAAACCCGCGAATATATTGTACTGTACTATACACACGGAATTGGACAGATTAATAGTGACAATTCAATCTAGGTTATCGTGTTTTAGAACGTCTTGTTTTGTTTGTTCACAATGTAACATTTTTGCCTTTTATAGTGACTGTAATCATAACATGCTGTAATAGACCTCTTCTGCTACCGTCTGAATAACATTATAAACATTTAAGACAGTTTAAGTCAAAGTGTATTTGCGTTTTTATTTATTTACGTGACGGTGTGCTATTTTAGCACAGCTAAAGATGTGTTGTTCAGGAACCCCAATGTCCTGCTGTTTAGCACATTTAAAGTCGTGCTGTTTCAGCACGGCTAAAATCATGTTGTTTCAGCACATCTAAAGTCGTGTTGTTTCAGCACATCTAAAGTCGTGTTGTTTCAGCACAACTGAAGTCGTGTTGTTTCAGCACAACTGAAGGTGTGTTAAGGAAACGCGTCTTTAGATGTGCTAAACCAACACATCTTTAAGGTGTGCTATCTTAACACACATGGAGGCGTTAGTAACACACCTATGCGTGTTTCCTAACGCACCATTTCAAGTAACACAGCTAAAGGTGTGTTGTTTTTTGGACAAGCCAAAAACACATCTTTTGTTGTGCTACTGTAACACATATTAGTATGTCACCTAAACACACCTTAAGATGTGTTGTTTTGTGGACAAAAAAGTTGTGTTACTCAAACACACCTATTTTTTAGAGTGTAAGTGTATGGACTCTAGGATACATTGTCCCAGTTCACACTAAGCAGATGTTTGGGAAGTATGGGGTGAGCTTAGGAATAAACACATTGCAAGGCCGCGAAGCAAAACACCAGCGAGTGGCAGAGTATGCTAAGAACACCACATTTAAGGATAGGTGGCGCCAGATATTTTGTCATGAGTATATGAGCTTAATTTAGCTTAGGCAGCAAAATCCTTATCGAGATGATTATTGTAAGACAAACTTTAAATATGTACCTATTAGATGTAGTACAGATAACTTTTGTCATTGTGGTTAGCCCAAAAGCAGCATGTCAGCAAAATTTAAAATTTGCATAGCTGCCATTATGAGAGATATAAGTTTGAGTGTTAAAAGTAGAAAGATTTGTGCAAATTTGAAGTCGACGTCATCAAAAAAGTGACACTGGGGATTTTTACTGCAGAAGGTCTTGTACACGAAAGCAAGGCTGAGTTCTATTTAATATGCATCGTTCAGTGTTGACTGATGTAATTGTTATATTGACATATTTTACCCTTATTTTGTATACATTAAAATTAATTATACATTTTTGTATAGCATTTGAACTATTTAAATATTGAAAGTTAATTGAGTATATAAGTTATTTAAAACTTTTGATAATAAACTGTAAAGTAATAAATAAAGTTTTTTTAAACAACTGTGTGTTTTGTTATTACTGCAGCTTCAACAAACAATTTTTTTAAATGCAACAAATTCCTTCCCCTGGCAACCTTGCAAAAAGGCCTGATAAAACACAATTTGCTCATGATTTATTAAATTAACCCATAAAGATCAACGATATCCTCTTGACGAGTAAAATCATTTGGTGTTAGACTGGGTAAAAGGATAGGTTGGGTGTATTGCTGCTCAATGGGTTAATTAAAGTGCACCTCACCTCAAACTTTTTTTTGGCTATATCAAATCTTGGCATCATTTCTAGTGTATCCGTGAAACTTTTTATTTATTTGGTCAAATCATTCGATTTTTATGGCAGTTTAAACTTGGCAAGTTTTGGCATCACTTTTTGATGAACCGTCGTTACGAGGAGTATGGAACGAGTAAATTTTGTGACGTCATACAAGGTACTCGTCAAAATAAACTTTCGGCCCACGTGCAAATTCCCTGTATACTGTCGGCCATCTACATTTATATCAGACCTACAAGCACGAAACTGTGCGTAAGATGTTTCTCTTGATCAGAGCTTTCGATCTATGCATCTTACATGCATAGAACGTGTGTTTTTCTCAAGAAAATGTGCACGAAAATTGATGTATCATGTATGTTTCGCCGGGATTATGTATTTTTTAGAAGTTTAGTGCCATTGAATTTTAGTACATTTTGCTGGTGGGCGAATAACGCGATAAATAATGAACTAACGAACTTGAAATAACCAATAGCTATCCCGTCATGAAGAGAGCTTTATTTTCATGTATGATATGTCTATATAGCTTGTGTATATCCATTCAAACATTACTACAAATTTTGTATATTTTCAGCTTTCAAGCGCAGGACTTTAAAGAACGGATACCGGTTTAATTAAAGAGATATACAACCGATCTATTAGCCCGTATAACTTTGTAAATTTTGCATCTACAACCTTGAAACAACTATGAACTTGTTCGTCATACCTGCAGCTTTCTATCCGTGCATAAAACATGTGTTTATCAACAAAAAAGCTTTAAATATATTTTACTAAGTTCATTTCGCGCCGCGGTGACATTGGCGCTGCGAAAGTGTGAGTAATATTCCATTTGGATATCGCTTCATAAGACATAACTCAGCCAATATCAGACCTACAAGCACGAAACTGTACGTAAAATGTTTCTCTTGAACAGATCCAACCTCGTTCCCAGGCTCTTTACCTACGCTCACCCCCGCTGCGGAAAAGACCCTGGTTCAGGCTGGTCACGTGACACCTTCCACAGCTTTGTCCCGTGGGAGGGTACGCTAAGACGCGTAAAGCGCAAAAGTCATTTCCGGTAGAAATAAGCGTGTTCAAAGGAGCGGTAAAATAAATCAACAAAAAATCGCTTTTAAAGTTGCAAAAGGGCTCTAAATTGAGTTCTAAATTGAGTTTATAAAATAGCACAGAAGCCGTAGTAACAGTAACAGTAACAGTAACAATAGTCCATAACAGTTTTTTTGGCACAAGAAATTAATATACAAAGCAACTACAGTATAAACTATTGGGCAACCTTATATGAACAGTATAACAATCAAAACTAGAGTAAAAACAATTTGTAACTCAAACTTATTAGTCGAAAAGATACTTATATATTGTAGAATATAGAATTACAAGTTTGATATTAAATAATTTAAAATTTGTTTTGTCTTTTGAAACGAGCGAAGCGCCGAAGAGATTGCGGTTTCAAAATTTCTCTTCTACAAATGAAGTGACACTGACTGACCTAAACCTGGTTACAGACGAGCAAGTTTTCTATGACAAGTTTTCATACGACAAGTTTTATTTACTCGTCTGTATGCATGGGCAAAAGTGCACTTCGCCCGACTTGTCATTGAGAGAAAATTGGCAAAATTTAATACCCATACAAACGAGCAAGTAAAACTTGTCATATGAAAACTTGTCATATGAAAACTTGTCATATGAAAACTTGTCATATGAAAACTTGTCATAAAACTTGCTCGTCTGTAACCAGCTTAACTAGTTAAATCAAATAAAAAATCTACCTTGTCAGTTTAATGCACTGAAAACCAATAGCGAAAAATAAATTGACCAACATTTATGTTACAATTAATGTCAATGGCAACATGATTCGAACATTATATGTACAAAATAAAATGCCGATACAGCTAAGTAAACATTGGCAAACGCGTAAAAAGCTTTTTCACGTCTATTCTATTGTTCTCGAAATTGACAAAATTTGTAACAAGCCAAAGAGTAAACATGATATATTCAAAATAAACTATAATTTACCCCCGTGTTAGCATCGCTGTGGACAATATAAAATTGCGCACGGAACAACTCAGCAAAAACTGATATGCATTTATAAAGCTTTTCCTTTTTTTTCAAATGACAATTAAGTAAACTGTATAATTATAATTTACCTCCGTATTAGCGCCACCAGTAAAATTGTATTAATGCGCTGCAAACATTATGACGTTTGAACATTATGAACATTACATCGTTTGAACATTATGACGCTGTAAATCAAACATAACGGAGCGATCTTCTTTTCCGTGTTGTAGTTGAACTCCAACAATTCAGATAGAATTCTGAATACTACACAGGATACTCGTCCACGATATGGTCTCCAAAGAGAACGAACTCATTCCTTCAAAATATATTTTACGAAGAACGGACTTCGTGTCTCTAACTGCCACATTTCTCAGTTCGTCATTGACGGTATTTAGGACATCCGTAAACGGGACGGAATCATACGACGCGGTTTTGGAAACAGGATCGTTGACAACCTGTAGTGTATAGGAGATATTTTATTGGCTTTTAAACTTTACTCTTTAGAGTTCAGTGTATACCGCAAATGAAATTGGAAATCTACACATAAATTATAGTATACAATATCTCATTACATAAATGATAATGAAATCATATAAAAAATATAACATACCTCGGATTGTATAGTTTCTTTGTTGGATGAAAATGACAGGCTTCGGGTTGATCGCACTTCGCCTTCCAGACTAGTTCTTGCCCTTTTCTCCTCCGTGAAGTGCGTTGAAGGCGAAATATCAATACATCTCTTTGTTTGCATCATAGTTTTTTGGTTCCCACATATCATGCTTTGGAATTTTCCAGAATTATCCAGTCGTCTTTCACAAGGTCGGCACACAAGACGAGGAAGGGAGTTCTCTCACCATAGACCGCTTCAGCAAAAGCCAGTAGTTTGACATTTGCTTTATTGTACAGGTTTTTTGTATATTTTGGCTCATATGCCGCAACAAAGTCGACACATAGACTCGGAGTTTGAAATTGAGCCATTGCTAATCTGGGCAGGTGAGCCCATGTTTTTGTATTTATTACGCCATTATTCACTCATGCATGAATGTAAAATTGACATGTTTACTCAACTACCCCTCCCTCAGTGTTTTCAAAGCGCTAATTAAAAACACCCCAGATTCTGGGGTGTCACGTGACCAGTCTGAACTAGGGTCTTTTCCGCAGCGGGGGTGAGCGTAGGTAAAGAGCCTGGGAACGAGGTTGGAACAGATCTTTCGATCTACGCATCTTAGATGTATGGAACGTATGTAGTTCTCAAGGAAATGTGCACGAAAGTTGACGTATGTTTCGCGGGTCAAACGACGAAAATATATCATGTGTACTAATTGTGTGTATCAAACAAATGAAAATCGAATATCGAATATAGAATATAGAAAAAGCAGTAGCGCTTTTTGTATCTGCGAATGCAGATATATTGCCATCGTGCGAGTGTGTTAGCTTGTAGCCATTCAGCGACGAGCTTATATCAGCCAATCAGCGATTAGTTTACACGTCGTTTGACCAATTAGTGACAGCTAGCTTAAAATGACGTAAGTAGTGTTAATTATGGGACACGAGCTCATTTTTTTGCTGACGTCAGCAAAAAATAGTGCGTCAGCATTTTTTTATAAAACATCCATCCAACCACGTGACAAACACTTACCTAACACGTGATAAACACCCGATTCCCACGTGATAACTAATTAACTAACACGTGTGGCCCACTCGCTACGCTCGTGGTAAAATTATTGCGTAACAATGTTGCATAACAACTGTGTCGCTACGCGTACAACAACTTGCATAACATCCCATACAACAACTTGCACAACAACTCGGAAGAACAATGTTACATAACAACAACCTTGGGGAGACCTTGGGAGAACAATGGGAGAACAATGGGAGAACAATGGGAGAACAATAAATTGATTTATAACAATGGTCAAAACAAGGGAGAATAAAGAGATGTACAAGTGTGATTACTGTTCTGTGTACGAAACCAAAAGTGCTGATGAATACATAAACCACATAACTAATGAATGTACAAACAGATGTGCAGGTGAAGAATGTAAGGGTGAGTGTGAATGTGTCACTGATATAGAAAGTTTTGGTAGATGTGAGTGGAGGATAGAACCCTGTGATGATGACTGTCTATGTGACTGTGTATGGTGTGATGTGTATTGTAATGAAGATCATGATTACTGTGGTTATTATGACTATTGAAAAGACATAATTTTCTAATCCCAAAACAAGGATTAGAAAACTAACATGAAATTGAGAGACCCAACTTAAGAGAGAGAGAGTAAATAAAAGGATATGAACAACTTGAAAGATAACTCCCAAGACCCATCTAAATTTGGACGACCAAGTCCACTTGAAGAAGATGCAGCACCTACTCCTCCACCACGACCACGAAGACAAGCTCAAAGGGAACTAGAGGAACAAAGTCTAGTTCAACCAGAGATTGTTAGACAAGCCCATGATGGTGTTTTTTTCGACTATAAGATTGTGAACAAGACTACTCTTTTACCTAAGGAATTACTTGATTTATTAAAGTCTCAAATCTTAAGTGTTATTAAAACCCACACACCAGGTAAGTTTACTGTTAAGATTCATGCTAGGTTTAAAAACACAAATGATGATGGTAGTGAGAAGTTTGAAATTAAGTTTATCTCCTCTAATAGTGTTGAGGTTATAAACAAACACACTGACCTTGCTGGTGTATGGCGAAGACTAGAGAGTAGTCTAAGAACTAAGATGGCCTCATTTCTCATAGAAAAGTCTGGTTGGTCGTTATCACAAATATTTGGGATACATATCAACACAAGTAAGTTGGTTCCTCTACAAGGTGGTAATTATGTCGAGTTACCCCAGTGGTTAAAAGACAAACAGGCTGTGATTAACATTAAGAGTTGGAATGATAAGTGTTTCATCTACGCTGTAGACAGATCATTAAACCCTAAAGTCAAGAACCCAGAACGCATGGATAAGACTATTAAGGTGTGTGAGACAGAGTATAACTTAAAAGGTATCACATTTCCTGTGGTTGAGAAGCAGTTTAAACTGTTTGAGAAGCTTAACGATATAAGACTTATAGTGTACTACTTGGATGACTCAAAAGATGAGTATGGAAAGGAGAATGATATCATTGAGATATTACACCCATCTGAGTTTGAGGCAAGTAGAGAGGCTGTCATTCTCTTATACAAGAACCACTATATGCCGGTGACATCTGAGTCTAGACTACTTCGTAGAAAGCGTAAGAATGCTAAACCATTCCCATGTCGTAGATGTACAAACTTCTTCGAAACTCAAGAAAAATTAGCGATACACCACGAGATGTGTGTGAAACAAACTGTTGGTAAAGTGAAATATCCTAGACCTGGGTATAATATTTTAAAGTTTAGATCGTGGGGTAATACTTTAATAGCCCCACTTATTATTGTCGCGGACTCTGAGGCCTTCTTAAAAAAGTTAGACCACATTCCCGCTGAGTCAGAGATAAGTGGAGCACTTAAACTTAATAAGCACTTACCATCGGGCTTTGGTTTTTACGAGATACACTCCAATGGAGGATATAAATACCACAAAACACTTGGTCTCAACTGTGCCAGAGACTTTGTTAATAAAATCTATGAGATAGCGAGATCTTTCTACAAAAAGAACTCAAAGTGTATTCCGTTAGTGGGGGATCAACTTGTACTAGCGAACATTGAGTTAGCCAGAGCTATACTATGTTGTCTTTGTAAAAAAGAGTTAAGTGCAACCTCTGACGATGAGGAGTGGGACAACCACAAACCTGTAGGACATCACAATCACAACACAGGGAGGTTCTTAGGTATCGCCCATAATGACTGCAACCGCCTGGCTAGGGTTGGTAAAACCATACCAGTCTTCTTCCACAACTTAGAGGGGTATGATATTAAAGCCTTCATCAGAGAGCTTGGTAACGACCCAAAAGAAAAAGGTGGAATAAGTGTTATCGCTAGTAGCATTGACAAAATTATAGAGTTGAGAAAAAAAGTGTTAGTTGAGTCTGTCATTGCCTATCTCCCAGATGATGAGAAGATGGATAAGGATGGGGACATGATTTTCGAGGAGACGGTAAAAAACATAAGATACACTCTATGTTTTAAAGACTCGTTAAAACATCTTGGGATGTCTTTGGGGGAGCTCATCGATAACTTTTCAGAGGAAAAGTTCATAATTACAAGGGCTGGTTGTACCACCGACAAACAGTTCGAGTTAATTAGGAAGAAAGGGGTGTATCCATATGACTATATGGACTCCGAGTTAAAGATGTTAGAGACCCAACTACCACCTATAGAGAAATTCTATAATCTCTTGACAGAGACCCACATCACTGAGGAAGATTGCACTCATGCCCAAAATGTGTGGTCCGCTTTTGGGTGTAAGACTATGCAAGATTACCACGACACATATCTTTGGGGTGACACAGCCGCTCTCACTGACATCTTCCAAGAACACAGAAGACTAAGTATGGAGACATTTAGGTTAGACCCAGCATGGTTTCCAACCGCTCCATCTTTCTTCTGGCAGGCCATGTTATATTACACAGGGGTTGAGATTGAACGCATAAGTGAGGATAACTCAGAGTTTTATGGGTTTTGTGAGGGTGGGATTAGGGGTGGCATGTCGATGGCCGTTCAAAGACACTCAGTGGCTAACAACAAGTATATGGACTCATATGACCCAAACAAGGTAGACTCATACATAATTAACCCTGATGTCAATGGGTTATATGCAAGTGCTGAGCAAAGGGAACTCCCACTAAAAAATCATAAGTATATGAGTGAGGAGGACTTGGCTAATTGGCGTGATCTTGGGAAAAGTGAGGACGGAATGAAGGTGGGGTGTATTTTGAAGGTGGACTTGTCGTATCCTAGACATTTACATGACGATCACAATGATCTACCACTAGCACCCGAGTCTTATAACCCTGGGAAAATGGCTAAACTAATCCCTAATTTACATGATAAGAGAAATTACATCGTAAATGACAACGCATTAAAAAAGTATGAGGAGTTGGGAATGGTCATAACAAAGATTCATGAGGGATGGAAGTCTGATAAGTCAGCTTGGATGAAACCATTCATCGATCGTTGTGTTGAACTTCGAAAGAAAGCCGCTGCTGAGGGTGACAAATTTGGAGTAATATATTATAAGTTAGGACCAAACAGTGTATTTGGTAAGACTATGGAAAATACGAGAGACAGAAAAAGAATGTTGGTTTGCTTATCAGGTAAACAAGCTACTAAAGAGACCTGTAAACCAACATATGATGAAAGATTAATTTTAGATGAGAACATGACCCTCATTACGATGAGACCAAGGTCCACCACTTTAAACAAACCCATCTTCGTAGGACTAAACATACTCGATGACTCGAAAGTTGATATGTATAACTGGCACTACAACTATTTTAAGAAGAAGTGGCCTAAACCTGGACAACTCAGTCTAAATTACATGGACACGGATGGCTTCATTTACACCATACGAACGAAAGACTTCTATGAGGACATCAAGCCACATCTGAAGTCTCAATGGGATACAAGTAACTTTGACCAACCAAATAAGATGGGTATCCCCAAAGTTAATAGAAAGGTACCTGCCATGATTAAGTTAGAGTCAGGGGACAAAATAATAGAGGGGGTAAGTGCGGTGAGTGCAAAAGTGTATGCCCTAAAGATTAAGGAGTCAGAAAGGAAAGACCCCAAAGATGGTGAGTCAAAAATTATAGACAACACCATACGAAAGTGTAAAGGAGCCGATAGACATAAGGTTAAGGGATTCACATACGAAGACTTTAAAGATTGTCTCTTAGAAAACAAGACAAAAAGTATAACAACCAACAGAATTCGAACTAGGGATATGGAGCTCTTCACAGAACGAAGTAGTAAGGTCGCCCTTAGAAACACAGATGACAAGCGATATATAGACGAAAATAGCAGTGGTGTTGAGACTTATGCATATGGTCACTGGCGAATACAAGAAAATAAGAAAGAGTTGTTGTGTAAAAACACATATCCCTCACCTAAAGTTGATACACTATCTAAAGTTCAAAGCCTAATGCTGTTGTGTGTTAACGCGTTACCTAAGGTTAAATCCACCTAATATCATCATCATATACTTTTCATAACCCACAAGAGTTATGAAAATTGAGTCACTTAGTTGTGTATTGATAAATAGAAATAACAAAATGGAGATAGTTAAGTGTTCACCTGTGTTTGGTGAAATATTAAACAACTTAAGGGTTGTAAAACATGATGATAAGTATTGGTTTGCAGCCATGGATGTTGAAAAGTTTGGTGCAAAAGGATCAATAAAATCCATTGTTCGTGGGAAATACTTGAAAAAATATGATGAGATTTTAAAGTCGGATGTAAATTATTCATTAGAGATTAAAGACAATCTTTTCATAAGTGAGAGAGGACTCATGGAGTATGCCATAAGAGTTGACACCCCTTTGATAGAAAAGTTTCAAGATTGGGTCTTTGATGTTTTACTTGATGAACTTAAGAGACCATCTAGAATTCTAATTTATACTAACACATTAGATAAGTTTTTACCTGATGAGATTGTTAAAAGTATAAGAGATCTTAATCCATGTGGGTGTATATCTATTTGTGAGTGTGAATTTAACGATCGAAGGGAATTATGTCATAATCTTGATAAAAAGCGTGATCTTGCTAAGGATCCTAATCATATATCAAGAGGATGTAAAGCATGGGTAACACGACGGAAAAATATTAGATTGAAAAAAGAACAAGAAGATAAAATACTAGATGATTTGTTTAAGTTAATGGATGATAATTATCAGTTAATGAGTGAGATAGATCAGTTAAAAAAGATGTTATTTTAACTATCATTTTTTTTTCATAACTCTCATGAGTTATGAAATTACATCGTTCGCTACACTCACTCACTTACAACACAACACTTAATATCCATCCTGTTCCTAATCCTACTAATCCAACCGCCACATGTTTGTACTCATCCATCTCTTTGGATGGTTGGTAATAATTCTTCAAAACAGGTTCTTTTGTAAACACCCTACCGTTGTGTGTTATCTTTTGGAGATCTAACAAGGACTTATTCACAGAATTCATATCACTATTTGAGTCTAAAAGTTGTCGTCTCATAGCCTCTATCTTATCTTTTTTAGAAACCTGGTTTTCATACCATTTGTTCTTCGCACTTGTTAAACTCTCCATGGCGAGATCGTGTCTTTTAATCTCGTCTTGGTATCCTTTGTGGTCTAAAAGTCGGAACAGATAACTGGCACCTGTGAATGCCACAGCGTTGAATATTCCTGATAAGGCTATTGTGGTGGCCATATTTATTCTTTGAATGGATTTTCAGGTAACATCTTCTTCGCCTCCAACACCTTAATTACCGAAGTACTGATACCGAACGCCGCGGTCAGTTTCAAGAGTCCCTCCATCGTACTTGGGATACTCAACGAATCCTTCATTAATTTTTTACTCGCGTAAGAGACTGCGACAGCTCCTAACACAATTAATAGTGAGTCATACAACTCCTTTGGTAAGTTTTTAAAAACACCTGCCATTATTATTTTATTAATAGGTATATAATAAAATAATGAACACGGTTAATGAACTGTTACCCACATATGAGAAGATTACTTACTCTCAAATTCGTGGTCCCAAGAAACAAAACATCTTTACGTTAACACCAACGGAAATAACAGAGAACCAAGAACTCTATGTAAACATTCCGAAGTTATTCGAGGGTGTTTGTTTGGTTCCTGGATCATTGTACATCGTGGGTTCGTTTAAAAGTAAGAACACCAAGTCGTGGTTTTTAAACAACCTAGCTAGTCTGTTAAAAAACAGACTAGAGATAACGATCGATGGACAGGTCGTGTATGACAACCTAGGAGAGTCTCAGTATGAGACCTACAAGGATCTTTGGAAAACCAAAGAAAAAAGAAAGAACATGGTGTGTCAAGGAGTCGCCAACGAGAACACTCGTAAAATTATGAGTGGTGATGACTCGGGTGACAAGAGTGTGAAAGTTGATAAGTACTTTGGTGAGTTGTACAAAACCAAAGTCCACATTCCTTTGGGTAAGATTTTGAAAGACCAGGGGTTATATGCACCCTATGGTATGAAATCAAACATAAGGTACAAAATTACACTACCACCTGCCTCAGACATTATGAAGGCACAAAGTGGACAAGTAGTCGCTGGTTACACAGTTGAGGATTTACATCTTGAATATGAGATCATCACATCGTCAGAAATGTACCATCAAGCATTAAACTCTTACAACGTTGGGAGGTCTCTCATTTACAAACAGGTGATGCAAATGAAAAAAGAGACATGGAGTAAAGACTCAACATTAGTAAATTTAAATATTAATGTACCAAGAAAGTCAATGAGGGGTATTGTACTTCTGTTTCGAGATGACACTGTGGACTCCGAACACTTTGTGTATCCAAACATAACATCTGTAAAAGTAGCCATCGAAGGTAGTCCAAACTCTTTGTACTCTCAAGGTCTTGAGGAACACAACCTCTTTAAATCCGCAGAGAACTTCTTCCTGGATTACACCACAGACACACTAAGTATGGAAGACTTTTACACAGGTAACAAGTTTGCATTGGTAGTAGACATGAGAACGGTTTGTGACAAAACCGCCGCTGGGATAGGTCGAAAAATCCTCAACACACAAGATGGTGTACTCTTGGAAATTAAGAAAAGGGTGACCACTAAGGATCTGACATGTTATATATTCATTGTTTCCGATGGGGTAGTTAACATGGTTGGAAAACAACTACAAAGTATAGAGTTTTAAACGAACGAACGAAGTGAGTGAGTATGTGAGCGTAGCGAACGACGCGAGCGTAGCGAGCGTAACGAACGAACGAAGTGAGTGAGTATGTGAGCGTAGCGAACATAGTGGGGTGAAGTGAAGTGTATCGTAGTGAGTGTATCGTAGTCTTGAATTTTCCTAAATTAACAATTTAGGAAAACATCTGGTTTTAGTAACCATCATCTGGAATGTCACATATTGAACATATTTCGGTATCACTGTCACACGAACATTCGCTACCACACCCATTGTTTTCATGATCTATAATGATGTTATAATCAAAGGTTTTAAACCCACAAGATGAACACTTAAATTTAATATCTCCGTTGACATGGGGATGAATGTTTTGAATATGTGTTTTCATATCGTTTAAAGACACACAGATGTGTAAACAACCGTCACAACTGTATTCTACCACAGTTTTAATACTATCAAGGACCACAATGTCATATTGGAAGACCTCGACAATCATGTTAATTATAATACCCATTATTATATTTAATGGGTATTTTGGAGAATATCTTTTGTCGACTCAGACATCTGTGTCTTCTATTTGTGGTACCGGTGGGATAGTAGTAACTTTTTCATATCTCTTAAGTCTTGACGTAACAAATGCAATCTGTATGTTACCTTCGATACCTTCTTTTTCTTCGGACATATGTACTCCTGTAAGAAATTTTTTACGAACAACAGTGTCCTCGTTAAACAGATCACCATTGTGTTGTATTTGTAGTTTACTTGGTTTACAACCCATTTAGTTATTTAGTCCAAATTCACAAGACCGGGTCCCTTCATCACATATGGTTCTTTCTTGTCTTTCTTGTCTGATGTTGGTTCTGGTTTAATAGACCTACAAAAATAAGTCCAAAAACACCCTAGTCCTAAAATAATACCTATTATTTTTAGAAGTAACCAAGTGGTCATATCTGTGTTTGAGTCTGGATATGTTTCTGGCTTTGGTAACTTTCTTTTCTTGGCTTTTTTAGACAGATCACTTAGTTTTTCACAGGCAACTTTCCTTTCCGGATCTGTTTCTGTTATAGGGTCTGTTATAGTGTCACTCATATTTATTCTATGACAATAACAAAAACTTCATAATATAACCGGTTACCGCCGATAATACTAATAGTGCAGACATTGAGTAGTCTGAGGAATAATCATATATAGGTTGATCTATGGAACGAAGTGCAGAAACATTAGGGCTTTTTAATACTTCTTCTAACGAGGTTGGATTGGTCGTTGTACTTGTACTTGTACTTGTACTTGGACTTGTACTTGTGACAACAGGTTGGGTAACAGGTTGGACAACAGGTTGGGTAACACTTGGTTTGTCCTTGTTAATATGTATGTTACTACCAAGCATCATACCTCCACCAACTAACGTTAAAATGTTGTTGTAACCAGGTATTTTTTGTTTTAAGATGATCATGTCACTTGGGATAAGGATGATCCCTGGACTAATGGCGAAGTTTAGGATCACATTTGTACTTTTTATAGCATTTCTCATATTAGATATGGTTACTGATTGGTCGTCCTGTATGATGGTGTCCTCTACTAGTTTTTTAAACACCTCTTGTGTTTGTAAGGACTTACCACCTTGTCCAAAGATAGCCCATCGGGTACTCGCCTGTGAACCAAGTACACAATACACATAGGATTCTATACTTTGTTGGAATAACAGTTGTCCTGTTTGTGTTAGTCCTGTTGACTCTGTGGCGATAAACATTTTGTAGTCGTCCAAACTTTTAATAGTGCGGTCACCGCGCTTCTCATACCTAATACCCACTTGTCCATACTTACTAATCTCGGGTGTGTAATTCCTAACACTTCCATGGGGTTGTTTCGCCAACCAAGTACCTAACTGTTCCTTACCGTGATGAAATTCTTTAGTCCACTCGTACACAACTGGGATGTTGTTACTTATTAAGTCCTTGACTCGTTGGGTTATGTATCTGTTCATCTTACTTGGGTCTCTAATGAACCTTCTCATGTGGTAATACAAGTGGTACCTGGCGAGGGAAGACACAAGTGGTTTGTCAGAGGTAAAATGTTTGGTACTAATTCCACAAACATATGTTGTGATGTAAGCCGCCAAACAAGATGCTAGATATGTATTCTCTGTGTAGTCGTTAAAGTGTTCCATTTTGGCAGTGATAACGAGGTCTGGAAATGTTGGTTTAAAACTCATTGTGTTATTTACAAAAATGTCCATCTCACTAGGGTTACCTGTGTATGGTCCTTTGATGAATCCTTGTACCACCCCCTTTGTATTCCAAATACGAGGTTGCCAATCCAAGGCCCATCCAAACTTAAAATTTTTGGACTTTATATCGTAAGCTCTTCCTTCATGTACAAACATTGTTCGAACAAACAGTGTTGTACCTTTGTAATCCTTTACGGGTTGGAACATGAACTTATCAACATCGGCGTATGGGTATTTCTCTTTGAATAACTCTTGTGGTGTTGGCATTTTATTTGGTAACTAAATAAAATGTCAAAGTTAACTGTATTCGTACCAGAGAACAAAACAAATGTTAATCTGGCTGTGTTTCAACACCAAAAAAGTAACCTGTATCTCAGGTCCGCGACCATATTTTGGGAGTTCCACAATGTTTCACATAGATGTCAAATACAACACGGTACCGATAAGGTCGTGTTTGATACCGGTTACTGGACATTCGTCGACATCCAAAAGAAACTGAAATATGAGGACATCAACCTCGTTGGAAACCACAAAAACTCATCATGTTCGATAAAATCCAAAGAATACCAGACACCGCGTTGGTCAAAGACACTTGGCACACGAGTCCAAGTCATGTTGATGTTAACCATGGGTTAAAATACATTAACATCGAATGTAGCATCGTGAACACATATCAAAACTTCGACACCAACGGTAAGCCAAGTAAAATAATAGCCTCGTTACCTATTTCATCATCACAACTGTTAATAGATACCGCGGAGTTCTACGATAACATTAACTCAAAAACACCTATCGTACAAAGTTTTAACGCGTTGAGTTTTAAACTTACAACTAACATAGACAAACATGTAAACATGAGTGCATTGTTAGACCTCGAGATGGTTTAAATAAAAATGAACTTTGAAACAGAACAAGGTCTTCGTGAGTTGTATCACTCACCGGGTACAGGTTATCAGTCGGTGGAAAGATTGTATCAAAAGGCAAGGGAGGAGTCATTAGATGTCACTCGTAAACAAGTTAAGGATTGGATCCTAACACAAACCACTTACACAATGACCAAACAAAAAGGTGGTAGCCATGTCTATCGTAAAACTATTGTTAGTGATCTTGGAGAACAACTACAACTGGATTTGGTTGATATGACGGAGGGTCGTAAGGGTAGTAATAGTGGTTATCGTTGGATTTTAACATCTATTGAGATATTATCCCGTTACGCCTTCACAGAACCTAGTAAGACCAAAGGTGGTCTCGATGTTTCCCACGCCATGGAAAAAATACTAGGTGAGTTTAAAGTTAGGTTTGGCAAGTACCCCGATGTTGTACAATACGATGATGGTAACGAATTTAAGAACAAAAATGTTAATGCGTTACTGGACAAACTTGGTATAAAACATTTTACGACGCTTGTTAAAAGAGGTGGTAAGGCCTTTTTTAACAGAAAGGCAGCCCTCGTTGAGAGACTAAACAGAACATTGAAGACAACGATGTGGAAGTATTTCACAGAACACAAGACTAACAAGTGGTTACATATTTTAGGGGATGTAACCTTCAACTACAACCACAGTATACACAGAACTATTAAGATGAAACCAACAGATGTCAACGAGAAGAATAAGGATGATGTTTGGATGACTTTGTATGGGGAGGGTAACAAACCTAAAAAACCTAGGTACAAAGTAGGGGATACCGTTAGGGTGGAAAAATACCACACAGGTACCAGGTTTGTTAAGGGTTACACTGTTAACTTCACAGAAGAAATATTTAAGATCACTAAGGTCCATCAAGGTGACCCTGTTATGTACAACATACAAGACATTGGAACGGGGGAAAACATACACGGAAGATTTTACGAAAGAGAACTTAGTGAAGTGAGAGTTAAATAAAATATGTCTGATGATATACCATTACAGGAGAAGGTACCTCCTCCCAGAATGACTAGTCTTGATCCAGATGCAGATGATGATGATGATGATGATCTTGATGATGATAATTATGTCCAAGATACTAACCTTGATGAGGGTACAAGTACCCCCGATAACAACCCTCTCAACGGTTCAACTGACGAACAAAAAGGGGAAACACTTAAACCCCAAACTAGTACTCCTGGTGATAATGATGACCCCTTAAAAAATTATACACGACCGGGACAAAAAGTAGATGAAGACGAAGACAAGGAGGATGACAAGGAGGAAGAAGAACGACAAAACCCTTTTGACAAAAGTCATGGTATTTTCACAGAGTCAGAGAACCCCGAGTTTGAAATGACCGCACCTGAGTTTTTTAGGTCTGAGGAGGTGTTAACTGAACACCAACTTATCATTAAAAACACACTAGAGAAACACCTAAACATATTCTTAGACCCAAGATATGATGGCCCAAGCACTACTATACTGTTCCATAACTTACAAGTAGAGAGAAGTGTAAAGGGTGAGGTTAGTGGGTTAAGTTACAATGGTAAGAAGATTATTGTGATGGATGAGACGAAAGATGGTGTGGCCATGAGATATATAGAGGTTGGAGCGAAAGGTAGAGGTGTTAGAGGGAAAGCCCTAAATGAGTTCAAGAAATATCTAGATAGGGCCAAAGAGGAACACAAAAGTAGGTTTCCATCTGTGGTGGAGGAACAAACAGGTGTTAGTAATGATAAGTTAAATGAAAGTGTACGTAAAAATTCTGCAGAGGTGTCAAATAGTACCATCGATGAAAAGATCGATGATGTTCAACAACAGTTAAAAAACCTACAACAACAGGTAATTAACCATCAACAACAACAGGTCAATAACCTTCTACAAATGTTTGATGAAATTCGACAACAACTGGGCAACGACCTTCAAAACCAACAACAAGGTAATGATTATAAACAAGAACAGATCATTGTTCTTCAAAACCAGATTAATAACTTTCAACGACAACAAGGTAATTATCTTCAAGAAGGAGAGGTCATTAAACTTCAACAACAACAGATTAATGACCTTAAAAAGGCGGTTAATTATGTTAAACATCAAAAAGTAACAGAAAAACAGAGTACCATTGAAGATTCCAGGATGAAAGAGAAAGTGGGGTGGTTTGAAGAGACAGCACGATCACTTATATCTCGTGGCATTCGTGAACACCAACAAACTAAAGATGTTAAAGATGAAAAGAAACTCACAAAAGGTAAACTTGAAAGTTTAGTCATAGACGAGAAATTTTGGCGTGATAAGTCTGAGAGTGAACAAAACCCAGAGTTAAAAGCTTTGTACAAAGCAGCCTCAGTCATCGCAGAAGTGGAAAAAGATCTCATGAGGGTAGAAAATAACATGAGACCAGAAAGTGAAGTGGGGTCTCAGATTGTAAAAGATGAGATCGAAAACAACCCCCTAACCAAGTTTGAAAAGTTTAAAGAGTGGTCTAAGAAAAACATGGGTATCGTGTCTGCCATAAGTATAAGTATCGCCGGTTTGATAACAACAATCGTCATGACCGGTAGAAATGCTGTCGTTACAGGTGCTCGTGGTGTCTCTAAGTTTTCAAAGGGTGTCGCTAAAATCCTTAGTAAGATGGGTCCTGTGTTCAGTGCCATCGGTAGTATTCTATCAACCGTTCTAAGTATGGGTGCCAAAGGGTTATCGTGGTTGGCTAACAACATGTGGATCTTAGCTATCGCGTTAGGTTACTTAGCATACAATGAAATTCAAGTTAATCGACGATCTCGTTAGGTCAAACTAAAATAATGATAAATAAAGATGAGTGTAAGTAAAGGTACGACGACAAATTTAGAAAGTCCTATCGTGTTTGACATCCCTAGTTGTTTGACATGGGGTATCACAAAGTCTAAGTTCAAAAATGGTGGGTTTAATATACCACTTGTCATAGAAGACGAAGAAGTAAGACAACAACTTTTAAGTTTGGAAAGAGAGAATGAAACAAAAGAGGTTATGAAAGGAAGGAGTAACAACACCTTATATCTCACAGTTGGTGGTATAACAGATCTCCAAAGAGAAGAGCTCTTAGACAGTAAGGCCTATGTCAGAGTCATCTTTGAGTGTCAGTCTGTGTTTGAGTCATTAGATGGTACAAAGCATCTAAACTTCAAAGTGAAGAAGTTAAGAAAAGTGGGAGAGTTCGTGTCTAAAGACATCGCAGAAGATTAAGTAAGTTGTAGATTTGTAACCTGTAAAGGTTACAAATTAATGTCCTTACACACTATCCTCATCATCATCATTTGTGTCATTGGTAATCTCACTAGTCGTTACAGTTATGTGACTATAACATATCGTACCTAACGAGATACATGCCAGCACATATTTACTGTAATAGTCATCTGGCGTGTAACTTGGCATTAGATCCTTAATGACGAACATTATGTTTTCGTCACCTAGTATTCTCTCCATAAACTTTGACTTGTCATTAATTTTAAAGTAGTTGTCACAAAAGTTGTCGGATACAGACACCGCAAGTAACACAAAATTAACAGCCATCTTTTGTCTGTTGACATCGTCCCTGTGTTTAATGTATTCATCCTTTAACCTTTTTAACACTGAAGGTGTCGCCCTTCTTTTGTTTTTTAGATATGACTTAGTCTGGTTAATGTACCCTTTCTCAGAGAGGTCTATTAATTCCTCACGTAATGTTTCAATATCATCTGGATTATCCATCTTTATTTTAAAATATTATATTGTGTGATCTAGGGAACCTAAGGTTAATCTCCAACCGTGCGTACTTGTTCTCTTTAAGGGTTTTTCGTAGTAAGTCTTGTTCTTGTTTTGGAATGTCTAGGAACTCATCTGTTATAGTCTTCCAGGCCAGGGAACTAGGAGTGTCAAACACAACTAGCTTGGCGATATTCTCGCGGTAAGAGGGTGCGATGGCTGTTAATTTTTGTGTAATAACTATTGTACTTATGTTGTAATGTCTTGCAGAGAAGGCTAACCTAACGAGTTCTGACGTTCTGTTTTTAACTGACTTGCAACTCGCACAGTCGTCTAATATGATCAATGAGTTAGTACCTTTAAATTTGTCGGAGATGTATTTTAAAAATGTATCCACTTCGTCTTGGTCACATTGTATCGTGTAGAAACCCGGAGAGTCCTTGTATATCCAATCTTGATATGTTTTGTTGTATTCGAACGTTGGACAGATGAGAAATATGTATTGGAAGTGTCCATTACATTCTTTGGTTAAAAAATCTAACAGATAATATGTTTTACCACACTCCGTTGAGCCTGTTATTAACATGTTAAATGGTGTTTTCATTTTATTTTGAATAAATGGATGGTGATGAGATACAACAGTTGAGGGATATATTTGATTACAGACGAAGATTTCTAATCCATAGGATTAGAAAACTTTTCAGTTAGTTGACTTTGGTAAGAACCAGGACAGGGTCGTAGACATCGTAAAGTAGATAACTGTAAAAGTCACCGAAGAAATTTGTGAAAGACTTTAGTTCGACAGTCGACCCTTTTGCGAGGGCTATAAGACCTTCCACATAGATATGTTGTGGCTTGGACTTGTATGTATCACCGGATGTCACGATATAAAATTCAGTTTTTGCAGTCCCCTCGACATAGATACATGTGTACATGTTAGCGTATCCACCGAAATCTGTTGAGTACCAGGTGTCTGTAGTTGTTATATTTACAGCGCCTTTTTCGTGTTTGGTTGGTTGTAATGTTAGTGTGTATCTAAGTATGTAGTCACCTTGGTTGGGGACTATTATATTAAATATTTTACTATTATTTCTTGCACAAGTTGGATTATTGTCTCCCGTTATGTACGAGTGTTTCCCAGTTTTTTTGTTATAATTTACAGATGTTGTAAAGGAAGAAGATCCTTGTGGTCCTTTGGAACCTGTTGGACCAACGGGACCAGTGGCACCTGTGTTACCAGTATGACCCTTGTCACCTTTGTCACCTTTTTGACCTTGTGGTCCTATTACTGTAAGACCAGTATCGCCTTTTGGTCCTTCTGGACCTGGGAAACCTTGACGACCTGTGTCACCTTTATCACCTTTGGAACCTTGTGGACCACGAGATCCTTGTTGTCCTTTAAGACCTGTTAATCCTTGTGGTCCTTGGAAACCCTCGGCACCTTGTAATCCTGTGTCACCTCTGTCACCTTTATGACCTTGTGGACCTGTACTACCTTTTGGTCCTTGTGGTCCTTGTGGTCCTGCGGCTCCTGTGTCACCCTTAGGACCTTGTGAACCTTGAGGACCTTGAGGACCAGTTTTTCCCGTGTCATCCCCTTTTGATCCTTTGTCACCTTTAAGACCTTGTGGTCCTGTGTGTCCAATTAGTCCTTGGGGACCTTGGGGACCTGTGTTACCTTGTGGACCTTGTTGTCCATCGACTCCTTTGGGTCCTTGTGGTCCTGTGGATCCCGTGTCACCTTTTGATCCTTTAGGACCTTGTGATCCAGATCCAGATCCTGATCCTGGATCTCCTTTTTGACCTTTTGGACCTTGTGGGCCTTGAGGACCAGTGGTACCTTGTAATCCTTGTTGTCCTTGAGGACCTGTGTTTCCAGTCAAACCTTTGGAACCGGTGACACCTTGTAGACCTTGGGTGCCTGGGGTACCTTGAGGACCGTGTGGACCATCGTCGCCTTTATATCCTTTTGGACCTTGAGGACCTGTGTTACCTTTTAGTCCTTGTTGTCCTTGAGGACCTGTGTTACCTGTTAACCCTTTTGAACCTGTGACACCTTGCATTCCTTGTGGTCCTGTGGCACCTGTGTCACCTTTTGGTCCTTGAGATCCTGATCCTGATCCTGATGGTCCTTGTGGTCCTTGCGGGCCTGTGTTTCCTGTTAGTCCTTGTTGTCCTTGAGGGCCTGTGTTTCCCGTTAGTCCTTTTGGACCTGTAACACCTTGAAGTCCTTGTATGCCAGTGTTACCGTTCGGACCAACCGCACCATCATCGCCTTTTCGTCCTTTTGATCCTTGGGGACCAGTGTTCCCCGTTAGTCCTTGTTGTCCTTGAGGACCTGTGTTTCCCGTTAGTCCTTTTGGACCAGTAACACCTTGAAGTCCTTGGGTTCCTGTGTTTCCCATGTCACCTTTTAAACCTTTGTCACCTTTAAAACCTTTAAGACCTCTTTGTCCTGGATTACCTTGTTCACCTTGTATTCCATCTGGACCTTGTGGACCTTGTGGTCCTGGAGGTCCTTGTTTACCATTTGTTGTGTATCTATTATCTTTTGTGTAACCAAATGCCAACGCCATTATTTTATTTCAGATACGAAAGTTAAAAATGTAAGTTAGTACTCCATGATAACATCCAAGTTTGACTCGTTACCATACGAACCAGAGTTAAGTTGTGAAATTCGTACATATAACAATCCTATGTTTTCAAAATCAGGGTAAATATCACTTATCACAAACGACTCGTTTAAAATGTATATGTTAGTTGTGATCTTCTTAGTTGATAGGTCTATGTCTTTTAAATGATGATCAGACCAAATAGTTGTTGACTTATTCACAACACGAATTTTGTATCTTATTTTAAGATCACGAGGTAAATTATCATCATTGTCAAAAATGTGTGTCAGCAGCGTTAACTTAGAATCTTTAGTAATCCAAGGTCCAAAAATAATTGGGTTTGGAAAACCATCTCTAACAGGATATGGAGCATTCTCATTATTTTGTGTCATATTACCATACATGAAATTATAACGTAACGAGCGTGGAGGTATTGGTTCACTATGAATGAAGTTTGGTTCATCATTTGAGTATCCAAATCTAAGTGCCATTGTATTTATTTCATAACCCTTTTGAGTTATGAGATACAACCTAAGACCTTAATGTTTTTCTTTATAGTGTTTTGCAAATGCCAACCTATTTTTAAACTCCTTCCCACACTTACCACAAGTTACTTCATCTTTGGCCAGCTCTAATTTTTTAGTAATACCATGGCTTACTTTACAGTGTAATTTAAATCCAGTAGGGGTACCCACCCAAGAACACATTGCACATTTCATCATGTTTGTTTCAAGGGGTTTCGTATAATTTACTCGAGGCATTTGTTCTTATATGTAAGGTATAAAAGGCTTGTATACGATTTGTAATTTACAAATACTTATGTAATCTAAACCCATACAAAACTTACATGTCTTTCACGCCTGTTAACAATACAATGACTAAGAGTAAGTTTTTGACCTGGCAATATCCTGTCCCACATAGATGGGTTGTCAACTTTGTACCCAGGGAGTGCTTCACACATATGATCGTGTAACTTTTTCATCTTACACTTACAAAAGTTATATGTGTCAAACTTCACAGGAGCTTGAGGTTTTAAGATTATATATCTCTTGTTGCGAGTTAAAATACTAAACTTTGTCATCTCACCATTCATATCTTATAACACTTTATATTTACAAGTAAGTGGTTATCAATTTGTAACCCTTTAAGGTTACAAATAGTTTTTTGCATTGTCTACTCACAATATGCCATTTCACATATTGGACACTCACACACACCCTTACACTCATCACTTCCTGAACATATACACCAACATCTATCATCCCCACGCTCACCAACACATGGACCACAATCACAAAGATTTTCCTTGTTACATATTTTACACCCATCCTCTAATCCACAAGAGAAACACCACTCACAATCTTTGTTACACTTTGATCGGACATTAACATTATTAGTCGCACTCATCTCTTTATTCTCCCTTGTTTTGACCATTGTTATAAATCAATTTATTGTTCTCCCATTGTTCTCCCATTGTTCTCCCATTGTTCTCCCAAGGTCTCCCCAAGGTTGTTGTTATGTAACATTGTTCTTCCGAGTTGTTGTGCAAGTTGTTGTATGGGATGTTATGCAAGTTGTTGTACGCGTAGCGACACAGTTGTTATGCAACATTGTTACGCAATAATTTTACCACGAGCGTAGCGAGTGGGCCACACGTGTTAGTTAATTAGTTATCACGTGGGAATCGGGTGTTTATCACGTGTTAGGTAAGTGTTTGTCACGTGGTTGGATGGATGTTTTATAAAAAAATGCTGACGCACTATTTTTTGCTGACGTCAGCAAAAAAATGAGCTCGTGTCCCATAATTAACACTACTGACCTAATTATATTGTTACTCTTTGATCTCGATGTATAACTGGATTGATATTGATTATTTCAAGATGGCGGACTACAGAAGTGCGAGAATTGTCAGAATTGTAAACATGAGTAAATATTTTAATTTTACGAAGAAAATTATACATCAAACCAACAATATTTTTATTTTCTGTACTCTTTTGAGCATGGCAAAAGTCGAGGGAGTATTTTTGTAAGTATTGGAAGTCTGTTAATAACATTTTAAACTGTGGAAATGAATCGCCAATTTACACAAAGTATTTATTGACTTGACTGGACCTGCTATATATCAATGTCATTTGAATCAGGAAATAAGGTAAGCCTATTTAAATATTGTACGAATATCCTGCATTATTCGAGCTTCTATTTCAATAAAGTTCACTCATAAAAGTGTTAAAATATTATATGTCTCAACACTATTTGGGTCAAATCAACAATAGTTCATGGTCGTTGTTTGTCATTTCCATAGTCAACATCGCCTCATACTAAGTTTACTTTTGATATTTGATTGGTAAAAAGATATAGGCACAATTTGGCATTTCTCTCCCAAACTGTTGTGGCTATAGGGGGACTAGGTGGTATGTAATATTTATAAGTGGTGTGTAAATACTGCTGTTTACTACAACCTTTATTCCCAAGTATAATAGATTAAAATCTGAAGGTTTCACAATTGTTTAAAAAATTGCTCCCATGGGCTATGGGCCCTCATCCCTCTATGCACAATTGTTTAGGAGCAATATTAAAGTTCATACACTAATAGACCTCTTGCATTAATTGACCCATGGAAAAGAAGTTATAACTCAAATAATTACTTTATTAAATTATACAATTATGCAAATACGCATGAGCAGATACATGTACGCTTAGCGTACCTATTTTTATAATGTACATTCAAGCATGCAGAAACGTAATTTAATAAGTAAAACAAATAATTATTATTGATGGCCAACAAGAAGATGCGATGCCGAATTGCCGAAAATAACAACACTTGAAAAACGTCAATTTACTCACGTTTTAGAAGGAATAAAACAAGGACCAAAAGCTGAGGATAAATAACAATGCCTGGGGTTTATTAGTAAAAAAATAATTTTTGGGACAGTCAAACTGGTTTATAGTATATTTTTATTTAGTTGAAGAGCGAAGTTTCCTTCGGCACGTCCAAACTTCATCATTTTTTCAAAATTAAAACTCCTCACTTTTTGCTGCAGATAGATGTAAAACAGTCAGAACTAATTGGAAAACCAGGTTTGAATCCCAATCATTGCAGTCTGATCTTTCCATGGAAAAAGTGTTTTTCTTGCAAATTTTTGCTCAAAAACAAACTTTCGAAACTGTCCTTAGTCTTTAAGAAAGCTGATTTTCCCGCGCGACGGCTTCAACCAATCATAGGACTTCGTCAATTTAGTTATCATTCCAGTTTACTTAGAGTTCACTGCGTAACGTTGAGTAGCTATTTATTATATTCTACGTAAAGTTCCTGGATGAAAGTAATATATGAGATCTGAAAGTAATATGAGATCTTATCATGCGGTTAGCGCTGTCCATAACCTCTGAGTTAAGTCGATACAGCAGATCGAGGACACGGATAAAGTCATGTAATTTGAGATTGGTTGGTTCTCTCCTGTGCTTCGAGGATTTTCCGGTTTACCTCCCTCGCTAAAAATTAACCCTAGGCACTAACCATTAACTTACCCACAGAACTTTTATCGAATTGGGTTGCAAAACCTGTTAAGGCTTTCCGTGACGTCCACCTCAGAGTAGTAAACACAATAACTAAACTTATATTATTGTTTATCACACGGATATTATCATATAAGGTTAGGGAGCAGTCTTTATTAATAGCTGGGGGTAAGGCAAGAGATATTTGGATGGCCATGAAAAATTTATGAGCCACGAAGGGGCGACTGGCAAAACGATCCAAACAAAATGGGGTGGGATACCAAAAATGTGAAGTATAATCGCTGAAACATTTACAATTAACTGGCTGGTAAAATGAACTAATATGTGATGTGTTCTAAATAGTCTTCAGGTACGACTACAGAAGACTAATAGCTACAAACTTTACGTATTGAAATCTATTTTTCAGTCAAGGCTAGCTTCCCAACAATAGACATATTCATCTTGCAAATGAGATCCATGTTCGTGAAGTCGAATTCCACACGAATATGCCAGAAAATGGAATATATAATGTAAACAAAGCATGACTTCACGATTTGACGTCATCGCGGCTATACGTACTCAGCCTCTTTTCTCCCTGCCATGTTTTGAAAATACCTATTTTTGGGCATGTTTGAGCCAATATATCTCTGGAAGTATTTATCCATTTAAGGGATGATATATATCATCACGGGCGTAAATGTGTGGTGGTGTGGGGGTGTGGTACACCCATCATGATTCAGTGAGTCTCAAAATGTGTAGTCGGTCTCAAGATATTCATTGTTAAATTGGACGCATTATGCCACGTAATGCTATGTGAGACTGGCTAAATAGTTCCAGAGGCCGACTTCTATCGTTGCACGATTTTAAAATATAACATTTGCCGAATATCCTGTTTCAATCTTTGTTGTAAAGCGTTCTTCTAGAATGTCATATTCAGAAGCACTGAAGCAGTGTAAATGCTAAAACAAACTACTTTGAAATAGAACCATAATATTGCCAGTTGCCTGTTGCCAAGCACAACTGCTATAATCTACATATTATATACTTATTCTTATCCGGAAAAACGAAATTTTGCGATATAATTCGAACTGACTTCCTGACTTCCATCATACAAATTGGAAAACAATATTTGCAATCCTCTCCACTTTTTGGGAAGAGTGGAATAAATATGTAATTATCACCCCACTTTTTTCCACTAGTTTATACCACAAGTTCTGATCATCAAAATTCTGTAAAGTCTTCCCCCAAAGTTCTTGAAATGACACGACCCCTTTACCACGCCTTTTCGTCTGGCAAAACGAATTCACACCCCTAATGATTAGATCCAAGTTACGCTCCTGTCGGGAAGTATCTATAAATGTGCGGAAATGCCCTAAAAACATTAAACGTGTTACATGCCTCCAAAGCTATTAGCAGGCTCCACCCCCCTACTTTTTGAAATGATTTTCGCCCTTGTCTCTGATAATTTTAGCACCTAAGAGTTTTAGCACTGACAGCACTGTGTACGTAATTTCTAAAAACTAAAGGCAGTACAACATGAACTCTCATGCGCAGTACTTAATGTAACTGAAAGTTAGAGAACAACTTTCTGCTCAATTTCTAATTAGTGTAATTAAATATGAAAACTCTTTTTCTTATACAAGGTGGTCATTAGTATATGTGTACATATTTTGTTTATTGAATTGTGTTGCCATTCAACTTATTGGAGCAAGCATGTAAAATAGACACTTGCCTGTTTAAAACGCTCCTTTTTCGGTCTTTCGACTGTTTTTCCTCTTGTTAATTTGTCCTCTAAGTAATTTTCATTTATCTTGTTTTGGAGATTAAACATATAAACTTAATTACATATAGACTTACTTATAAAATGAGTGCAAAACTATTTTTGAAAAGACTTTGCAAAATGGAAGTCTTCTCTTGGCTTGAACTTGCGCATGCGCATAACTTACGAAAAGGTCGAGTCCCGTCCCGTCCATGACAAAAAAAAATGGCGGACGACTTTGCATTCCACAATGTTTTCACATACCCTGGTGTAAATCTCCGAGCGGAATTACTACCCTCGCACGGCGCTTCGCGCCGGCTCGGGGATAAATTTAGATCTAGAATATCCTAGTTACATTTAGATGTTTGTTACATTTGACGTATTTCAACCATTTTGCTTGCAATGTCTTTTATCTCTAATAAAACATTCATTCATTCCCCGTTCATTCTGCACACTTCCTGTTTCGTAAACTGTTCCAACCAGGGTTATTTTATTTTCATCTTCTTCTTTGCAACAGCTAGAGCATCACAGTGTCGGCGATATAAGACCCATGCATTCACTTTAGCCATGTCTACTAAATGACAAAAACCTTTAATGTACCACCGTCTTGTCTTCACTCGGATTCGGTATAATGCTATAAGCGTGTCTGCCAAATCGACACCACTCATTCCTTTATTGTAAGACAGGATCATATTTTGACATTTGACATATCCTTCTTCTGCTTTGATGCAGGACACCATCTCTTGACAGACGCTACAGGCTCTACACCAACATAGTTGGAGGCAATGTGCACCACACTATTGTCAATCCATTTGACAACAATAAGCCCGGAGTTCAAGTCCGATTTGTAATCCAATAAACCACGACCTTATTTCCTAAAACCTTCCATTGTCTTCAAGGGGCACCCTTTTAGACAATTTGCACGAACTGTATCACATGCAAGAATACCTTTCTCCTTCAAGTAGGTCAACAGGTTTAAAGTGGTGAACCAGTTGTCGAAGTATAATTTGTGACCAGCATCGGATGGCAAATTTTGACGCAACCTGGCAACCACCTGAGCAGATTTTGGCAAGTGACAAAAATCTGCTACCTCTGGACTCTCTCCATTTCCCCCCGAATAAATGTAAAGATCATGCACGAACGTCAACTGTATTGTTATATTACTGATTATCGGCGTAAGAAAGTGGCGGATCCACGGGATAATCGATCTTTTGACACCAAGTGACAACAATTTTAAAATCTAAATGTTATGATCAATGCGATCAAAAGCTTTACTAAAGTCAATAAAATGCAGATCTTTTTACAAAAACAATTATAGTGACACTTCGAGTAAAATTTTTAATCTATTACCTGAACCTTTACATCACCAGTGCAATCTTAGACATTCCCGATCTATCTCACTTTTTAAAACCCGAACCAAACGCTATAATGATAGTTTTTGCCATATTGTGTACGCAAATGGAACTCTTTTTAATCTTTTAGGCTTCTATTGATTAATATATCAACTTGTAAATTAGTAATCCTACGTTATAGTAATTAGTATTACCAGCGTATCTATATAATCTGTATATACGTATTTTGCTCTACTATTTTTATTATGTAAACTTGTGTTTTTCAGTTCGTTTTGAACTGCCATTCAAGTATTTTAATAAATCTAATCTAATATAAAACAGACCCTTAGGTTCTGCAATTGAGTGTTTAATGACCTATAGTAACCAGTTGTTAAAATCGTTTCAACAAGGCAAAACGTTGTAGATCAGTTACTTTTAAAGAGCCAAATTGTTGTGGATCAATTTGTATTTTACAACGTCCATCATCCATTTAACCGCAAAATTTTTCAGAAATGTAGAGAGGGAAGCCGTTAGTAAAATTGGACAGAGGTAGTAGCCTTAGGAATCTGTCCTCACAGGACAGAGGTAGTAGCCTTAGGAATCTGTCCTCACAGGACAGAGGTAGTAGCCTTAGGAATCTGTCCTCACAGGACAGAGGTAGTAGCCTTAGGAATTGTTGTAATAAGCGCGTCTTTTCAAATATCGGGGAATTCGCCCGTGATTATAGGAATGTATTAAAGATGGACCATACAGGGTCAGGCAAATTCATGTATAGTAAAATTATTTGATAATCCGGTTAGGAATGTCATCAGGGCCATTTGATTTAAAAATGTGGTACAAATTTCCTCGGGAGTGATCATTGGGCAGGTTGAGGTTTTCTGATATAGCTTTGCAGTTATAAGCAGCACTAGGGCATTCACCTTTGTTTATAACAAAAACATTAACTGAAAAAGTGAGATAGCTTTAATTCTATTGTTTGGTTGCAACCCCGTTACTAGGGGAGAGACGGATTTACCAATCAGGTGCGAGATGGATTGAAAGCCGTATTACCCGAGGTGATGATATTTCCCGAGGGAGAAAACCGAGGGAAATATCATCACTGAAGGTAAAATTTCGCCCAATCTCCTGAGCGAAGCGTCTATGTGATTAGAACGTTTTATTTTTTATTTGCCTGAGTTCAGTTTATTTTCATTTCAATTATTTGCACGCTGTATCCTTTGGATCATTGAAGATAGTAAAAGCAATTATAATATTAAAATATCTGGGTGAAATGCCGTACAAAATTACATTGTCACGTGATACAAATGCTGTTTTTTATTGGACATTTTAAAGCAGAGGTATAATATTGTAATAAATACAATAAAATTAATGGGATATTTTCTGAGTTGTAGTTTTATAAGCGAGAAAGTGCCCTAGGCAAGTTCTAAGTAACTAACCCATATGGCCCTAGTTCTTTTCAACTTATTTACTGTACATGTATATCCAAACGGCAAAGCAATATTGTATATTATACCCAAATATCAAATAGATATACCTTATTCCTTGAGGCAACTTTGTTTCTAAATGTTCAGAATTTCCTAACACTTGAAGAACCTACAGGTAATGAACATACCAGCAAGTAATTAAGATGAACAAAATTATTAAATGCTCTATAGCTAACCGATCCTACGCACCGCATATATGTGGATTTCGAGTTACCTGGTTGGTTATGACTGGTTAGATCAGTGAATATATATGGTATATAATAGCAACCTAAGACGACCTTATATTCATGTCATAATAAGGCGCGATGCATGAACAAAAAGTATTCGTGTCATTTTAGTAGTCTGATTTTGAAGTTATCGATTCGAGTATTTATCGGTTCACATGAGACGATCGAGTTAAGTTGTGGTGTACGGAGAACAACTAGACTTTATAGGTTGAGCTTTTGCTAGCCTTTGAGGATGTGTGGAATACTGCAATACCAGTCATCTCGCCTCGACAAACATTAGCTAATTATGCTTGCTAAAATTGCGTTCGCATGTCTCCGGATTCTAAACTTTTATCGATCGTTTACTTGACAGGTATCCTCATAAGCTTATAATTCTTTAAATAACAACAAATAAGAACTCAGTATTTTAATTCAGCTTGCAGACGAATTGATAAACTGCAACCAATAGCAATTGTATTAATGTTTCGTCTCGTTAATGATCGATATTAATGAGGATATTGTACGTTTTCGTCCTTGCATGCAGGTCAACTATCAATATATACAGCATATAAAGAGAAAACAAAAATTATTGATTAAGCTCACGAAAGGCCAGCATGCCTAATTGTGAACACAGTGATAAGGCTGTTATCTTATACATTATACTATAAATAATTAATTTCTCTTGTTTTGGTTCGTTGAACTCGGCTTCCGGGAATATCGCTAAAGTACCCAGAAAGTCATTGTCGAAAAAGCTGCTTCATAGGCAAGAAATATAATTTTTGCTGCAAAGAAAATATAGAGCTTAGACCTTACATTGATTGTATACATGACAAACTAACTTCAGTTGGATATTAAGTTAAATTTATTGTGAGCTGTTATACAACTGTGTATATAGTATATCATGGCAGAGGGAAACATTTCAATAATCGACTCAACAAGAAACATAATCGATTTGGCAAAGATTATGGACCACTTGGGAATATCTGGTGAAGGCCTGAGCACAATTGACGAAATGAAAGCAAGAGTGCATGAAAGAATTGAAGAATCTCAAAGAATGGCGGGTTGGTCACCGGGCAAGGTAATCTTAAGTTTTGAACTTCATTAAACATGTTATTGCAACTTTACAATATGGGAGATTTTACAATATACATTCTAGAATCGATAATCAACTTACACGTCGCGACAATGTCGTACATTATAAACGGTAGATTATAGCATATTGGCCTTGCTTACTAATTTGGCTCGGAATCCAATAGTACAAATGCATAATTATTATTTGAAATATTCAAGAATGGAATCTAAGTTTGATGACTCTATTTTTCTACACGCGAAAGTTTACCAAATTCCTGTACGTTAGCTAGTCGTAGGACATATAGTTCTAAAGGAGTAAAAAGCGAAATTCACAAAAAGCGAGTAAAGTAATCTTTCAAAAGAATCAAAACAATCATGCATATAACCGGCAAAATATATTTTATTTCAATTGGCAGACCAACGACATCTCAGAATGAAAGATTTTGCTTTTTCGGCACGCCATCTAATATTGTCAGCAATCAAACACAAAGAAAAATATAATAAACATCAAAATGAAATATATAAATGAAAGCATCGTAAAGTATAGATGTATAGACACCTTGTATTAATCCTAAGTGAATGCAAGATCATTACATGTAGACATGCAATCTCGTGCATGAATGCACACTCCACAACGGGCGGCGAAGCAAACTTTGAAACCACAGGCGGTCGAGTCATCATTGATGATCGAACTCATCGCCTAACTCGTTCCCAGATTGCGAAACGCAAAGTTTATGCAATGAGCGCCAGTTGAAATGGTGTTATAAACCTACGTAGCACTCAAGCAAGTTAAATATATATTCATATATATATATATATATAGACGAGTATTGGGTTTAAAATCATATGCGTAGAGTGCTCGATACCGAAGCAGAGCGGAATAGTAAACAAAAATACAAACTCGAGTTACTTCATTTGAATTTATTCACGACAAATCTGTTTCGTATGGCAAATGGAGCCTGCCACACTCATCAGGTGAAAATTGCGTCTGATCTAAAAGCCCAAAGAATCCTGAAATACAATATGTCTAAAGCGTTATAAGTTGTCTGGGTAACGGTATTTTTACAGTGTGATATGAATAATTAGTGCTATATATAATATAATATGAGATATCCGGTTATTGCTATGCAACCAATAACCGGATATCTCATATTATATTATATATAGCACTAATTATTCATATCACACTGTAAAAATACCGTTACCCAGACAACTTATAACGCTTTAGACATATTGTATTTCAGGATTCTTTGGGCTTTTAGATCAGACGCAATTTTCACCTGATGAGTGTGGCAGGCTCCACTTGCCATACGAAACAGATTTGTCGTGAATAAATTCAAATGAAGTAACTCGAGTTTGTATTTTTGTTTACTATATATATATATATATAAGCTCACTTCCCTTGTGGTCGTTTGAGCACTCTGGCCCCAAGACACTTCACGCATGTCTGGATGCGCATGTGTCTGAGTATTGTACCACATGCGCTTGGTAGAGCAAGCGTATGGTGTATAAATACGAAGTCACTCGCATCTAGATTGCGTTACAAGCTGCACTGACGAGCCGTTGAACGGCGAAACATGCATGTCTGCAGATTTGACTATATATGCTCCTTCACTTGTGTTGTTGAGCACTCTGTGAGGTTAATTGGTGGCTAATAAGCTATAATGCAAAAAGCTCACTTCCCTTGTGGTCGTTTGAGCACTCTGGCCCCAAGACACTTGACGCATGTCTGGATGCGCACGTGTCTGAGTATTGTACCACATGCGCTTGGTAGAGCAAGCTATCATTTCTATATATATATATAGTCAAATCTGCAGACATGCATGTTTCGCCGTTCAACGGCTCGTCAGTGCAGCTTGTAACGCAATCTAGATGCGAGTGACTTCGTATTTATACACCATACGCTTGCTCTCCCAAGCGCATGTGGTACAATACTCAGACACATGCGCATCCAGACATGCGTGAAGTGTCTTGGGGAAGAGTACAAACACCGATCAAGAAAGAAGCTGAGCTTAGCTTTTATTATTTTAAATTAACCTCACAGAGCAGAACAAACACAACAACACAAAGTGAAGGAGCATATATAGTCAAATCTGCAGACATGCATGTTTCGCCGTTCAACGGCTCGTCAGTGCAGCTTGTAACGCAATCTAGATGCGAGTGACTTCGTATTTATACACCATACGCTTGCTCTCCCAAGCATATATATATGTGTGGATGCGTATGTGTCTGAGTATTGTACCACATGCGCTTGGTGAGGGTGAGGGTGAGTGCAAGAGTAAGGTGTATAAATACGAAGTCACTCGCATCTAGACTGCATTACAAGCTGCACTGACGAGCCGTTGAACGGCGAAACATGCATGTCTGCAGATTTGACTATATATATATATATATATACGTGTATATGTTTAGGTCTACGAAACGCAAAGAGTGCTCGACAGCATATAGTTAGAGCAAATTATAGATTTAGATCGCTTACCTCAAAACTTGTCTGCAACAGGCTCTTTCATCTGTAAAAGAATCATCAGGCAGTTTACAAGTATCGAAAGAAATGACCGCTTAAATGCTTCCTGCCGGAGCGTGGGAGTGTATGTGGGAGACAATGTGTGCATGCATGGCTTTGTTTGCGTTGTTTACGCGAACACTGTGTCGCACTGTGTTATGTTGTGCTTTTCAGGTGTATTGTGTGGTCTCCTACCATATTTTACTGACCTGTGATGCTACATAATACAATAGTATCTGGTACTCTGAGGTAATGTGCTGTGCCACACTGTGTTATGTTGTGCTTTTGTGTATTGTGTGGTGTCCTATCATATTTTATCAACCTGTGATGCTACATTATACAATAGTATCTGGTACTCTGAGTTAATGTACTGTGCCGCACTGTGTTATGTTGTGCTTTTGTTTATTGTGTGGTAGCCTAGCATATTTTACTGACCTGTGATGCTACATTATACACTAGTACCTGGTACTCTGAGTTAATGTACTGTGCCGCACTGTGTTATGTTGTGCTTTTGTGTATTGTGTGGTGTCCTAGCATATTTTACTGACCTGTGATGCTACAGTATACAATAGTATCTGGTACCCTGAGTTAATGTGCTGTGCCGCACTGTGTTATGTTGTGCTTTTCTGTATTGTGTGAAGTCCTATACTGTAAATCTGGAAGTGTTACCCCAACACGAAAATCGGTCCATTTACACTGCGGGCGTAAGCATACAGTTTTTAAGGTAATTTTACACTGGTTCAGTGTAAATAGGCTTGCAACGCTGTGGACACCAGTTGGGTGTTAAACTACGCTACGGGTGTAAGCTTACGCTCTGAATGTTATTTTACACTGGTTTAGTGTAAATAGGCATGCAACGCTGTGGACACCAATTGGGTGTTAGTACACTATCCAAGGTATGTGTAGACGGCTTTGGTGTAAATCAGATTCTGATGATTGGACACCAAATCAGTGTTAACGTACACCAAAGGAACAAACTTACAATTCTGAAGATCCTTTTACAATGCTGATTCACAAAGAGAAGAAAAGGACCATAAAAAGTGCAAGTTAACCCCCTTAGTGTAAGTTGTGCTATGCGCACCAAATCAGAAACATACTGCATGTATCTAATTGAAATTTAAGACAATGTATTACAATAACTAACAAAAAACGTAAAATTCATTCAGCATCATTATTACAAACATCATTATTCACTTGTACAGTTCATTCAAAAACAATAGTACTTTAGTTGGTAAATCGGTAGAGCAACATTTTTACAATTTTAATAGGTTTTTTGATTTTGGAGATATTTCAATGTGTTCAATATACAAATTATGACATCACAAGCTGGGTATGTACAACATTTTTTAGATCAGAATTTAAGTTAAATCTCCATGTTTGTTCTCCCAAATCACTTGAAATTGTGTTCATAATATCAACTATTCAATTCACCAAATGTTGAACAATCAGCACAACATAATTGAAGTTTTTTATGTCTAAAAATCTTGTAGACAGCTTGCAACATTGAACACAAATATTGAAATAGCTCGAATTGAATTGACCAAGCAGATTGAAATATCTCCTTTGTTGTATATACTGTGGTTTGTTCTTACCATAATATATTATCAGTTGCATGTGAAGGGACCAATATTAATATGTAAATTCTAGTTTTTGTCTTTGTCACAACTATTTTACATTAACTTGTAAACATTACAATACCACAGGTTGAAGTCTGATGTGTTGTAGCACTAACGTTCTCCTGGAACTGTCTTTTATTAAAACATTAACGGCCAGCATTACCCTTGAGAAGACAATATATAGTCTGGTATTAGACAGGGAAATTGTTGACCAAAGGCACATTGCAGCATAATGGTTTAAGGAGAAAAGTTTCAAATAAATTTAAACAAAAGAAAACAACACATACTTTCTGTTCACCTCAGGCCTGAGTCAATTTGCTTCTCCGTTTATTTTAACTTTCATCCCCAACACAACAAATGCTGCAAGAAATCAATGTACTCAATGAATGATCTAATGGAATATGTAGAAGAATAAGTACAGTATAATATATAATATTTCAACAACTATTCAGTCAAATACAGGACAGCAGTTGATTTAAAATGGGTTAGCAAGACATTGGAAGGTTGCCTGGTTAAAGGTTCACATGCAACAATCTCCATTTGACAAGTAAATTAAACTGTCTAGCAACTAGCATTAGAATGACTGAAATAGTGTAGTATAATGCAAAGATGTGCATTGCACCTTAACGGGTTAAACGAAAGATGGTAAATATTCTAAACTTTGCAAATTTGGGTATCTAAGCTAAACAGTACAGTTGCCAAAAGATAACCACAAGTATACATTGGGATCAATAACACAAATTGGCAACAATAACACAGTACACTATATATAGCATTATCCTGGTAAATACACATGAATTCGTGGTTAGCCCAAGGTTGGCAACTGGAATAGACAGCATTGCACCGGAATTGCAGGCATATATTTTCATTTTTACAATTGCCTCTGCATATATACACATTTTTTTACTAAAATATTATATCAAACTTGCCGGTTAATGGTATAATATTGTCTGGTTAACATTTACATTGTATTAAGCATAATATACAACACTTTCCATTTGATGGGATAAATTGTCTGGCACTAGATTGTGTGAATTAGTAAGGCACAAGGCTCCATTGCAACTTCATGGGTTAACCAGAAACAAGAGCACATAATCTGGTCAACCATTGACATGACAAGTATAATTGCCTGGTGTTAGACAGAGTAAATTAGTAAGGTGCATTGGGGCCATAGAAGTATTAGATATAGAATGCGTACTCCTATCTCTTCCCAGTCAAAATTTTGTCTCCACAAAATGGCGGATTTATAAGGGCATTTGACTCGTTCCAGTCTGCTGCGACAGGGAATTTCGCGCGGTTACGAGGAGTGCGAATTGTTTTTCAAACAAAGTTTGCAAAAAAGATTTAATATCGAGAGTTAAAGTGGGGAAAAAAAGGTTTTCTAAAGAAGAATAGAAGATAAACATATTCCTGTGGAGTGTTTTTTTTATGCCAAAAAGATTAGTCCTGAACAGAAGATCTACCGAATTTGTTGTTTAAAAACATAGTTTCGGGGTTGCTGGGAAAAACGAAACAACTCTCAAAGAAAAAAGACAAAGTCAAAGTCAATACGACCGCAATAGGTATGTTTTAAAAAATATTTCCATCCTTTTATAACATATCTGTAGTTCAATAATGTTTCTAAACTCGTACAAATTACTTTTCATATCTTTTTTCTGCGTTGTTTGAGGCAATGTTTTTGAAACGACAGCTTTCAACAATGATTTCATCAACAACTATATATAGACTATATTATAGTTTTTGCCAAAACATGAAAACAATTTATTTGTTTCACTATTAAAAGCTGACGAAGTATAATTTCGTAATTTCATAAGATAAATTGAACAATTGTTAGTGAAACGGTGATAATCATAGCAAAACATGTTTCAAGAGTATTATAAAAGGATGTTTTAAACGCGAAATTACTTTATTTTTAAAAATGCCGCACGACTTTGCAATTATAATTTTAGTTGTTTTTGTAAAATGCACTACTGTATTCGGCACTCAAAGCCGTGTTATTCTGCCTCTAGAGAACTCGATATTTTAAAAACTACATTTTAACTGTAAATTAGACAGCAAAACAAAACCTTGAGACGATGAAAACTCAGTTTTAGCTTTGTTTATACTTTGTAGTTTTCACTCCTAGTTAAATTTAATATGGCGGATTTATAAGGGCAAGCATGAGAAAAAGTGGAGACATGATTCGTGATCAAGTACGCATTCTATATCTATTATTTCTATGATTGGGGCACATTGCATTATAATGGTCAACCCAAATAATATTGCAATATAAAATGTTTTGAAGTAACAATTTCCTGCAAGAGCACAGAATTTTCTTATACTGTTTGCAGTTTACATGTTCTTTGTTTCTCAAACCCCCTGCGTTGGGACAATTTGTCTTTTGTTGTGGCTTAGTGATTTTGTAGAAAATTCCCTCTTGGGATATACAATATAATGAATTACTAATTTGTAAATATGGCAACAATATTTCGGGATTATTTGTTTCAGACTTTTTTGGTTGTATAAGGCATATATTTCATCGCCTACCTGGACTGAGTAATTTATGTTTTGTTTCAATCTTGAAAGATCTCAGCCGAGGTGTTTTGGCTATTTCTCGATATATGAGCAACCAAAATAGGCATTAGGGACTATTAGGGCTAGGTTGTGGGTTAAGATTAGGGTTAGTTGACTAGCCACCCAATCTGAACAGTTTCATGAGGTAAAATTATTCTATTAAGCATAAATTACACTAAACACTATCTGCACTCTGTTATTCCATTATTACTGTTTCAAATTATCTTTAAAACTGATTTTGATGTTAAAGGTTGCATTTAAAGTAATGTTAGGCCCGTTTCAGACGCCGCTCCACTCATGCGCCGAACTTAAATGACGAATTAGGTGCGACACAAGAGCGACGTATGAATCAATTAGATACGGCAGAATTTGGAGCGACATGAGTTCGGCAGAAGTTCGACAGAGCCTGTCGCATTATGCGACGTTAGAGCGACATTGATTCATACGCCGCTCCAGTGATGTGCCGAACCTAAATCAAAATTTACTGTAATTTATTAGGATTAGATTAGCTACTTTATAATGTTTACTTATTTTTTGAATTGCATTTGGAATTCCTCGCTCGTCAACAACATTATATTTTGTACGCCGTTTGAATCAGTGCCGCTCTTGTGTCGCTCCAGCGTCGCACCTAATACAATTAAGTTCGGCGCATGAGTGGAGCGGCGTCTGAAACGGGCCTTACATGCTTACTCTGAGTCACTATATAGCATGACCAAGACTTTACTTGATGTCAGTGCACTTTATTTATAAGGTTTATAAACAATTGCCAAAATACATTACTTTACTACGCAATTTGGCATGGAATTCCTAGAGTTCAATTCAAATTGATGTTTTAATCTTTCTTTTGGTGTTAAGCGATAGATCGTTGGTTTTATATGCAAATATAACGCGGCTAATTCAAATATTTAACGGAATTTCACAGTGACAATATACACAAAACATCACTGCCGATATTTTGCAATTAAAAAACGTAAATAGCAAATTAAACATAAAATAAATCTCACCTGTGAGTTCTTGAATATCATTCTGCACTTTGAGGGGAAAGATTTCTTCTTCTTACAATAATAAATCGGGAAAATGCCAAGCATAAAATATTTCAGATGAAAGAGAACAATTTCAATTCTCAATTCTCAAGCGACGCTATCCCATAATGCTGTGCGTTCGAGAACTTAAACTAGGCACCAGTGCCCAGTGCATGCACGATCTCTGACTGACATTGCTGAGTTGGCAATTTTAAAATAGTTTTATCTTTTCGAAAAAGGGAATAAACGTATATTATTCTATTATCAGATTGGTACAATTTCAGCCAAACCAACATTATTGGTATTTTTACAATGAAGGCTTTAATTTTTACATTCAAAGTTTAAATTAATACGCCATATAACTGGGTAAAATTACACTACAACAAGATAAACGATAACACCATATAGGTGTAAGGATACACTAGGTTATGCATGTGTAACTTTGCACTGAATGAGTGTTAACATATTTTACATCAAACAAGTATATTAAGGCGTAAATTAGTAAAAATTAAAAGACTAGGTAAAATTGCACTGTTCCAAGGTAAATGTACACCATAACTAGTGTTTTCATGGCAGTTTGGACTTGACACCACAGTGGTGTATGTTAACTTATCGTTGGTGTAATGATACACTAGGCGAAGTGTAACTTTACACTTAAAGAGTGTTGCCATATTTTACACTAAACAGGTGTGTATATACACTCTCACAGTGTGCATGTGTTAACTCGCATACACCCTTTAATGTAAGTTTACACCAAAATAAGTGTCAGCAAGATATTTTCCTACTTTACCCCAAAGCAGTGTTATTGTACACTTCGGTAGTGTCTAACTACACTGAGAAAATGCAATGTTACACTTCAAACGGTGTAGAATTTCAAATTACACCTAATCAGTGTACGTGTACACTTTTTTGGTGTTGTCACAACACTGCGAGATTTCAAAGAAGCTGCAACTTTTATTTGCAAAGAAGCTGCAACGTCACCGTCTGCAAAAACGTATAATTAAAGGCATTAAAGCCAAAGTATCAACGAAATACTTCTTGTGTATGCATAATTGTGTATCCACGCATCACGTGCCGTGATCTGTATTTTTCGCTCCTTCACGAAAGTTTTGGTATCGTGATACACTAAGATGCATATAAACCTTAAGCAAACTTCTATACACTTGTCTTGAATGTTGATCAAAGACATTTAATGATATCAATGTTTTAAATTTTGTAGTACCAGTCAGGATACAAGTCATTCACCAAGTTTAGTATCCAGCACCAAATTGTAGTTTCTTGTGGATATCAGGCCGCTGTAATTTGCGAAAGCTGTAGCCTGTACCTGCCATCTGTTTATATATGTCTTGTGTATGTCATATGTAGCATAATCTTTGGCAAAGTTAAATAAATAAATAAATAAAGATACTGCAAATTTCAAACTTTGCTTTAAGAGGATGGCCTAATATATTTAGCCCCTGTTATTTCCTGTGCCAGGGAATTGATGACACCAAAGCTGACAAGTATAGATCTGGAACCTAATGGTACAAATCTAGTTTAAAGACATATTAAAAAGAAATTTGAATTAATAAAAACATTTGTCAATGAGAAATGTTGCAATTAGCATTTGCCAGTTATCATGGTAGGCTATTTATTGTATACAGCTTTTTTCAAAATTCTTCACAAGGTACAGAATGTTTCAGACAGGTAAATTCTTTCACACATACTTTTACAAGAAATATACAGTATAAAAATTAAATACTAAATAATACTAAATTTGAAGCAACTGAGCATAGAAAGTATCACTATTATTTACAAGCACTAATAAATTATATATGTCCTATATGGCGACAGTGCATCACGGTCATGACTTACGCGTAAAGTTGCTGCAAAACCTTTCGTTTTCAGCATGATTCAGAGATTCCTCATTATTTACACACGCAATATTACTACCAATATTACTCCCTCGTTTCTTGTTTTACTATTAGGCTACTGCGAAAGTTCGTCGACTTTAATCGTCACAAAACCCGTTTTAAGGCCGATCATTTGCCCAGTATTACTTTCACATGTAGGCTGTGTTCTTTCTTGTAATTTATTTGTTCACTACGCCGAGAGGCACAGTACGGCGATTTATTCCAAAATTTTCATGTGAATATGCTCACTCATGGCTGACAATACTGATACATACGCGAACAGTTTTTTCCCCGAGAAACGCTCGTAATCAAACCAAATCGGTGACTTTTAACAATATACCAAATCCTTTACATATAATTACATTAATTTTTTACTCCAATTACATTGGCATGACTTCAACCACATTCAGAGAGCGATTGGCCAACCACACTAAATCCGACACGGAACTTTCGAAATATATTTGGACATTGAAAGAAAACAATAAGGATTTCAGTATAAATTGGCAAATTTTAAAACATTCTATTTCGTACACAGGAGGATCAAAACGATGCAATTTATGTTTAGAAGAAAAAAAATTGTGTTTTGAAAGAAAAAAACAAGAATTGTTTACTTAACAAAAGAGCTGAAATAATTTCACGGTGTCTTCGTCTTGAAAAATTTTGCGTAAACAACGCAAACAAAGCCACGTTCCGGCAGGTAGCATATAGGCGGTCATTTCTTTCGATACTTGTCACTGCCTGATGATTCTTTTACGGATGCAACAGCCTTTTGCAGACAAGTTTTGAGGTGAGCGAAACTTTATAATTTGCTCTAACTATATGTTGTCGAGCACTCTTTGCATATATATATATATAGACAAGTATCGAGTTTAGAATCATATGAGTAGAGTGCTCAATACCGAGGTAGAGCGGATAATTATAGTATGTCATAGATAATTATATGAGTCACTTCATTTAAACTTTATTCACTACAAATTTGTTTCTTGCTACACTCATCAGGTGAAATCGCGTTTGATGTTATTATGTCTTAGGAAACTTGAGATATTATATATACATGTTTGACGTCATAGAAACTATATGTTGGTTTATATTTACAGTGTTATATTATATAGATTAGCTATTGGTTGCTTAGCAGGAAGTTTTTTCTGTGTCTACAGGATGACAATAGTTCGTTTCTAGATCTCAAGAAACTGAGTTGCGGATAATAAATAATGATAAACTTTTCATGTAAGCACAGGTTGCATCGCTTAGTTTTGTTCGAGTAACTCTTGCATCTTTTGATAACTTTCCACTTAACTGAATGTTGTACATTGGATTCCTTTAAATTCCAAACGTATTTGCTGAGTGCGGTAGAATGCCTATGCTTAATGTTTCTAAAATAATTTTATTGTTATTAAAGCGCGTTTTGAATTGACCACCCGTATGTCCTACATATGTCTTCTCTTCTGTGGTATCTTCTCTCGTCACAGTGTCTTGGTAAACTACACTCTCAGTCATGCATTTACCAGAGAGGGGGCAGGAATCCTCCTGGCGGCAATTGCATTCTTTGCTTGCATCGGTAGTGTTGGTCTGGGGCTGTTTCGCGAGTATGGTTTTGTTGTGGGCCGAGATAACGTTCTGTATGTTTGGCATACAGCTGTAGCTTAGCTAACGTGTTTTGGTTGAGTATTTTGTGCAATGGATGGCTTTGCGGGAAAACCATTCGTCAATGGCTTGCAGAAATTTGTGCCCAATATTGGTAGCAATATTGGCGCTGTAGGACGGGTTGAACAATATTACGTTTGAGGTTTGAAGGTTTGAGGTTTGAAGCTTAGGGGGTAGTTGTAATCGCTTCTTTGCAAGGCTTCTTGATAAGGTGGAATGGCCGAGTCAAACGATTGCTTATCCGAGGATATATTGGATAGCCGTCTGTCGATTGCCTCTGGTATGCTGCGAAGTGTTGACGGTGGGTGGCTGCTCTGCCTCTTGACGTATTGTGGAATGTTTCCGGGTTTCATATAAGGTTTGTAAGATGCGGATCTTAGATCTAATGTAATGTCGAGACAGTTGGTACATTTCTTATTAGCTTCAGTGGTGATCTTTAGGTTGTGGTCGCTGAATATCTTACAAATGTGTTTTTTAATGTTTTCGATCTCTCTCGGGGTTTTGTTAAGTGCTGCTAAACCGTCATCTCTGTACAGACCGATATCATTGCCGTACTCGGTTATCAATTTCGATAGTAGGTAGGAGCCAACTAGTTCGCATGTTTCTGCGCCGTCAATGCTTCCCATGGAAACGTCGAAGAGGGAGTTTGATGTTTTCTTGCACCAAGTTGAGTTGCTGTTGAAGATGAGGGTATTTTTTGCCTAAATAATGATGCTTTTTTCATTCTCGGTAACGTGAATGACGTGATAACCAAGAATGAAAAAAGCATCATTATTCAGGCAAAACATACACTCATCTTCAACAGTAACTCAAGTTGTGGAGATCACCAAAGCTTTATATAATCTTTCTAAGCTCAGATTACCCATCACGCTTTTGGCTCTTCTTAATATACCTATTCCTCTGGAAGCTTTTTTACAAGCATGATCAATATGGGGTTTCCATGTGAGTTGCTCGTCTATAAAGACGCCTAGAGTTTTTGTTTGCTCAACACATTTAATATTTTGGTCATGGATTACAACAGTCAATTCTGTTTCAATTTTCGACAATTTTTGTCTCGAACCAATAATCGTGTATTCAGCTTTACTAGTATTAAGCTTTAGTACGTTTATTGGCGAGTAACCAGTCGTGCAAATTGTTTAATTAGATCCCTATTCAACTTTACTTCAGTGTGCTATTTGTAGTGAATACCTGAATGAGATACAAGAACAACTTAATAATATGGAAAATTATGATGATATATCTATGACCTTATTGCCCAAGGAACACAAAACGTTAAACGTCAAGATGAATCACGAGGCACACAATACCTGAATCCAGAATTGAATGCAAATTATGACCTATCTGGTGATCTTGGAATTCTTGCAACTGTATCAAATACTGAGCAGCTAATATTACATGAAGAACAGGATGATGTTTACAGAGGAATGGTACAAAAACTAAACAAAGAACAAAAATAATTTTTCTATCATATGTTACACCTTATTAAAACTTCTGATAATCCATTCTACTGTTTTCTCAGTGGAGGTACTGGAGTTGGCAAGTAACATCTCACTAAATGTTTATTTATATCAAGCAGCATTGAAATATTAGAGCACAAGAGCTGGTGATGATGATAGTAATAATAATAATACCTATAACTATATATTTATAATGTTATACAATAAGTAAATATATATGTCTATCTATTCATGCATAATTTATGTGAAACAAAGATTAAATTATTGCAATTATTTTCTACAATATATTGTAAATTTCTTTTTCTAATGCATGCTTTAAAACCTTTCCCTTTCTTCTTCACCAGGTTTTGACCAAAAGTATGGGCCAAAGTACCTTAACGAGTGCTTACAATACTGAACCATGTCGTAACGTGGTCTATGAAAGTCTGTATTCCACAGTGAATAATTGCCTTTATCAGTCTTTTGAAAAATCCTCTTTGCATAGACTGGACTTTAACCATTTTTACTTGAAACATCAAAATAGCAATGTCTTGCAATCGCCTGTTATAAAGGCTAGGAAGTTTAGACTTGCTTAATAGTTCCTCATGTGAGTCCTCCTTAGCAAAGCAGCTTGGAACATTAATGGCAATACAATACATAATGCATAATGTGAACAACATGATAAGTTCACGGTAATACTTTTCAGAATCAATTTATTTATTAAAACAAACACGTCGAATTAATATGGCTTGATATCTTTTCTTAATTTTTCGTTCACAATCTTTTTTTCCTGGTCATCGTCATTATCTTCCACAGTGTGGATAATTATCAATATCTAGGTCACGAGATTGTTTGATGTATGCTTTACAACAAGAGTCGTACCACGCAGCCCAGTCAGGCGCAACGCTTTATTAAACCAGATGCATAAACCTCATCAGAATCATCTTTTATTTATTTATTTATTTATTTATGACAATATTTCAATAGGAAACTCTCTCACGTAAAGTGATTTTCAGAGAGGTCCTATATTTAGAAATTTTCATAATTATATAAAAATGAGTCATAAAAACTAATTCCATCACATTACATTAAAGTTAACGTTAAAAGTCAATAAAAGTATGCCTAGTGTTTAAGTTACAGGTGAGACTAAGAGCTATGAGCTATCTACAACAATAAAAATAGTAACTAAATAGAATTCAAAGAGTACGTCAGCATGCTATGAGTGTTATAATTCAGCACTAGTGAGTTTTAAAACAGTTCATTTTGAACTTAGCAATTGAGTCTGAATGTCTAGTCTCTTCGTCAAGAGTGTTCCAATCGTTTACTGCATGGTACTCGAGCCTTTGCTTGCCCCAATTTCGTTTAACTTTAGGCAAGCATAAATTGTTCTTATTTCTAGTGTTATAGGAATGAAGTTCGCTTTGCGATTTCAAGATTAGATTAGACATAGATAGACCATTCAAACATTTAAAAATGAATAAACATCTATGATAAAATCGACGTTGGTGAAGCCTGTTCCATCCCAACTCATCCAGCGCAGCACTAGACGAAGAATGCGGGTGATAGTCTAGGATGATTTTTGCTGCTTTGTTCTGGAGAATTTGTAAATTGCCCATCAGTACGTCATTGTTCTTATCACCCCATACCAGGTCGCCGTAGTCAAACAGGGGTAAAATAAGACTCTTGTAAAAAAGTAGTCTTGCGTATCGTGGTAGCAGATGCTTAATTCTTCGACTCTTTCGACGAGAATTCTTCGACTCTTTCAATATTACTGCCAGCTACCTTGACTGTGACGGAATCAATATTAGAAAGTTTACGGTTACTCCCAATGATCATGAATTTGGTCTTTTTTGTATTCAAAGTTAGTTTATTCTCATTAAGCCAGACAGAAACATTACGCAGGTCGACATTTAGTTTCTCCTCCAGATCCTGCGAGGTGTTAGAAAAGTAATACAGGACAGTGTCGTCTGCGTAAAGAGATAATTGAGCATGTTTAATGAAACTTGGTATCTCGTTTATATAAATCAAAAAGAGTAAAGGGCCAAGAATACTGCCCTGTGGGACACCAAAGTTACAGCATAATGGTTCAGACAGTTCAGGACCGCAAGTAGTTCGAAGCGATCGAAAACCTAGATAGGATACGAACCATGCCATATCTTCAGTAGAAACACCAATGGCAGATAATTTCTTCAGCATAGTAGCGTGATCGACCGTGTCAAAGGCCTTAGATAAGTCCAAAAACACGGCACCGCACACTTGTCCCTTTTCCATACTGGCCAGAATCTCGTGAGCGAAACTCGAGAGTGCTGTTGTTGTAGAACACTTTCGGCGAAAACCAAACTGATTATCATTGAGAATGTTATTTTCTGTTAAATAATCATAAAGTTGAGTATAAACAGCTTTTTCCATTAACTTGCTCAATGCAGGTAGAACTGATATTGGACGGTAATTACTTGCGTTCGCTCTGTCCCCGGATTTGTACAAAAGAATTACCTTCGAACATATCCAGCTTGAAGGGAATGTATGATTTTGAATGGATCGATTAATGAGCTTTGTAATCGAAGGAGCAATTATTTCTGATGCATCTTTAAGTAGCTTTATATTTATCTTGTCCAAACCAGTTGCTTTCGAAGCGTTGAGAGATTTTAGCTGTTTAATAACGAATGATTCATCAACAGGAAGGATATTAAAATGTTGACCATTAGATAGATAGTAACTTGATGCATAACTTGGTGTTATAGCGGGTAGCTTATCAGCAAGATATTGACCTATAGTAGCGAAATATTTGTTCAAAATAGAAGCAATCGATTTATTGTTTGAATATTCAACTCCGTCCGAGATAATGCAGGTTGGGTTGGACGATTGACATTTCCTAGAAGATGCTTCGTTAACAGCATTCCATAGCTTCTTGAGGTCACCTTTACTTTCCTCGATCAAATTGATGTAATATTTCGACTTGCTAGCATTAATTTCTTTATTCACAAGGTTCCGAAAGTTTTTATATGATTGCCAGTGATCGGGATAGCCTGATTTCCTTGCCTTTCGATGATAATAATCGCGTTCACGCATTAAATCACCGATTTCGGAAGTCATCCAGGGTGAATTTATTCCATTTACGCGTTGTTTCTTAATTGGCGCATGGTTGTTTGCTACATCCAGAAACAAAGCATTCCAAGTGGAGACTGCATCATTAATGTCATCTTCGTCCGCGACTAAGTGCCATGGAATGTTTTTTAAATCTTGTACAAAGGAGACACGATAGTAGGATTTGTATGAACGATATTCTATTGTTCTAGGTGTCCCTTTTGGCGCGCCCACTTTCAGACTACAATAGATCAATGAATGGTCGCTAATCGTTAAGGGTATAACTCCATCTGCAACAAAACGATGCTCATTGTTTACAAAGATTAAGTCAATCATTGTTTGTGACGAGTCAGTGACCCTAGTAGCTTCTTTAATTAATTGGTTTAGACCCATCGATCTTGCAAATTCCGTCAAAGTTTTTTTCGCGGGATTTGATTTCCCTTTAACCGGAGTAAAGTCTACAGTACGTTAAAATCACCAAGCAATACTATATCACAGTTCTTGGGGCCAATATTTGCCATACTGTTCTTTATAGAGGAAATAAACCTCACCAAATCAGAGTTCGGTGGTCTCTAAACACTACAAAGAAGTGTTCTTCCATATCATCCAGATCTTCCAGATCTTCCATATCATTGATTTCTTGCATCGGTTTTAGTAATGGAACTCTATCCTCAGGAGGTGAAATACTTATGAACACAACTTGACGAAACGATTTCCTCATTGGAAGTTGCAGTACTATGTAGACTGCTTCTTGTACACTTATTTCAACATTGTTTATTATTAAAAATTTAATTCCAACATCTCTCACTTGTTGCTTAATACTGGAGTTCCCTCTTCTTGCATCTTCACAAACAGCTCTCAATAGCTCACTCATACCTTTTTGGGCGTTGCATATATATGATACAATGTACATTGCACATGCATATACATCAATAAAAAAATGAATGTCCATCTTTGCAAGCCATGCACACGACATGCAGCATTATAATTATTAATCCTTAATTCGTTTGGTTTCCTTTTAAGAATGTAGTTCGGGCCTTAAGGCTGGAGCGAACAGCCAACAAATAATTTCGCTGTGTCAGCTTAAGATTAACCAACAACTGGTCAAATATAATGTCTTCACCCTCTTTCACATCATTCAGATGCTTCTTTGTAAACTGCCAAGTATCTTTATGTTGTTTAAGTTAAATATCGTCCATATCAAATTTTGGTCGACCGCATTGGTGGTTGTGGGTAATTAAAACGACATACGCTTTTAGATTTCTTTCGACAAGTGTGAGAATGGCGATGAACTTGCTTGTTTACAAATCTTAGGAACTCTGGGTTCCCAGTTGGCTTTTCATATGTGATTATTTTATCAATTAATGAAGCAACATCACAATCAAAACCTGCACCAAATTTTGGAGCATTTTCTAGAGATATTAACATATGAATATGATGTGATCCTGTTTGTTGATATTCAACTCGGTAAAACCAGTCTGTAATTTTCCTTAGAGGTGAAGTTTTGCTTAAAAGAAAGTTTTGTATGAACTTATTTATTTGAAAGTCAAAGTGCCTAGCACATGTCACCGGATCACTCTGAATTAATCTGCTTTTCTCTTCCCAATTGAGGTTCTCAAGTTCTTTGTCTGGGTATTCTCTGTTATCAACAAGCTACCAAGTATTCTGAGTGGATGAATCCATTGTATTTCTGCAGAAGAGAAACTACAGAATAATGAGGCAGATCCTAACTGCCTTATCATCACATCGCAAATAAAGCCTTTTTAGCTTTTTCAAAATATGGAGGTGAACCACTCACAGCTCTCAAAAATCTAAATCCTTGATCATGGTGAATCATGTTATCTAGAGCTCCTGGTTGTTTCAGTTGCCCAGAAGTTATTGTACTACCTTTACATTGACATTTCCTTAATGCGACCTGTTGTGATTGCCATAACAAAATCGTTATTTGCAATTTCTTAGTTTTAAAGAAAATATTTTCCACACACATCGCAGTCCTTCGGTCGGACCCACCGATCTGCATATAGACTGGATAACGCCTCTATTGTTTAACAGTGAATCCGGAAGTGAATTGCCGCCACCTGACTCCGAGGTCCCAGTTTACTATAGATTTGTATTACACTATCGTAGTTTTCGCGTTTTTTCCCCTTTTACACGTTTCTGATCGGACCAACTTTCTTATCACATGGATAGAAGTACGCGAGAAATATTTTGAGCAAAAAATTCCGGTTGTTTTGGCTTCATAACGTAGGAAAACCGATTTGAACTTTCCAAGGAGTGAACATCCACTGCTTAGTTTTTGATAAACAAGGTTTTTCAGGACATTCTCATTCAAAATCCACTCAAGACATGGAGTGACTGATGAACCACCTACACTGTAAACGAAACTTACAAAAGCGAAAGTAAGTCTTCAAAGTACATCTTCAAATTTTTCATGGTGGTTCATTAATTTCTGGATATTCCTATGCATATAACTTTGGTAATGTGGGGAATGGAAATCAAACAGTTTTATAAGTTCAGTAAGTAAACTAAGTTAACCATGTACTGATGAATTGTATTGTTAATCATTAAATATGGAACAAGTTTGTTAGATTTATTTTCTAGTTTGTTGCCACAGAGATCTTATTTGGCTTCAGGCTTGTTTGCCCAGACAATATAGACTGACCTTGCAACAACACTTGTCAGTCCGTATATAACCAAGTTGTGAATATGATCAACTGACATGAATACGATGTTCAGCCAGAACCCTGAGAGGTATCAACAGAAGGCTGCTCGTCAATGTTGCTTAATCACATTCAAAAGTTTCTGCTGGCTCAACATTTTTAATGCAACACATTAGTTGAATAGACTCTGTTTCATCTCTGGTCCAAAGATTTCCAAATTTTCCAGGAAACCACGATATGTTCTATATAATACTGACTGGGAGATTCTTAGGCTCAGTGCACTCAATCCCCCACAATGTGTAAGCGAAGAACCCCACTGGCTGGAATCTGAGCCCAGTGTATGAGTCTAGCTAGTAACTTTCCTGTATTAGTTAATTCTGAATTTAAGAAATTGTTCACATGTCAAAATTGTTTCGCAAGACATTATCTTCTCAATTTCATGAAAAATGGGGCGACATTTAGGATGAATGAATGAATGAATGAATGAATGAAAAACCTTTATTTAATCAGGGTAAATCCTATGAGCGCTACAACAAGCACTGTTATCAACAGGAGCCCTGGATAAAGTTACATGCTAATTACAAAATTGCTATATACTATCAACTAAATACCAAAAACAAACAATACGCTATAAAATATGGAATTATAAAACATCAAAATTACGCCTAAAACTATTAAAAACAATTCCACCATTATAGAAAAATGATTTTTTAGCAGCTTCTGTTCGAACTTTCGATAAATGTAATAAATTACTTTGTCTGGTTGTCCCAGTGATCATATCTATATTATAAGTAAAATAATTATGTAAAAACTGAAGAGTCTTTTTCTCCAAGCACAAATTAACTAATTTAAAAATATGTTTATTTCGCCTGTCTTCTAAGTTGTCCCATTTGAGGTTGGCAAGAGCTTGAACACCACAAGTACGTTTCATTACAATACGACCAGCCCGGTTCTGTAGAAACTCTCTAATTGATCAATGTCACCTCTGTTGCAACAGGCCAAAACCGAATCACAATAATCCAGAATTGGCGGTATAAATGATTTATAGATCAAATTGGTGGCATTCGCTGTAAGGTCTATTCTAGTTCTACGAAGCAATCCTAACCTCTTCCCGACCTTGGAAGAGATATACCTTACGTGTAATTTCCAAGTAAGGCCATCATCAAGGACTACGCCTAAATATTTATACTCTATCACTCGGTTTAGTTGCTACTGTCTAAGTGTGATACGGAAATTTGCGACCCGCGATAACTTAGAATCAGTTCCAAAGAGAACAACTTCTGTCTTGGTGGTGTTGAGAAATAATTTATTCTCCTGGAGCCACGTATGGATTGATTTTAATTCCGTATTTATGACACCGTTCTGTCGCATTCGAGTATTCGTTGTCGAAGATCTCTCTTTCGTTTTTCCATAAGTGGTGCATGCAAATGAGCAACAGCTATGATTTTTGGACCAGGTACTGGTCCCCAACTGCTGCTAATCTTGTTGTTGTTGTTGTTGTTGTTGTTGTTGTTGTTGTTGTTGTTGTTGTTGTTGTTGTTGTTGTTGTTGTTGTTGTTGTTGTTGTTGTTAGGGGGCGACGCTCCTTGAAAAAACCCTAAGGCTCCGTCATTACTTGTCCGATCGGAATGAAACTTGACATAATTATTCTTAGCAATATTTCGCATCGATTGATGGTGTTCGAATTTTTATTTTTGACTTTAGAAGCAAGATACAAGCAATTCTTTACTGTATTCGTTGCAAATAATATATACATATCATAAATATTCAGCAATACATGTATATCGGCAGACGGAAACGATAATTAAGAAAGAAATTAATTGTCTTCTCTAATCCTCTATTGTTGTGAACACAGTCACACTAGTCTAAAGCTTCCCAAGAATGTGAACGACTATTAATTATAACGATTAATTATAAACGTTTAGTTAATTGACTAAGGCACACGCTGGCTTAGTTTCTGAAAGCGCAGAGGAGTAATACTCCTTCTGACTAATTATAATATTCATCCCCGAGCCGGCGCGAAGCGCCGTGCGAGGGTACTAATTCCGCGCGGATATTTACACCCGGAAAAAAGGAAACCAATGGGAAATCCAAAGTTCATCAAGTTTTGCGGGCGCATGGGTGTGATGGGTGGTCATCTCACTAATCTTTGTTAGGAGCGAATGAGCGAATTATAAAAAAACATGAGTAAGTCATATCAGTAAGTCTTTTTGGGACTTCAGGAAAGCTGCGGAACAAATTTATCGTTTATACTTTATAAAAAAGGATAAATAGAGATAGATAGTCGAAAAAATATGGCAAGTTTCTTATATTAAATTGTTGATATAGCCGTAAGAATGTTGTTTTATTTACATAGATTTTCATTTTTTCACAATTAAAATATCCTATATTTTATGCTATCAAAAAGTTCCAACTTAAAAGGAAAGCGAAATCGTTTCACACGAGAGAATTTGTATATTTTCTACTGATTTAATTTCAAAAACTATTTTATAAAAGGCAGTTTAGTTTTATAAACTTTTGGCAACGTTTTACTTTTAGTAAACGGAAGGTTAAACATTAATTTGAAGCTTATAGAATGCATAAGAACATACCTACACCATATATCTCAGATTTGTATGGCTAAAACAACTAATATTTTAATTATTTTTGTAGTTTTTAATTGTAACCTGTTGTTTTGTACTCCACAAAAGAAGTTTATTTTATCGTGTTGCGGCTGTTGCCATGGCTACGTGCTTCCTCTTCTTGAAACAAAATTTCCATTTTTTATTCTTTCAAAATAAATTTCCCAAAATAATATTGTTTCCTTCCACTCTTTTAATTAATGGCAAATTTAAAAGGAAGCCACAGTGATTACGTCAGGTAAAACATTTCATTTGGCGATAGCCTTTGATTGCGTCGTGAAGAGGGGTGTGAGCCAAGGATCCAATTTTGTTTTCTATGCCAAAAATTTGTTTTGAACGCAGATATCCGACTCGCCTACAACCTTTGCATGGCAGATTTTTTGATAAAAAAGATTAGCAATAGTAATGTTTTGGAATGTAATGTCTGGCAATGTTCAGCTGGGGCGAGGGGTTACTGCAAGCATGTATTTCTAGTAGTCATAGAAAACCGCGAACGGTAAAAACAAAGACATGTCAATTTGTGTTTTTATGAAGCCATGATCATACCATGACTAAGCGACATGAAACTGCAAAATGAACCTACCAACAATTTAGATCATTTTTTACCTTAACTTTAGCCCCGTTCACACGGCACATACACTCCGGTAGCTCCAATATTTTGGAACGGCACGCACGGCATGGCAAAATTTGACGTAAGATCAGAACTCGGCCACGCATGCAGTACCTGGTCCACTATAGCACGATCGTGCTTGTTTCTTTAACGTTTGACCAAAGTTCATTAACAGACAGGTTAATATCCGTAGTGGGATTGCATATTTGTTCCCAATCAACGTTATTTAAATCAGAACAAAAGGCTTCACTGTTATACTTTGCATAGTTCCTAAACAATTTTGCTTGTGCTGGAAATTTCTTCCAATTCATTTTTCTTAGGCAGTATACCATTTCGTGATCACTAAGGCCAGTGCTAATAACTCCAGTATGGTTTAGATTTTTTGGGGTATTTGTAGCAATAATATCTAATAGAGAGGCTGAGCGCTGGACAATACGAGTACCATCAATAACACGCTGTTTAAAATTCAACAATCTGAAAAGCAATTTTAAATGTTTAGATGAACATGCATCTGGCCCAGGCGAAGGTTGAAGAAAATCATAGTTAAAATCACCAAGCAATGTTATTTCTTTCCCATCAGCTGTAGCAATATCCAACATACCTGTAGAACGTCCCAATTAAGATTCCACGCGATTTGGGGAGAAATAATACCAACCGCAGATCCTCGACACAGTCCATTTCAAGAACATCTCTTCACACTAATGAAAATTCTTTCTTCGCATATACCGCTATTCCACCGCCTTGATTCGCTCTGTCCAATCTAAAAACATTGTATACCTCGATGGAAATTTCAGAGTCTAAAATTTGTTCGTTTAACCATGTTTCACTGAAAGTCAGAAGATGTATTCCGGACTGAACAGAAGAACAAATCAACCGTAACTCGTTAATTTTCTTGGTTAAGCTTTGTATATTTTGGTGCACAATCTTAAGGCCCCTATTTTTAACTAGATCGGCTAAATCAGGCAATAACGGAAAATTAAGTACTATCGGCAGAACTGTTCGAGGATGGTACACCAATAGAACGTAGGGAACTATGTTTAGACTGTTTGAACTCAGAGCCAAGGCAACTTAGGTGGATATGCGAATCACATAGCGAGCATTGTGCATTCGCCTGAAACCTTCTGATAGACTTATCGTAAATAGAACAGATCAAACCGCGATTATTTGGGCCAGGAGTCAAGACTATATCGTTACACTGTAATAAGACGTTGACCAAAACAATGTTACTCATTGACTTGATAAGTTTCAAACCTTGTCGATGTGTCAATCTGAATTTTCCAGTAGCCAAGCTTCCTTCTCGAGCATTCTTGTCTTCTGCTGTGGAAAATTTGGACGGTGAATTAAATCTTGCCCAACTTTTAGCTGATTGACTCTTGTTTGAAGCATAGGCTTTTCACCATTATCATCTAAGAATTTGAAACTCCTTCTATCAAAAATAGTTGTAAAAAATATAAAATATAGAAATTTGTTGACGAGCTGCACATATGCGACCGCCATCTTGATACCAATGATACCAATCGTCAGAGCTCCAAAAAACCTCAAAGTAATACATGGTGATCCTGAAGTGATCAAGGCCGGCCAGACCCAGCCACAGGTCCGGGCCGGGGCCAGTTGGTGAATGTACACCCCTTTCAACTTTGTGCATATTACACACTTTGCCTGGCAGTGGCACTGGGTATTGTTCCCCTCTGCCTCTTCCCCTCCCTTCTTTACGACATTGACATATGAAAAAATAAATGTTGAAAGAGCATAAAAATATAGTATCTCAGATACTCAGTGTCTGTTTTCCTAGGCATTATAACTAAATAACTTAGATTAGAGATATTCCAGGCCATATCATAGTGTATTTTACTCTTTGTCACTATCATTCTATGTTAATTCTGAATAATGTTTTAATGATAAATATATTTTACTGCTCTAAATGTGGTATTTCATTACATTGCAAGGTTGAGACATAATGATATTCACCTAAATGACCAATACAACAACAGAAGGTTGCTTTGGTGGTGTTACAGCAGTAGTAATATACAGGCCGTTCGAGCCCCTTTTTTAGGCGGGAACAAGGGGGGAGCACATCATTAAAAATTCAAACATCATTAGCATATGGACATTAACATACAGGGGGAGCAGCGTCATTAACAGGGGGGAGCAGCGTCATTAACAGGGGGAGCAGTGTCATTAACAGGGGGGAGCAGCGTCATTAACAGGGGGAGGAGGACGCATTAAAAATTCATTAACATAGGCATAATTATATATTGACGTCATAATGATATGGAAGGCGTTTTGGGCAAAACAGTCATTATGTTGAGTTCAGCATATTTTGTGTGCAAAAATATATGGGTTTGTTGTCGCGAGATTTATAAACTCCTTCAATCTCGTATCTAGTGAAGTATTTCTTTCCGAGTCGACCAATACTAATAAGTTTTTATAAGCGTTTATTTAGTAAAGCCTATACAAGTGAGATTTACAAACATTAAAGCGTTAGAGACATAAATATTTTGATGCATTTGTTGCTAATGTAAACTAAAGACACAATAGCGTAACTCATTAAGAGATTAAGTCAAAAGGCTTGGTTGGGCGAAACGAGAAGATCTTAAGGTTTAATCGGCATAGCTAAGGTCTTATAGAGAAATACAAATATATGTTTGCCAAGCGATTGTTAAAGCGATTTAAACCTTACTGAGTTTCAAGCGTTTTAGATGTAGCAGTGATTTTTAAGCGAGATACAAACATTGTATGCAAACACAATTCTATGCGATTTGTAAGTCATTTGCAAATCGTTAACAGTGATTTGAATAAATTTAGAATATATCATAGCACGGGAAAATATTGTACAATGTACACACACAGAATTAATTTTTAAAACACATTTATTGATTATAATTTATTTTACAACGTTAGTAAGGTCTGCTCCTAAGAGCATATCGTTTAGGCGTCTTTTGTGTCTGTAAAGAATTCTCATATTCTTGTCTGTCTTCGGGTGATAATCTTACTATATCTTCAGCTTTCATAGGAATATATTTTGGTCTCTCGTGAAGCAGTCTTTGTTCGTAACCTTCTCGTTGCTCTGGAGTCATCATTGCTAAATCTTTAGGTCTCCAATCAGCCGAGTCTACCCAATTGTGGAAAAAGCTGTGTTTGAGTTTGGGTCGTTCTCCTTGTGTTGGTGGTGGTGTGAGAAAGCCAGGTTTAGGGGTAGCAGGCACAGGTTGTGTCATCTCGATAGATCTAGGAGTGGTTGATTGTGTTATTTCCATAGGTTCAGGAGCGGTTGGTGGTTCAACGATATCTGGGGTTACAACAATTGGAGGATGATGGACTGGAATATCCATCTTGTTTTTAAAAGTTAGAAATCGATTTAGTTGGTCAGAATACAGCTTGCTTTTTTCATCCGGGGTAAGCTGTGGTGCTTTAATGATCTCTTTCATTCGCTGCTCGGTGTTATACATTGCATTTACAAGGGGTGGTTGACGATAAGACTGTTTCCGTACATATTCGACTAAGACCTCGCCTGGCAATACATTTGTTTTGAGTCGTTGTTGATCATCCGTTGTAGGTTTAAAATCCAACATTAAATACCCATGAGGACGGCTCGTAGCGTCTTCATAACTTCTCATAAACTCTCCCACTTTGCCAGGATGAATTTGTCTTGCAAGCATGGGGATTTGTTGCTTATCTCTTGGTGACTTAAACAACACGATATAATGAGCGTTGAGACTAATATTTCTCATTTCTTTGCCTTGATGAAATATATTTTGGATAATGTAGATGACGGACAAATTTCTGTGATGACTCCCTTTTGTGAAAAGATCAGCTATACGTTTATCCTTGCCAGATTGTGCCATGAGATCATCTAGTACGATCAAATTGCGTTGTGACACATCTAGGTAACCTGCTTTGTCGATATCTTCAGGTATTCCTTCATTTTATTCTATTCCAGGCATTATTCTCATCATATCAAAATAGGATGGCTGCCATTGACCATAACACCAGATGATACGCTGAGGAGGTGGACTTATGGTTTTCTGGACATTCTCCAATAGACTTTTCACCCATACAGTTTTGCCACTTTGTGTACATCCTGCTACGATACAAGTAAAGGGATGTTGCAGAACTGTAGATCGTTTGACGGTAACACTCAAATTTTCTTTGTCTGCCTTCGTACCATGCATCTGCTTTTTGTGACGTGAACGGTTACCTGGTGTGGAAAAGATCTTTCCACAGATTTTGCATGGATAAGACATGTTTACAGGCTCGTACCCAGGCGCTTTTAAGGAAAAGAAAAAAAATCGCGTTCAGCTAATTTATAGAGATCAGTGGCTGAGATTAGCGAGCGCGCGGGGGTGCTTGGGGAGGACGCGACGAGAGGGGGAAGCGCCTGGCAGAAAATGCAGATAAGTGAAGAATTTTGACCGAAATGTGAAGAATCCTTTCCATCGCTTGATTTGAGGTGCCTTTTCGTCTGTTTTTCTCCCTGGTGTGTTATCATTGATATCTGTATGGATGAAACAGTCCATTCTTTTGCAGAAGCTCTAACTACAGGTATTTTTTATGTATATATAATATATTTAATATTTTTGCAAAGCCTCTAGTGGTTAAAATTGTGTAAATATATGAAATGGTTGCACAGAATTGACGATTTTTCTTATTTGTGGTCACAAAACTAATTGGACCTTTGATATGCTATATCCTTCCGAGATTGCTGTTTTTCATTCGGGCTATTTTGCTATTTTCTTTAAGCAATTTGCATACTTTGTTGTCGTTTTTTGTATACAATAACAATTGAATGCTTAGTTGATCACAGGCACAGTCTACGATTTTGGTAAATTTGTATCGCTAAAACAAGTTTCTTTTATATACAGAATTTAGTTCAGACGATGAATTTAATACTTCTTTTCGACAACTCGATGTTCAAGGTAATTTTTACTATTATTTTTTATTATTTTATAATAATATAGTCATAGGACATAGGCATTGTGTATTTTGTTATGTATTCATTTAAAAATCTGTCAGTGCTTCTTGATATTGACTGAAGTAACATGGTTACCAAGAGCATCCGAAAATAACCAGTATATTCATGAGGTAGGGTCACATAACCTACCAACAGGCTATATTGCTACCAACTTGCCAAAGTGGCATGGATATTGTTTAAAATAGTTGTCGGATTGATATGTATGTATATTAATCATATGACGTCTTTGTTGTTTTGACATACAGTCACATTCGTAGTGAATATTAAGGTAGGATGTCTTTACATGGCTTATGTAGAGAAAAACAATGACCTTTTGCACAAGGTAACCCTATCTCTAGCATCACCCTAACACACAAATAACTATAGGGTTACTGGTTACTAGGGTAACCTTGTGGCTAGGATCACCCTATTATCATGTAAACAGCCCATGGGTCAAACAGTGTGCTTTGTGTTCTTTTTAGCTTACAATCTGTCCAGTTCCCAGTGTGATGAGAGAAGGCATAAGTTGTCAACTGAGCTAGAACATGTTGCTGAGTATTGATGAAGAATCCAATATTTATGTGAAACTGAAACTTTTATATTGATTTGACATCCAACGAGAACATTCTCATTCGAACAGTTAAAGCATGTTTTCCAGGTCCAACAAAACAGGAATAAATTACTGAATGTGAACAAATGTGTTGTATTTTGTAAAATTATTCTGTCTGCATGCCATAGTATAAATTTAATGTTTGTACCATAATGCAATTAGGGTGTTTTATTTTGCTTTAATTAATATATAGTATGAGATTTTGAGGTGATTAATACAATAACAAACCTGAGAAAAGTTAAAAATGGATATACAGTAATAGCCCAGCAAATGACTTTCAATGTCTTGTTTGAATGTTGTTTGCTGAACTTTTTTAGAGCCTGATAAAAATATCTTTCAGGGACGCTGGGGAAAGGGTAGCATAGCCCCGTCGGTCATAGAAATCCGAATGTGAAAGACAAAGCACAGAGTGCCCCCCATATAGGACTAGCCCTAAAATGTTTTAAACATAGCATGAATTCATTACAATTTGAGTATGAGAAATGATCGATGGTCTATACGTACACTGCTGTCAAATCACAGTGTGTGTGTACAATTTTAATAGGTACTAATCTTTCTGTTAAAACAAATGGCAGAAAGCACATGCATGGAATAATTCAGTGAGCATAAAACAGAAATTCTGTTTTTAGAAAACCAAATTAATGATATTCAGATGGGACTGGGAGTTGAGATTACATTAGCCAGGACACTGGCAGGAAAGTACAATTTTAACTTATAACAATATTAAATTAAATTGCAAATTATCAATGTTTTATTATTTAATTAATACGTAAAAAATATATGAAAGTACACTAAAATGCTTTTTGTTTTCCAGAAAAAACTCTTCGCAGTGCATTTATCATTTGGACACAAAATATTTCCTGAACATAAAACACTGTGTATAAATCTTTCAGTTTGCGACGACAATTGCAATATTTTCTCATTTGCACTATTGATATTAAAAATCACTGCCGCCATCTTTAATACATTTTCTGCCAGGCGCTTCCTTCGTCGCGACCTCCCCAAGCACCCCCGCGCGCTCGCTCAGCTTAGCCACTGATCTCTATAAATTAGCTGAACGCGATTTTTATTCTTTTCCTTAAAAGCGCCTGGGTACGAGGCTGGGCTCACAGTCAAACGTAAAATGAATTCGGACTATGAATACCGTCACATTGATACGAGTACCTCCGTATAGACATCCTAAGATCCTGTATGATATCCTAAAATGATATCCTAAGATACTGTATGATATCCTAAAATGATATCCTAAGATACTGTATGATATCCTAAAATGATATCTTAAGATATTGTATGATATCTTAAGATACTGTACGATATCCTAAGATACTGTATGATATCCTAAAATGATATCCTAAGATACTGTATGATATCCTAAAATGATATCTTAAAATATTGTATGATATCTTAAGATACTGTACGATATCCTAAGATAGTGTATGATATCCTAAAATGATATCTTAAGATACTGTATGATATCCTAAAATGATATCTTAAGATATTGTATGATATCCTAAAATGATATCTTAAGATATTGTATGATATCTTAAGATACTGTACGATATCCTAAGATACTGTATGATATCCTAAAATTATATCTTAAGATACTGTATGATATCCTAAAATGATATCCTAAGATACTGTATGATATCCTAAAAATAATGATATCCTAAGATACTGTACCATATCCTAAAATGATATCCTAAGATATTGTATGATATCCTAAAATACAGATGATATCTTAAGATACTGTACGATATCCTTATATATGTATGTATTCCAATAAGGTCTTCATTACGTTGTTGACCGTCGGGCAGATATGACTAACCTTCCCAAGCATAGATCGTTTATAGAGCTCCTATGTACTTCTTATCCAGCTCAACAACAAGCTCTGTTGAGATCTACATCTCATGAACAGATTCGGTTTCTATGCAATTGTGTGAAAATTTTTATGAACCTCGCACTTCCTAAACACACAATGGATAAACTTAGACCTTTTGAACACGATATTATTGATCTGACTAACAAAAATAAAAGTGTTAAAACAAAAAGGAAGATACTTGTTCAGCGTGGAAACGGTTTCCTAGGATTGGTACTGGCTCCAATCTTAGAAGAACTTGCAGAATTTGTATAAAATGATCAACATTAAATTCATATCCATCATTCCAACCATGGATAGCACCAAAAGATCATCTCCTGAACAGTGGCGACTTCAAGACATTCTTCATTATCTTGACAATGAAAATAGTTATGGCGCCGAAGAAATCCTTCACTCTATTCTCACATCTACGGACATTTTGACGTGGAATACAAAAGGAGAGATCGTCTACAGAGGAGAGGATATACGTGGAACTGATATTGTAAACATTCTAAAATATTGCACGAGGCCTTTTCATCCATATATTCCAGAACCTTATGGATGGAGTATATTTCTCAAAGGTCTTGCGGCATTGGAAATTGATAAAAGTCTTATCAACAACGGGCGGGTCCTCGCAATGCTAGCACGGATGGAGTCACGGCAAGATGAAGATATTGAGGATTCGTCTGAAGATATAAAATGTAACAATTGTGAAAATTGTTTACAGATATGTCAATTGGGTACATGCCCTATCTGTACATGGACGGATTTTTGTTCCAGTTTTACCGGATGTCACTGTATGATTTGTGATTGTACACTTAACAAAGATGATTTCACACATACGATTGCGTGTTGTTCACATTGTTATTGTGATGAAATATTAGACGTCCGTACAAATAGAAGTCACTTTTATGATTCAAATAAAATACACAAGTGAAGCATTCTCCCATCAGTTGAACATTGGAAGCCGACCAAGACACATAAAAAGATGAGGGGTGTACTTATCCCTGACGTAAAGCTACTAACTGAACATTACACAAGAAATCAACGTGGTGGTAGTATTGAAGGATTTCATGGAGCAAGAATGCAGAGGGGATATGGAATCGGGGGTATTTTCAGAAGCCTTGCTAGATTTGCAATACCTTTATTGAAACAAGGCGCCAAAACAGTTGGTAAAAGAGCGTTACAAGCAGCAACGGAAGTTGGTCAAGATGTACTCGATGGAAAAAATGTATCAAAATCAATAAAGTCTCGTGGACGGGAAGTTGTCAAAGACTTTGCCGAACAGGGAGCAAAGACGTTACTACGACAATCAGGCCGAGGAAATAAGAGACGAAAAAATTCACGCAGTAACATACCATCCACCAAAAGGAAAAGACTATGTTTCAATATAGACGATGAGGATAGAAGACCAACAAGGTGCATAAGGATTAAGGAATGATGAAAGTAGCGATGAAAATGACTCGGACAGTGAATATTCCCAAGATGACATTTAAGACACTTTGTAAAAGAAATTTTAAGCAATAAATATGTTTTAAAACTTAATTCTGTGTGTGTACATTGTACAATATTTTCCCGTCCTATGATATATTCTAAATTTATTCAAATCACTGTTAAAGATTTGCAAATGACTTACAAATCGCATACAATTGTGTTTGCATACAATGTTTGTATCTCGCTTAAAAATCACTGCTACATCTAAAACGCTTGAAACTCAGTAAGGTTTAAATCCCTTTAACAATCGCTGGGCAAACATATATTTGTATTTCTCTATAAGACCTTAGCTATGCCGATTAAACCTTAAGATCTTCTCGTTTCGGCCAAACAAGCCTTTTGACTTAATCTCTTAATGAGATACGCTATTGTGTCTTTAGTTTACATTAGCAACAAATGCATCAAAATATTTATGTCTCTAACGCTTTAATGTTTGTAAATCTCACTTGCATAGGCTTTACTAAATAAACGCTTAAAAACTTATTAGTACTGGTCGACTCGGAAAGAAATACTTCACTAGATACGAGATTGAAGGAGTTTATAAATCTCGCGACAACAAACCCATATATTTTTGCACAAAAAATATGCTGAACTCAACATAATGACTGTTTTGCCCAAACACGCCTTCCATATCATTATGACGTCAATATATAATTATGCCTATGTTAATGAATTTTTAATGACGTGCTCCTCCCCCTGTTAATGACACTGCCCCCCCTGTTAATGACGCTGTTCCCCCCTGTATGTTAATGTACCATATGCTAATGATGTTTGAATTTTTAATGATGTGCTCCCCCCTGCTCCCCCCTAAAAAAGGGGCTCGAATGGCCTGTATATTACTACTTACAGCCTCTACAAATCTTTAAATTCAGAATATCTGCAATAGCTTGTATCACTATATGATCATTCCGTGTTCCCGGTGCAGACATACTTGTAAGGTACTGCTCCCAGGTATTCTCATTATCGCTTTCTATAAATCTCTTTAGATTTTCTCTCATAAATTGGACACCTGAAGCTCGAATATCTAGATGATTGCGTGAATCACAATATAATTGATGAGAAATTGCTCTAAAAAGCAGTCACCTTCACCGCCAACATCTAGTGCTCTCAATCCAAGATCATATGATCTATTTGCTAATATAACATTTGTAGTTAACTTTTCTGAACCGTGCGTGTTTTTTGTATACATGGCCGAAGGCCCTGGATTTAACTCCATATCACCAGACAGGAATAAAATTTTACCAGAGACACAATACCGATTATTGCAACTGAGTAAATTATTATTCAAAACGTTAAAAGAATTAACTATTCCACAACTGGTCCTTTCTATACTACACGACTATTTAATAAAAAGTGCAGGGACAGTACGGGTGGGTAAAAATATTTTGCCTCTCTAAGAATTCAAAATAATTATTGTCGTAGTTAATAGTTAAATAGGACAAACTTGAAGACTTAGGAGTTGAATGTCTAAATCTAAGAATCTGTTTCATTTTCTGCCTATATATTTTGTCTTTCGCATGATTCTTGTAACTGGCCTTGCTGGTAGTTTAGTCATTTCGTTAGGAAACTGTATTCTTTGAATTTGTGAACAAACAGTAATGAGATATATAAGGAAAGGCAGTTTTGAAGCACAACGGCAAAACTGCTGACGTTTCAGAAACATTTGGGACGAGGTCCATCGAGGCGAGACCCATTCGGACGAGACGCGTTAAGCAGGACATGATTGGAACCATGCCTGCGCCATTTATTAAGTTGGATTCCACGCTTGTTAATGAGCTAGCACTGTATTATTAGTAAAACAGAAAAACACTCTTATAGATATAAGATCGAGTACAACTACCGATTGACAACTACCCATTTAGGGCTTTTCAGTGACAATATACAATACAACATATAAACTATATGAACTAAGGCTAAAATATTATTAAAATTATACTGTTATTACTCTAAGATAGTTCAAGCTGATTTCTGAGCTGATTTCTTAGATTGTACTTGAAGCTGGGAATCGAGGTGCATAACTTCAACTGCGCGTCAATTTTGTTCCACAAGCTAACAATTCTATAGTAGAAAGTTTTTTGTCCTGAGGCACTCTTAAATAATGGTATATTTAATTTCTGAGCTACGTGTTTCACGGCCTGTAATTTCGCCTCTACATATAAATTGAGAACGTAAGTATGAAGGTGTGCAACCCGTCATACATTTAAAGGCCAACGTGGCATCACGATAATATAAGTGTGATTTAACTGGCAACCAACGCAACACTTTCAACACCGGAGTAAAATGTTCAAATTTGCGTGTGCCACTGACGATGCGAGCTGCAAAATTTTGAACAAATTGTAATTTGCGTATGTTGCTATTTGGAAGTGTTTGACCACACTGACGAACAATAAAATAACTTGCTAAAAACTAAAGCATTAACAATCTTAATTAATAGGTCTTTGCTAAATGCATGCTTTGCCTGACTAATCTGAGCTAAACTTGACATGCATGATGATACAGTCGCAACAGTATGTTTGTCAAAGACAAGTTTGAATCAAATTTGACTCCTAGGTCTTTGGCACAACAAAAATCAGATGAAGCAATTTCTTTTCCAAGCAAGAATAGTTTAAAATCCGTTAATTTAACAACATTTGCTGGCTGCCGTAAAACCATTAATTTTTGTTTTGTCAGGATTTAGCAGGAGGCATTTGTCAGAACTCCAAATATATTCATTCAACTTCAACAAATCGATTCAACTTCAACAAAAATATTCATTCAACTTCAACAAAATATTCATTCAACTTCTATTGTCACATTTTATTCAAAAAGCAAAACAACATTTTTTCAACTTCAAGAAAAGCAATAATTCATTCAAGCCCAGGTATTTATCCAACTATAAATCTCTAAACCGTTGAATATATAAACGCGAAAGGTATGCCCGTGACTTCAACTTCCCGGACACACGCAAAATAATTATTAAACACAACCGGACCTAGTCCCCATTTCGCGCGGTCGCGCCAAGTTAAATCCAAAATGGCGGACGAGAGTCAGCCAGTGGAGTCAAAGCAAAGTCGCAGATCCCAAGAACAGTCAAATCAACATGGAACTTGTGAATTTAGTTCGTGAATGTGTTCGGAGCGAAATGGAACTTCAGCGTTCTGGTCGCGCGATGGAAATACAAATTTACTGGCACGGACAAGAGATCACCATTGCAAAGTTCTGCAAGATCAGCCAGCCGAGATGTTGCGAATTCACTGCCTGCTCCGGCTAGTAGCACACAGTCTGTATTCTCGCTAAGTAGTCCTGGAACGTCTGGCCAAGAAGCGTTTCAGGTGTAGTCATTCAGCCTGGTTATTCAACTGGCCGCCCAACAACCGTCGTAACAAGTAGTAAGAGGTCTTCTACAAGTCATCACCTATGGCGTTTGAAAAAGGTAAACAGAAAAAATACAACGAGAGTTCTATCCAAAAGCTGTCCATCTCCTTGATATGCCTGCGAATCATCAGAAAGGTCCAGATAATTATATATACCTGATTACTCAAAGAAGGAAGGAATATGGTATTACTGAAATGTTAAGTGATTGAGATTGGTACAGGATTAGAACAGAAGCTGGGAAATTAGAGAAAGTATTATTACGGAGGTAAAATATTTCAACAATTTCCAGTTGGCACTACTTATGGGTATTGCAGGTTGCCAAAATTTTCAGGAGCCATAAATAATTCTTATGATTATAAATGAATGCATGGATCATCTTGCTATATGACCACCACCTCCACTGCGAAGACACTATTTTTATTTAATTAGTGTACCCACACTTTCTATAAATGTGTTAACTTTGTCACTAATACTGCTCCAAATGTACATTTCTCCTGAGTTTTTCCAATATCATCTTTATAGAAAAACTGCATAAACATTTAAATCACAGCACCAGTCAAACTTTTTTTTTGCAATATCTTTTATTCCAAGTCTTTGAACCACAGCAGGAGCTTCTCCCAGCAATGCCTCTCCCCTCCATGAGAAGGAAATGTTAACGGAATACTGCCTAAATCCATTTGGGGCACATTTTCTATAATATTTGCCCCCTGTAGGAATTGCCTACATCCAGATTAAAATGAAAACTATATTTTCTGTGGCACAAACTTGCTGTACAAATATGTGAGAAAGATACTAATTTACAGTATAGCAATTTTCGTGTCTGTGGCACAGGTTAAGGTGGCTCCTATACCCTGTAGTTTCTTATAAAGTGTGAAAATTCAAGGTTCAAACCCAATTTGTTTACATTAACCTTACGTTAGAAGAATGAAACTACATGTCTTGTGTAGAACAACAGGTCACTTGGAGAATTTGACAAAACGTCGAAACATGGTGTATTAAATTGTGGTTGGCCAGCACTGTTACAACAATGACGTTTCAAAATGCAGCCCATTTGGTCACAGACCCCATTTTTTGTTTTTCTAAAACGTTTCCATGAACATAAGCAGACAACAGAACAAATTTTCAGAAATTCTGTGGATCCAAAATTTTGAAATGTAACTTGCGTGATTATTTGGTGTAAAAATTCTTTAGATACACAGATTTTTTTAAAATTTGGTCTATTGACTGTTTATAGTGCAGATAGAAGATTATATATTGTGGTCGCCAATATATTTTGGGAACAATATAATTAAAACTGGTGTAAAACACAAATATGCCATTTTGAAACGTCATTGTTGTAACAGTGCTGGCCAACCACAATTTAATACACCATGTTTCGACGTTTTGTCAAATTCTCCAAGTGACCTGTTGTTATACACAAGACATGTAGTTTCATTCTTCTAACGTAAGGTTAATGTAAACAAATTGGGTTTGAACCTTGAATTTCCACACTTTATAAGAAACTACAGGGTATATGGAGCCACCTTAACCTGTGCCACAGACACGAAAATTGCTATACTGTAAATTAGTATCTTTCTCACATATTTGTACAGCAAGTTTGTGCCACAGAAAATATAGTTTTCATTTTAATCTGGATGTAGGCAATTCCTACAGGGGGCAAATATTATAGAAAATGTGCCCCAAATGGATTTAGGCAGTATTCTTTTAACATTTCCTTCTCATGGAGGGGAGAGGCATTGCTGGGAGAAGCTCCTGTGGTTCAAAGACATGGAATAAAGATATTGTACAAAAAAAGTTTGACTGGTGCTGTGATTTAAATATTTGTACACCCAGTTTTTCATACTGTAAACCTCCGTATATAAACCCCGAATATAAGCCCCCGAATATAAGTCCCCGAATATAAGCTCCCCAAATATAAGCCCATATACTTACTTAAATATAAGCCAAACTAGATGGTTCAGAAGACGACCAGGTGAACATCAGAGGATTAGAAAGCTATACAATGCCCTTACCACAGGAAGAATTTCATTTGGAAAGCAGTGACGAAGACGACGACGAACTTACAGACTTCTCTGAAGCCTGCTCTGGCCTCTAATACCGGTACTACTAGCTCTTCCGATGATGATGATAGTGATACTGACATTTAATTACTAACAGATCACTCTAGCTGACATTGTTTCTTATAGTTATAGTCATAATTTGAATTTGTTCACTTTCAAATTTTAGGGTTTGTATTAAAAACAATTACTAACAAAATGATGTCCGTGTAAGCCCACCCATATATAAACCCCCATATATAAGCCCCGTGTGTATAAGCCCATCAAAATACCCTTATGAACCTATATAAGCCCAGGGCTTATATGGAGGTTTACGGTATGAGATGATATAGGAAAAACTCAGGAAGAAATGTACATTTGGAGCAGTATTAGTGACAAGTTAACACATTTATAAGTGTGGGTACATAATTAAATATAATATGTCTTTGCAGGAGGTGGTGGTCATATAGCAAGATGATCCATGCATTCATTTATAATCATAAGAATTATTTATGGTTCCTGAAAATTTTGGCAACCTGCAATACCCTAGTAGTGCCAACTGAAATTGTTGAAATATTTTACCTCCGTAATACTTTCTCTAATTTCAGCTTCTGTTTGTCCTGTACCAATCTCAATGTAACATTTCAGT